>JBAIZL010000006.1:65040897-65155897 GCA_036971475.1 Prosapia bicincta | reverse complement strand
TTATAACTATTGCTAGGTTTGATACTCATGTTAGTTTTATAGGTTAGGTTCAGTATTTTTGATGTACCAGCATCTTTCACAATTAACTTAATACTTCATGACATTACCATCTTTGAATCTCGTGTTAAATTTAATGGTTAGGTTAAGATGGGTTTGGCTCAGTATTTTTGATGTTTCCGCATTTTTCATAATTAATTTAATACTTTATGAATATTGCTAGTTTTGATACTCACGTCAGTTTTATAGGTTTGGTTAGGTTGAGTGTGTTTGATGTTACAGCACTTTTCACAACCAACGCAATATTTTGTGACTTTGTTAGCTTTGATTTGATGTCATTTTTATAGGTTAAGTAAGGTAAGGTCAAATTTGGTTGGGATGGGTTAGGTTAGGTTCAGTACTTTTGAGGTCTTAGCATTTGCCCCAACTAACTCAAAACCATAGGGCAATGCCAGCTTTGTTGTTCATGTCAGGTTCATGATCCCACTCCCAAAAATATCCCATTTAAATGGATTTAATTCAGCATTTTATAATATTCAGGTCGGAAACATTGTGTAAATTCATAATAGTATATGTCGACTTTCTGTTTATATTTGTGAGAAGGAAGTATTAGCACTCATTGATACCAAGAATAATCCCTAAATGTATCAAAACCTTTAGAGGCATTTTAACTATTTCTTATACAGAGCATTTTTCATCAAACCTAAAGAAAACCATATTAATTATGGCGTGAATGGAGATTAAATTAATTTTATAAAAACTCTTTCTTCAATTTATTTATAAAGCGCGACAAACGTTAGTCCTTTTAAAGCAATGAAAAAAATATTTTAAGACATAAAAGAGGTTTAATTTGAAAGGAAAATAACAAAGTTTAACAAAAGACTCTTTTCATTC
This sequence comes from Prosapia bicincta, assembly GCA_036971475.1. Lineage (NCBI taxonomy): Eukaryota > Metazoa > Arthropoda > Insecta > Hemiptera > Cercopidae > Prosapia > Prosapia bicincta. Next base: position 65,155,006 of record JBAIZL010000006.1, on the reverse strand, counting down.
GTCTAACTGGCTCCACCTGTTCTCTTACAATCCTTGTTTCCTTAGTTTATGATTCATAAAAGCTTTATTCCATTGTAGAACGACTAGAATAATGTTGTAAAGAAGGGGTTCGGTGTACCATGGCGTCAATGTAATAGTTACGTGTGACTTCAGTGATTTTAATGCTAAGAATCCGTTTACATAGATACTTGTATACCCGCGTCAACTAGTTTACTGGTAAACGTGTATGGTTCCAAATCGTTATACCAAACAAAAGCGTTACTACAAGGAGTTCAACATGCTTTTTAAAAACTACAGTATAAATATTTAAGTGAATACAAAGTCAAACTTTAATTTAACTTAGTCTAAATGACTAACATACAGTATAATTCCTTATATATCTCTTGTGTTATATCACTATTGTTTTTTATTAAAAATTACGGTGCTTCTTTAGTATTACTCGTCGTGGGTTTTAGTGTCGCGTATCGTGTTAATTAGTGTCGCATAAAGTGGGTCTATTGTCGCCTGACGTGGGCCATAGTGTTCCTCGTCGCATGAAGAGGTTCTAGTGTCACCTTACCCTAGACATAGTGTTGCTTGTCGTGTCATTCAGTGTCGCATATAGTGGGTCTAGTGTTACCTTACCGTGGGCATAGTGTTACTTGTGTCATTCAGTGTCGCATATAGTGGGTCTAGTGTTACCTTCCCCGGGGCATAGTGTTGCTTGTCGTGTCACTCAGTGTCGCATAAAGTTAGTCTAGTGTTACCTTACCCCGGGCATAGTGTTGCTTGTCGTGTCATTCAGTGTCGCATATAGTGGGTCTAGTGTTACCTTACCCCGGGCATAGTGTTGCTTGTCGTGTCATTCAGTGGCGCATAAAGTGGATCTAGTGTTACCTTACCCCGGGCATAGTTTTGCTTGTCGTGTCATTCAGTGTCGCATATAGTGGATCTAGTGTTACCTTCCCCGGGGCATAGTGTTGCTTGTCGTGTCATTCAGTGTCGCATAAAGTTAGTCTAGTGTTACCTTACCCCAGGCATAGTGTTGCTTGTCGTGTCATTCAGTGGCGCATAAAGTGGATCTAGTGTTACCTTACCCCGGGCATAGTGTTGCTTGTCGTGTCATTCAGTGTCGCATATAGTGGGTCTAGTGTTACCTTCCCCCAGGCATAGTGTTGCTTGTCGTGTCATTCAGTGTCGCATAAAGTTAGTCTAGTGTTACCTTACCCCAGGCATAGTGTTGCTTGTCGTGTCATTCAGTGTCGCATATAGTGGGTCTAGTGTTACCTTCCCCGGGGCATAGTGTTGCTTGTCGTGTCATTCAGTGTCGCATATAGTGGGTCTAGTGTTACCTTCCCCGGGGCATAGTGTTGCTTGTCGTGTCATTCAGTGTCGCATAAAGTTAGTCTAGTGTTACCTTACCCCAGGCATAGTGTTGCTTGTCGTGTCATTCAGTGGCGCATATAGTGGATCTAGTGTTACCTTCCCCGGGGCATAGTGTTGCTTGTCGTGTCATTCAGTGTCGCATATAGTGGGTCTAGTGTTACCTTCCCCGGGGCATAGTGTTGCTTGTCGTGTCATTCAGTGTCGCATATAGTGGGTCTAGTGTTACCTTCCCCCAGGCATAGTGTTGCTTGTCGTGTCATTCAGTGTCGCATAAAGTTAGTCTAGTGTTACCTTACCCCAGGGATAGTGTTGCTTGTCGTGTCATTCAGTGTCGCATATAGTGGGTCTAGTGTTACCTTCCCCGGGGCATAGTGTTGCTTGTCGTGTCATTCAGTGTCGCATATAGTGGGTCTAGTGTTACCTTCCCCGGGGCATAGTGTTGCTTGTCGTGTCATTCAGTGTCGCATAAAGTTAGTCTAGTGTTACCTTACTCCAGGCATAGTGTTGCTTGTCGTGTCATTCAGTGTCGCATATAGTGGGTCTAGTGTTACCTTCCCCGGGGCATAGTGTTGCTTGTCGTGTCATTCAGTGTCGCATAAAGTTAGTCTAGTGTTACCTTACCCCAGGCATAGTGTTGCTTGTCGTGTCATTCAGTGGCGCATAAAGTGGATCTAGTGTTACCTTACCCCGGGCATAGTGTTGCTTGTCGTGTCATTCAGTGTCGCATATAGTGGGTCTAGTGTTACCTTACCCCGGGCATAGTGTTGCTTGTCGTGTCATTCAGTGGCGCATAAAGTGGATCTAGTGTTACCTTACCCCGGGCATAGTGTTGCTTGTCGTGTCATTCAGTGTCGCATATAGTGGATCTAGTGTTACCTTCCCCGGGGCATAGTGTTGCTTGTCGTGTCATTCAGTGTCGCATAAAGTTAGTCTAGTGTTACCTTACCCCAGGCATAGTGTTGCTTGTCGTGTCATTCAGTGGCGCATAAAGTGGATCTAGTGTTACCTTACCCCGGGCATAGTGTTGCTTGTCTTGTCATTCAGTGTCGCATAAAGTGGGTCTAGTGTTACCTTACCCGGAGCATAGTGTTGCTTGTCGTGTAATTCAGTGTCGCATATAGTGGGTCTAGTGTTACCTTACCCCGGGCATAGTGTTGCTTGTCGTGTCATTTACAGTCGCATAGCGAGGGCCTGGTTTCCCTTGATGCGGGGCATAGTGTTGCTTGTCGTGTCATTCAGTGTCGCATATAGTGGGTCTAGTGTTACCTTACCGCGGGCATAGTGTTGCTTGTCGTGTAATTCAGTGTCGCATATAGTGGGTCTAGTGTTACCTTACCCCGGGCATAGTGTTGCGTGTCGTGTCATTCAGTGTCGCATATAGTGGGTCTAGTGTTACCTTACGGCGGGCATAGTGTTGCTTGTCGTGTCATTCAGTGTCGCATATAGTGGGTCTAGTGTTACCTTACCGCGGGCATAGTGTTGCTGGTCGTGTCATTCAGTATCGCATATAGTGGATCTAGTGTTACCTTACCCCGGGCATAGTGTTGCTTGTCGTGTCACTCAGTGTCGCATAAAGTTAGTCTAGTGTTACCTTACCCCGGGCATAGTGTTGCTTGTCGTGTCATTCAGTGGCGCATAAAGTGGATCTAGTGTTACCTTACCCCGGACATAGTGTTGCTTGTCGTGTCATTCAGTGTCGCATATAGTGGATCTAGTGTTACCTTCCCCGGGGCATAGTGTTGCTTGTCGTGTCATTCAGTGTCGCATAAAGTTAGTCTAGTGTTACCTTACCCCAGGCATAGTGTTGCTTGTCGTGTCATTCAGTGGCGCATAAAGTGGGTCTAGTGTTACCTTACCCGGAGCATAGTGTTGCTTGTCGTGTAATTCAGTGTCGCATATAGTGGGTCTAGTGTTACCTTACCCCGGGCATAGTGTTGCTTGTCGTGTCATTTACAGTCGCATAGCGAGGGCCTGGTTTCCCTTGATGCGGGGCATAGTGTTGCTTGTCGTGTCATTCAGTGTCGCATATAGTGGGTCTAGTGTTACCTTACCGCGGGCATAGTGTTGCTTGTCGTGTAATTCAGTGTCGCATATAGTGGGTCTAGTGTTACCTTACCCCGGGCATAGTGTTGCTTGTCGTGTCACTCAGTGTCGCATAAAGTTAGTCTAGTGTTACCTTACCCCGGGCATAGTGTTGCTTGTCGTGTCATTCAGTGGCGCATAAAGTGGATCTAGTGTTACCTTACCCCGGGCATAGTGTTGCTTGTCGTGTCATTCAGTGTCGCATATAGTGGGTCTAGTGTTACCTTACCCCAGGCATAGTGTTGCTTGTCGTGTCATTCAGTGGCGCATAAAGTGGATCTAGTGTTACCTTACCCCGGGCATAGTGTTGCTTGTCGTGTCACTCAGTGTCGCATAAAGTTAGTCTAGTGTTACCTTACCCCGGGCATAGTGTTGCTTGTCGTGTCATTCAGTGTCGCATAAAGTTAGTCTAGTGTTACCTTACCCCAGGCATAGTGTTGCTTGTCGTGTCATTCAGTGTCGCATATAGTGGGTCTAGTGTTACCTTCCCCGGGGCATAGTGTTGCTTGTCGTGTCATTCAGTGTCGCATATAGTGGGTCTAGTGTTACCTTCCCCGGGGCATAGTGTTGCTTGTCGTGTCATTCAGTGTCGCATAAAGTTAGTCTAGTGTTACCTTACCCCAGGCATAGTGTTGCTTGTCGTGTCATTCAGTGGCGCATATAGTGGATCTAGTGTTACCTTCCCCGGGGCATAGTGTTGCTTGTCGTGTCATTCAGTGTCGCATATAGTGGGTCTAGTGTTACCTTCCCCGGGGCATAGTGTTGCTTGTCGTGTCATTCAGTGTCGCATATAGTGGGTCTAGTGTTACCTTCCCCCAGGCATAGTGTTGCTTGTCGTGTCATTCAGTGTCGCATAAAGTTAGTCTAGTGTTACCTTACCCCAGGGATAGTGTTGCTTGTCGTGTCATTCAGTGTCGCATATAGTGGGTCTAGTGTTACCTTCCCCGGGGCATAGTGTTGCTTGTCGTGTCATTCAGTGTCGCATATAGTGGGTCTAGTGTTACCTTCCCCGGGGCATAGTGTTGCTTGTCGTGTCATTCAGTGTCGCATAAAGTTAGTCTAGTGTTACCTTACTCCAGGCATAGTGTTGCTTGTCGTGTCATTCAGTGTCGCATATAGTGGGTCTAGTGTTACCTTCCCCGGGGCATAGTGTTGCTTGTCGTGTCATTCAGTGTCGCATAAAGTTAGTCTAGTGTTACCTTACCCCAGGCATAGTGTTGCTTGTCGTGTCATTCAGTGGCGCATAAAGTGGATCTAGTGTTACCTTACCCCGGGCATAGTGTTGCTTGTCGTGTCATTCAGTGTCGCATATAGTGGGTCTAGTGTTACCTTACCCCGGGCATAGTGTTGCTTGTCGTGTCATTCAGTGGCGCATAAAGTGGATCTAGTGTTACCTTACCCCGGGCATAGTGTTGCTTGTCGTGTCATTCAGTGTCGCATATAGTGGATCTAGTGTTACCTTCCCCGGGGCATAGTGTTGCTTGTCGTGTCATTCAGTGTCGCATAAAGTTAGTCTAGTGTTACCTTACCCCAGGCATAGTGTTGCTTGTCGTGTCATTCAGTGGCGCATAAAGTGGATCTAGTGTTACCTTACCCCGGGCATAGTGTTGCTTGTCTTGTCATTCAGTGTCGCATAAAGTGGGTCTAGTGTTACCTTACCCGGAGCATAGTGTTGCTTGTCGTGTAATTCAGTGTCGCATATAGTGGGTCTAGTGTTACCTTACCCCGGGCATAGTGTTGCTTGTCGTGTCATTTACAGTCGCATAGCGAGGGCCTGGTTTCCCTTGATGCGGGGCATAGTGTTGCTTGTCGTGTCATTCAGTGTCGCATATAGTGGGTCTAGTGTTACCTTACCGCGGGCATAGTGTTGCTTGTCGTGTAATTCAGTGTCGCATATAGTGGGTCTAGTGTTACCTTACCCCGGGCATAGTGTTGCGTGTCGTGTCATTCAGTGTCGCATATAGTGGGTCTAGTGTTACCTTACGGCGGGCATAGTGTTGCTTGTCGTGTCATTCAGTGTCGCATATAGTGGGTCTAGTGTTACCTTACCGCGGGCATAGTGTTGCTGGTCGTGTCATTCAGTATCGCATATAGTGGATCTAGTGTTACCTTACCCCGGGCATAGTGTTGCTTGTCGTGTCACTCAGTGTCGCATAAAGTTAGTCTAGTGTTACCTTACCCCGGGCATAGTGTTGCTTGTCGTGTCATTCAGTGGCGCATAAAGTGGATCTAGTGTTACCTTACCCCGGACATAGTGTTGCTTGTCGTGTCATTCAGTGTCGCATATAGTGGATCTAGTGTTACCTTCCCCGGGGCATAGTGTTGCTTGTCGTGTCATTCAGTGTCGCATAAAGTTAGTCTAGTGTTACCTTACCCCAGGCATAGTGTTGCTTGTCGTGTCATTCAGTGGCGCATAAAGTGGGTCTAGTGTTACCTTACCCGGAGCATAGTGTTGCTTGTCGTGTAATTCAGTGTCGCATATAGTGGGTCTAGTGTTACCTTACCCCGGGCATAGTGTTGCTTGTCGTGTCATTTACAGTCGCATAGCGAGGGCCTGGTTTCCCTTGATGCGGGGCATAGTGTTGCTTGTCGTGTCATTCAGTGTCGCATATAGTGGGTCTAGTGTTACCTTACCGCGGGCATAGTGTTGCTTGTCGTGTAATTCAGTGTCGCATATAGTGGGTCTAGTGTTACCTTACCCCGGGCATAGTGTTGCTTGTCGTGTCACTCAGTGTCGCATAAAGTTAGTCTAGTGTTACCTTACCCCGGGCATAGTGTTGCTTGTCGTGTCATTCAGTGGCGCATAAAGTGGATCTAGTGTTACCTTACCCCGGGCATAGTGTTGCTTGTCGTGTCATTCAGTGTCGCATATAGTGGGTCTAGTGTTACCTTACCCCAGGCATAGTGTTGCTTGTCGTGTCATTCAGTGGCGCATAAAGTGGATCTAGTGTTACCTTACCCCGGGCATAGTGTTGCTTGTCGTGTCACTCAGTGTCGCATAAAGTTAGTCTAGTGTTACCTTACCCCGGGCATAGTGTTGCTTGTCGTGTCATTCAGTGGCGCATAAAGTGGATCTAGTGTTACCTTACCCCGGGCATAGTGTTGCTTGTCGTGTCATTCAGTGTCGCATATAGTGGATCTAGTGTTACCTTCCCCGGGGCATAGTGTTGCTTGTCGTGTCATTCAGTGTCGCATAAAGTTAGTCTAGTGTTACCTTACCCCAGGCATAGTGTTGCTTGTCGTGTCATTCAGTGGCGCATAAAGTGGATCTAGTGTTACCTTACCCCGGGCATAGTGTTGCTTGTCTTGTCATTCAGTGTCGCATAAAGTGGGTCTAGTGTTACCTTACCCGGAGCATAGTGTTGCTTGTCGTGTAATTCAGTGTCGCATATAGTGGGTCTAGTGTTACCTTACCCCGGGCATAGTGTTCCTTGTCGTGTCATTTACAGTCGCATAGCGAGGGCCTGGTTTCCCTTGATGCGGGGCATAGTGTTGCTTGTCGTGTCATTCAGTGTCGCATATAGTGGGTCTAGTGTTACCTTACCGCGGGCATAGTGTTGCTTGTCGTGTAATTCAGTGTCGCATATAGTGGGTCTAGTGTTACCTTACCCCGGGCATAGTGTTGCGTGTCGTGTCATTCAGTGTCGCATATAGTGGGTCTAGTGTTACCTTACGGCGGGCATAGTGTTGCTTGTCGTGTCATTCAATGTCGCATATAGTGGGTCTAGTGTTACCTTACCCCGGGCATAGTGTTGCGTGTCGTGTCATTCAGTGTCGCATATAGTGGGTCTAGTGTTACCTTACCCGGGGCATAGTGTTGCTTGTCGTGTCATTCAGTGTCGCATATAGTGGGTCTAGTGTTACCTTACCCGGGGCATAGTGTTGCTTGTCGTGTCATTCAGTGTCGCATATAGTGGGTCTAGTGTTACCTTACCGCGGGGCATAGTGTTGCTTGTCGTGTAATTCAGTGTCGCATATAGTGGGTCTAGTGTTACCTTACCCCGGGCATAGTGTTGCGTGTCGTGTCATTCAGTGTCGCATATAGTGGGTCTAGTGTTACCTTACCCGGGGCATAGTGTTGCTTGTCGTGTCATTCAGTGTCGCATATAGTGGGTCTAGTGTTACCTTACCGCGGGCATAGTGTTGCTGGTCGTGTCATTCAGTATCGCATATAGTGGGTCTAGTGTTACCTTACCCGGGGCATAGTGTTGCTTGTCGTGTAATTCAGTGTCGCATATAGTGGGTCTAGTGTTACCTTATCCCGGGCATAGTGTTGCGTGTCGTGTCATTCAGTGTCGCATATAGTGGGTCTAGTGTTACCTTACGGCGGGCATAGTGTTGCTTGTCGTGTCATTCAATGTCGCATATAGTGGGTCTAGTGTTACCTTACCCCGGGCATAGTGTTGCGTGTCGTGACATTTAAGGTCGCATAACGAGGGTCTGGTATCCTTATCTATATAATCCACATTACTTTTTATGTTCTTCTCACGTTGGAGCTCCTCCTATTAAAAAATGTAGCTATTACGGATACGTCCGTGAAACAAATCACTTGACGCGAGGCATAACAACCTTTCTCTTACTACCACTGTGGAATTTCCCAACAATAAAACTACCTAGTTGGTTACCCTCCGCTATAACGTGTGCTTCCGAAAATCCTAGACCCTTCATCCCTTACGCCTCTAACTGTCGTATAACACAAAAGTTACTAATGCATTCATGACAGCCTATTCAATAAATTAAATTGTGTTCATAAAATTCATTCAGGCAAAGCACAAAAACTATTCTATTCTTTTGATAGAAACACCCATAAAAGAAATTAATTGCTTTAAAAACGATAAGCATTCATGCTTTTCAGCTAAATCATATTTTATTTCTTTAATTAGGGCAATGTAAATCAAAAAGATAAACGGCACCTAAAAAAAGTGAAATTTATTTGCTGTTGTTTAAGTTATTTAGGCGGGATCCCTCGGGAAATTACTATGTATCTTTGCCGCGTATAAACTAATTGGCTGTGATAAATAGATGTCGGGTTTAATGGATTTGTAGATCGGCAACGCTTTGTTATTGCTATACGGTTATTTCGTTATTAATACATGAGAAAGTAAAGATAAACGCTTTACAAAGGCCGTTATTCAAGTAACGTGTTTCGCGTGTATAGAAGTGCCCTCTTCATGATATGTGGCGATTTGTACGCTCTTGTAGGACGTGGGATGTGACGTAACTTGGTGACTTTAACGATTTGGGAACATTATAACACAATCAACGTTATGCCGAATTTTAAAAATCAATACAGTTTGGTATCTATAAGTAAATTACCTTCTATAGGGAACTAACTAGAAACTAAATAAAGAACATAATCCTTTGATTTTCCATACATTAATATATATATATATATATATATATATATATATATATATATATATATATATATATATATTTAAGATGAACTCATGGAAAAACTCATACCCAATACTAAATTCTCATAACTTTTTTATTTATTTGTAATCAGTTATGTTTTTGGAAAATAAATGACACACACACACACACACACACACACACAAACACACACTACTACTACTACACTACTACTATTACTAATTTTTCACAACCTTTATGTTTATTTGCGATTAGAAATATGTCTGCAACATACATTTAAGTGTTTAGTTATGTTTGAGTTTCCTAAAACTAGAGTGAAACACACAACTGGCATTTTTTGTCGAGACATCTCTAACTTCAAATAAAAAGAAACGTTATTAGAATTGAGTGTTGGGTATGAGTGTGTTCCACAGTAAATTCATTTTATGAGTTTACCTTCAAAATATAATTGATTTTAATGTATCGAAAATAAAACATTTATGGTTTTGTATTTAAGTTCTTTTTGTAGATACCAGCATATGTTATAATGCCATATACCAGATCAACCAATAATTTACTCGTGTTGAATCGACCACTATATATATATATATATATATATATATATATATATAAATTAAATTAATATTCCTTTATTCTGTCCTTAATTAATCTGTCCATTTTAATCTACTTGAGGTTCAACAAATTGTTTACCCGAGTCAACAAAAAATTTGACTCATTGAGTTCTGCTACAAAACCATTGTGGAGGTTGAGCAATACTTAACGCTTGCCAATCAAATGTTTTTTTTTTTGAAAAGTATCGATTTGAAGTTTTAGCACACTGATTACAAACTCACGGGGGGGGGCTAATTTCCCGAGGGATTCCTCCAGTCTAGTGCATAAATCCTCACTAATTCGAAACTAGCATCGTAGTTTGTATACATAGTCCTAAATATATATACATTGCCCTAAACAATTAAACACAAAACTAAACAAATAAAATAAAATGAAAATTGACACATTTTCAAAAAAAATTTCTTTTATTCTTCGGGCATTCATTTTTAACGAATATATTTACTTATTATCTTGTCACCTCTTTTATCCGATATTTTCTTTTAAAATCTAACCGTTAAACCAGTTTCTTTATTCTTAAGTTGAAGATAAAAGAGAGTGTCCCAAATTTGGAAGCCATCTCACATGTTTCACAAAACGAGATTTTTAACAATACAAAAGCAACAATAGCCTAAATTCCAGTTTCTTAGCGTGATCGTGAGCATATTCTCTTTAGTGTAACGTTGACATACATTTCGTAAGAGCATCTGGATAGAAACCTTCCTCAGCCCTAAGTAGATCTCCAGATGCTTCTTGGCGGGGTATTGTCAGCGAACTTATCGCGTAATGTGTAATCCTTCCCATTTGTGCGTGAACGTTTCACGCATAAACACCCCCATAGATACGGTAAATGTTTTATGGAAATGTGACAACTATCTCTATACTGTAACTAAAACTGCGAATTTACAACAAATAACCCTTCGCAACATATTTCTGGCTGTCTAAGGAAAGGCTTAAAGTTCTTTTCGACTTACAAAAATAAAAGTAACAAACTTTTGTGGTTTTAAAGCATTACTTCAGTGACAAGATAAATATCACCTACAAAGAATAAGAAAGGAGGATGACTAAAAAATACGATTACCGTAGGGACAGATATAAAACCTATAAACAAGGAGAAATTTTATTTTAGTTATTTTGTATTAAATAATTACAATTAATATAAATAAATTAACATAGCCTATGCATACAACAGCTGTTCTACCACATAACCTGCAACATATAATCAGCGGTTTTATGAGATCATATATTTTAACTTATTCTAAGTCAAAATGGGAAGAAATAACAATATTGTGTACCTCGTCCCTTTTGTGAAACGTTTTTCACCCGCATAAAACTAACATTAACTCATTAGTAATTTAAATAATCAGTTATTATTGGAAAAACTCTTTCAAAAGTATTGTGTACGTTATCAAACTTGTGTCAGTGGTAGCTGTACAGTATTTTTGCTCTTATTCTACAATACACAGTAAAATGTGATTCGGTTGAAGGGAATTATAAAACAAGGAATGACTTGGGACCTACGGAAAATGGCATTTTCGTTTTTATTCAGTTAATGGACTAATAAGTTTTAAATGTTCTACACCTGGATGCTGAAAATTAATACTTGCTGGTGCTAGTCACCCAGTCACTGTTTGTCGGGCGGATTATTGGACTTTCCAAGTCCACATCTCATAATAAAATGTGCTTAAAGCACTCTTTCTTTCAGAGAACCTTCTTAACAGAAGTTCGTGTAAGCAGTTCCTACCCACAACCGAAGCACAACCGAAGCAAAGAGAGGTCTATACTACTACGGAAAAATTTAAATAGCTTTATACTTTTTCTAAAAACGTAAATTTTCAATTTTTCGATTTTAATTCATGTTAGACTTCATGTTTTTTTCTCTTACATAATGAACTTTAAATAACCTAATTAAGACACTAACACACAGGCTATTATTAACTGACTTACACGTTGTAAATGTAGAATCATATTGAAGGATAAATATTGTCTGTATCATAGAAATGTTTTTAGGCAAGATTCAGAAATATTCAGACTTCCAATCTAATAATTAATTTAGTTTTAGATGAAATTATTTCCTATTTCTAGTTTTTTATTACCTCCAGTAAACACCTCTAAAAATAATTTTGTGAAGAGTCTGTCTTTTTAGCTCTCTCGCTTTCTATTCTCTCTCCCCAAATGCCTTCTTTCCATCTCTCTCTCTCTCTCTCTCGCTCTCTCTCTCTCTCTCTCTCTCTCGCTCGCTCTCTCTCTCTCTCTCTCTCTCTCTCTCTCTCTCTCTCTCTCTCTCTCTCTCTCTCTCTCTCTCTCTCTTACTGTGTGTGTGTGTGTGTAAAGAGTCTTATTTGGTGGAAGGTAACATGATATAATTACAACTAAAGGCAAGTAAATACCAACGTGCTTTGACCCATTACAACGATAAAATAAACAGGAAAAGTTTACTTACAGAATATGGTATGGTTCAATTTTGTAGAATTGCTCTCACCTAAAACAAACATAAAAGTAAATTGATACACAAAATAAATTTGAAAGATACACAAATCATACGATGAAAGACACAGCTTCTGTTATGAAAATTGTATCAGAAATTTAAAATAATCGTTAGCAACAAGAAACTTACTTCTGTTGTATTCTAAAATATCATTTGTAATTTTAACTCGTAAATTTCTGTTTTTTCGCTAAAAAATAGAATTTTGTATGCTAAGAATATTTACACTTTTGTCAAAACATTTACACAAATTTATAAGTAGAGTAGAGGATCGATAATTCAATATATATGGAACCGAGACCCCTCGAATTACCGAAAACTCGAATACACGCAAATACGTTCTTGTGCAATAGACAAAATAGCCCAACTCATTAAACGTTTCTTGGAAGCCCGACTCAATACCTTTACAAACCATATTAATATAACATTTCTTGGACGCCTAACTCATTTTCTTTGCTTATTCTATTGATATAAACTTTCCTTGGAATCCCGACTCATTTTCTTTACAAACCATATTAATATAAACATTTCGTGGAAGCCCAAATCATTTCCTTTGCTTACCTTATTCATATAAACGTTTCATGGAAGCCCGACTCATTTCCTTTACAAACCATATTAATGTAAACATTTCTTGGAAACCTAACTCATTTCCTTTTTGTATACCTTATTGATATAAACGTTTCTTGGAAGCCCGAATCATTTCCTTTACAAACCATATTCATATAAATATTTCTTGGAAGCCTAACTCATTTCCTTAGCTTACCTTATTGATATAAACGTTTCTTGGAAGCCCGACTCATTTCCTTTACAAACCATATTAATGTAAACATTTCGTGGAAGCCCAAATCATTTCCTTTGCTTACCTTATTCATATAAACGTTTCTTGGAAGCCCGACTCATTTCTTTTACAAACCATATTATTGTAAACATTTCTTGGAAACCTAACTCATTTCCTTTTTGTGTACCTTATTGATATAAACGTTTCTTGGAATCCCGACTCATTTCCTTTACAAACCATATTAATATAAACATTTCGTGGAAGCCCAAATCATTTCCTTAGCTTACCTTATTGATATAAACGTTTCTTGAAAGCCCGACTCATTTCCTTTACAAACCATATTAATGTAAACATTTCGTGGAAGCCCAAATCATTTCCTTTGCTTACCTTATTCATATAAACGTTTCTTGGAAGCCCGACTCATTTCCTTTACAAACCATATTAATGTAAACATTTCTTGGAAACCTAACTCATTTCCTTTTTGTATACCTTATTGATAAAAACGTTTCTTGGAAGCCCGACTCATTTCCTTTACAAACCATATTAATATAAACATTTCTTGGACGCTCAACTCATTTCCTTTGCTTACCTTGTAACACATTTTAGGTGTGTTACATATTAAAATAAATTCAGAAAACAAACGGAACATAAAATTTTAAAAATGTCAAACATAGGTTTAAATAATTAAAAAAATTTTATTTGAGAATTATGTTAGAGCACAAAATAAGTTTTGCCCGAGCTTTGCGGCCCAAGGTGCGCGGAAACCTAGATAGCCGGTACGCAAGCTAGGCTAGCCCTTCTTATGTATCAAGATGCCAAACTAGAAGGACCTCATCCGACATGCAGGAGCAAGGATATCTTCATTTTTTTTGTACATTAATTAACATTATTTTTCGTTAGAAGGAATGTTGCTGCCCGGAGAAAAGCCTTGAGACGAACGATCTTTGCCGAAACGCAGAATGGGGGGGGGGGTTTTATTCCATAATAACACTGGTCGGATCATCATGATGAAAAATGCAGCTAAGTGTACTATAACAATCGTGTTTTAAAATGAATAACTTTTAAAAAACTAAATTATAATTTTTCAGACTTTATATAAGTCAGTTATCTGTAAAACAACGTTTTACATTGTGTAATGTAAAATAAGAAAATTTAAATTCAATGTAGGAGCGTTAATGCATCTTAATTTTGTGCAAGCAATTTCGAATAAATATTTCGTGCTCTGCCATAAGTATTCGTATATATGTAAAGTAACAAAAGTAAGCCAACATTTCTTATATGGGTTAGTTTGTAATTTTTCTATTTAATTGCCAAAGTAAAATTTGATTTCTTTAAACGAACATTGTGTTTAAAATTATATGTGAAATACGTCATTCTTCTTCCAATTGAACCTTTGACATTGCAAGTCAATCCTTAATTATGTAATAAACTTACTGCAATCTTTAAGATCAAATAATTCCTACAGAATTAAGTTATCAAACACGTTACATAAATTGCGCCACTCTGCTATTTGTTTCTTTCTAAAAATATTAGTCACATTATTTGCGCATAAATATTCTAAAGGAATTAATTTCAAAAATAAATGTGTTACATAAAATGCGCAGCTCTGCTTGGTTCAGTTGATAATTTGAATGAGGTATTCACTTACTAAAACAATTATTTATGGCAGAGAAGTAAGTTAAAATATTGTAAAAACAAAATGAATTAAAGGTTCTATATATTAATATCATTTTAAAGTTAATAATACATTTGTATGGAATGTTTTTGATAATACAGGGTGAAATTTAACTTGAAAGAACTTGTTTGTATAACGTAAAACATAGATGTCTTGTTTTACAGAGGATGTGCCTTGTGACCAGCCCAAACCAGTTTTGTGTTGTAAAGTAAAGTTAGTTAGCTCTAGGCAGGAAATTTCTTGTTTTTGTAGAATGATTCATAGTTGCCGTAGTAAAGTTCAGATATTTTTGTAGAATATAATATGTTTGTGCGTTGCTTGAAATAATTGTTTACACAGGTTGCGACGGGGAGAATTCCGTCGAAATAGCCACTGCAAGGGGAAATAGGTTAACATAAAACGAGTGTAAGTATCCAAAGCTGTAAAACAAGCCAAGCAATCTCAAAGGGGTTAGAGAATTAGGGTTAACAATTAAAATGATTATTTGAAAGAGGGAAAACGGTCAAAACCACCCTAGAAGTACAGTCGACATTTCAAAAGATGAAGGAGAGTAAAAGAAATCGAAAATCGAGGCTAGAAAAAACCCGAAAACGCACCGATAAAGAATTATACAGCCAGAATGGAAAACAGTGTAGTTATCGATCTAGTTATTGATTTTATTTTCCCACACGCCAGGAGTACAGAGAAATGCGTGCGCATCCAGGAATGCTAAATGTCATATATTGGGATTCTGATTGGTCAAGAGCAAGGTGCGAAAAGGTCGCCAGAGTGGGAATCCTACGGGAGAGGGAAGAAAACGGCGTCATGGGTTACGAAAGAGTGCGTGTCACCAAGTCAGCTCCGGTGAAGACAATAGAAATTTTTTTTAGTGCCTATTGTCGATCCGAAATAATGGCCGGTTAGTTTCAAAAGTATATCGCTGCGATGTAGGGACGTGGTGTTTAAATGGAGCCCTTTCTGTGGAATTTCACCCGAAAGTAAGATCGGACTGTACCGCGTCTGAAAGAAGTTCCAAGTGTTTCAAGCTTCAAGTTGAAATAAACCTTGCTCCGCTTTGGTAAGGAAAAGTGACAGTTTTTCAAGGGGTAAAATTCAAAAAAGTAAAATTCGTAAATAACTAAGACAATGTCTACACTAACCGTATAAAAAATTGAAAATAGAGATGTGAAAAATTTCAATCTTTGAACAGTGTTTAAAAAATAAAAAATGTAAAGAAGTTTAAAATATCTAGTAATTAGGGAAATAGGAGCAGTTGCAGAGAGAACGAGCGGTTTGAACGAAACCTGGCATGGCTAACAAAGGAAAATGGACTTCAATATGGCGGTCAAGTTAACTAGAAGCTGGAAAGTCAAAGAGGGACGCTTCGAGCAAGGAAGCAGATGAGCATCCCACCATGCTAGGTTGCAACGATGGAGCAGCAAACGGAGAGAGAGTGGGAAAGGCCAGCCAACATACAACTAACCAAGGTCCAAGGGAAAATTCAAGGTTAGATCTTTCCGTGTTTTCTCTTTGCAGATAAGAAATTTTAATTTGAATAATTTTAAATGGGAAATTGTAAAACAGATTAAATAAATTTAAAAAACTTTGATGCCAAAATTTTGAAATTGAACAGTTAGTACAGGTGACTTTGTTTGAGGATAGGGGAAAATTAACAAGATGGCGGAAGCCTCATGAGTAACAAATAATTTGTATTATATGATAATTATGTAAAACAAAAATTTGATGTTAGGAATTTAGAAAGGGTTCAGAATTTACTGTATATAACTCAATTAAATAAGTCAAAATTATTTAAGGAGTCAAAATTTGTAGGATGTTGAGATAAAAAGGTAAAATAAATCTTGCAAAATTAAATATGAGATAGCCGAGTTAAACATACAAGATGGCTGACACATAGATAAATTGTTCAGTACATATGACTTGAAGGTCAAGCCTTACTTGTAAACATCATAACAGTTGTGTTGTATTTAATTCAAATTAATTAAAATACCTTGTTGTTTTTATTTAAAAGAGTTACATCATTATTTAAAATTAGTTAAAATAAATTGTTGTTTTTATTTAAAAGAGTTACATTATTATTTAAAATTAATTCAAATAAATTGTTGTTTTTATTTAAAGAGTTACATCATTATTTCAAATTAATTAAAATAAATTGTTGTTTTTATTTAAAAGAGTTACATCATTATTTAAAATTAATTCAAATAATTTGTTGTTTTTATTTAAAGAGTTACATCATTATTTCAAATTAATTCAAATAAATTGTTGTTTTTATTTAAAGAGTTACATCATTATTTCAAATTAATTAAAATAAATTGTTGTTTTAATTTAAAAGAGTTACATCATTATTTAAAATTAATTCAAATAAATTGTTGTTTTTATTTAAAGAGTTACATCATTATTTCAAAGTAATTAAAATAAATTGTTGTTTTTATTTGAAAGAGTTACATCATTATTTAAAATTAATTCAAATAAATTGTTGTTTTTATTTAAAGAGTTACATCATTATTTCAAAGTAATTAAAATAAATTGTTGTTTTTATTTAAAAGAGTTATGACAATATGGATAGTTAAAAATATATTGAAATTAGGGATTTTAAAATATTCAGTGGGTCTAGCTAATAACCTAAGTTAGATAATTCTGTTTCCATGTTAAATATAGGGATTATTTTGATTGCTTTATGATTTATGTGTAGAATAAGGAAATTTATTGTGTTGTTATAAGTAAGGAAAAGTAAATATAGAAAATGGGCAAGGGTTTATAAATCAAATTTTATGATGTCAGTAAATGTTTTAAATTACATTCAGTAAATGTTTCAAATTCCATTCAGTAAATGTTTTGATATTTCCATTAAATGGTTTGATACCTTTTAGCCAATATAATTTCTTTTCAGTAAATGAGTTTAATTATTTTTCAGTAAATATGTTTATTATTTATCAATAAATATGTTTATTATTTTTCAATAAATATGTTTATTATTTTTCAGAAAATGTGTTTATTATTTTTCAGTAAATGCATTGATATTTCTATCAAATATAAATTTTTATTCAGTAAATATTTTGAAAACATTCAGTAAATATTATTTAACTTTTAGGAAACACTCCTAAATAACAGTAAATGTTATTTAAAATGTAGTAAATATAATTTTTTCTTTCTGTAAATATTTTGACATTTTTTCATAAACATAATATTCTGTCTGAAAATGTTTTGAGGTTATTCAGTACACGAAAAGTAACTTCTCAATATAAATAGAAAATAAAGGAAGTAGATTCTAAACTTTAAAAGTCAAATGAATTTGACATTAATAGATGAAAAAATTATAATACATAAATGTTTCTATATTATGTTGTCGTAAATAGTTTGTTTTGAAATAATTTTAAGTCGTTAATAGTAAGATAAAGATTAAGGAGCAATCTGGAATATCTGGAAGGGTAAAAAATTGCCATAAGTAAAAGGGCTTAGAAAGGAAACTTGTAAAGATTAGTTAATAACTTTTAGATGAAAATCCTAGTAAGCATAAAGAAATAATAGAAATTCACTTCTTCAAATGTAAATAATCAGAGAATTTGAGATAGAAATAAATTAAGTAGTTTGATGTTTTGAAAAATTCCCATTAAGGAGAAGATATGTTTAAATAGATGTTGATAACTAAATATTTTATTGAAAGGTTTAAAGACAAACAGCATAGAAAAAGGAACATCAGGTAAATTCTTACGCTTCTTTATATTCGCTGGGTGGTAAACAAAAGTTGTAAACCTTTATTATAAGTTTAAAATTTCAGGTAAATTTGATAAATATCATGTCGTTTGAAAGTACAATAAGTATCAGAAATTTGTGAGTAAAAGCTAAGGAAATGCATACTGTGTTATGCATAGCAAATTTATTAAATTCAAAATTAAAAAATAAAATATTTTTAACTAACTTGCAAACAAACCAGAGTATTTATTTAAACAAATTTTTACACTCTTATACAATCGATATGGTCATTGCGCCAATAAGATGCCTTTCAATAGAACTCCTTCCCCGGGAAGACGCACCCGTAAAGGGTAAACCCACTGCAAGTTAGGTTTTTTAATTCTAAGTCCAGTAACTTGTTCGCTGGCAGATTTTGGCGAGCATTGCACAGCGTTCATAGCTACGGCTACGAGCGGCTAGCTTCAAAATTCTTGCTCTGCAGCGGACGCGAGTGGTTGGTCTGCGCTTAGTAGTTGGTCAACGGAAGGGTTGACGGCTGGGTAAGTGAGCGTATAATCGGGTGCGTGCGAGCGTGCATACTGTCTGATAAACAAATTTGTTTTAACTTAATATGACTCTAATTAATAAAATAAAATAAAAGGAAAATTATAATTGATGTAAAAAGAAATGTTAATTACAAAAATTAATTTGTGAGTTATTTTTAAAGGTATTTAAATTTAAATGTATAAGTTGTGTTTAATAGTCATGTAAAAAGTGTTTAAGTAAAAATTTATATCTTTTTAAAACCAGTTAAAAATTGTTTGGAAACTTTTAAAATTGTAAATATTTGAGCATTGTTTTTAAAAGAGGGAATAAATTAACAAGGAGGTGGGATGTGCTTTGGTATACAAATTACAACACAGGACTACACAATACACATTGTACGTCGAAGTGCACGTCGACGTGCGATACACTTTCTACACGAGATACACTTTCTACACGAGACATAGACTAAAATCTCAAATTACATAACACTACACCGAACAGACTCAACACTTGACCCAAAATAGTGTGTGAATGTACAAGCCTAGATACCGTTTAAGTTACATTCTCATTTCTAAATGCAAGAGCTTAAGAAAATTGTTTTTTTATTTAAATTTGTTACAATTTTGAATAAGAGAATTTTAATAGAGAGATAATTTGATTGAATTTTAATAATGAAAATATATAATTGCGTATTCATAAAAGTTTATAAAATAAAATGTTTATAAAGAAGTCTGAATGTTTAAAAAAAAATTTATCAAAGTGTGTAATATTTTTAAAATGTAAAGTAAATCAATAATAAATTTATATAACAAATTTTTAAGTGTCAATTTAAAAATTAAAAGGAAATTTTAATAATATTTTATTAAATCAAAAGTAATTTTAATGAATAAACATTATGATATGTGTATGTAAAATGAAATTGTAATTGAGATAACTTAATAGTTAATTTATATAAAAAATGTTTTTTTCTTGTTTTCTTATGATTTAAAAGAGTGGTAACAAAAAAAGGAATTAATATGATTTATGTTGTAATAATCTATATATATATAGATATATATAACATTTCTTGAAAATTCGACTCAATTCGTTAGCATACCTTATTGATATAAACATATTGTGGAAGCCCGAATGATTTCCTTGCACCGAATTTATATAAACATTTCTTGGACCTTGACTCATTATTATTACAAAATTACTTTTCATGTTACATATAAAACAGGACACTGCCGCTTATATTTAACTGTAGACCTTTGTTTTCAGTTGGCATTGGATGCAGACGAAATCAAGGCCTTTGACATCGGAAAGACTTCGAGATTTCAGTATTCCATTACACAGCTGTTTGTGCAATATGATATTAGAGTGACATCGGTTGCCCCAGTTTGTTTTAGCAGCCATTGTGTTTTGCAAGCCATATCCACATAACATGGATATGCTCTACTTTATTACGGCGGTCTTTAGTTTCAGAATCCTTAAGCTCACTCATCACAGATACAGTTGCACGTACTGTATCTGTTAGAAAGACTGGAGTTTATAGGAATTAAAATAAAACAATATGCTTTCTATCGCACTTGTTTAAGCTTGCATTTATTTTCTAGTTTGCTCTCGGTTCAAGGTTATATAATTTTTAAAAAAAACTTAAGGAATAAACATTGTGTATATAATATTCTAGATTTATAATATATATAGGGTAGATATAATATTCAAGATATATAATATATAAGGTAGATATAATTTTCTAGATATGTATTATATATAGGGTAGATATAATATTCTAAGTCTGACAGAGGGCACATTTACTTCAGTTAAGCTACCTTGTCCACGTGACTTATCCCAATACCATGGTCTCATAATGTATCTCCATTAGATCTCTCTAAACCCTTCCTCATCCTTGTTCTTTCAAGGATATGCAACCAGTGAACCTCTATAGTACTTGGCTAGCCAGTAGGCATATTTCAGGCAAGCAATGCTGCATGCATAATGTCATTATTATGCTAACATACCCTACACTAGGGAATTCGACGATCAATCTAAACGTATCTATTATTCACAAACATTTCCTAAACTGTATATGATTATTTTCACACTATCTGGCCACCATAAAAACTAAAATTAAAACTACGGTCATAGCTCTCAGGTAAGATGTTGTAAATATCGTATTCTATCCTATAAATATTTTATTTCTTTCTAGAAAGAAACATATTCTCTAAAGGCTTCTCTTTTTAATTTTAATTATAAATTAATTATAATTTCTATTATATTTTTTAAGATTTGTGTAATTTGTATGATGGGGTAACATTGAAAGTTTATTATGCTATAAAATACACAATGAACTGTGCTTACGTAAATGTCTCTACCGGATGTACAGAGAGAATAAAGACAGAGAGCTACATCGTGATCTTGTTTCAATCTCTGCCTTCTCGAGTTCAAAACTCGATTTAGCTATAAGTAATTCTTTCCTTATTAGAACTGTTTGTTACAAAATGCCAAAATTAAATCATTTGTAATTTTGTCCACGTGAACATAAGATTTTTAAGGTTTTTGTAAATTCCTTTTTGAATTCAAATAGCTCACACTCTCCTGATATATATATATAATATATATTGAAAAAAATATCAATCGTTAATAAAATACGTAAAATACGTTCATCTAATTAAGTTCAAATAGTATTTTTTAACCTCTAGTAGATGACAATTAATGTTAATATAGTGTTTCAAATATTTATTCAAGAATTAAATTATAAAGTTTGTGGGGCCAGCCGGATTCGAACTGAGAATCTTCATGTTCGAGGTCTAGCACGCCTTGGTACTGCGCCAGCTTTCAAATACCTAGAAACATATTTCTCAAAGATGTATATAAGCCCCCCCCCAACTGGTTGTCGTCGACTCCTCCATTTTACAACCTTAAATTGTTGCCATAGTTACGACACAATATCATAAATAGTAATCTAGGGTAACTAAAATAAATTTATTCATTGTTAACCTCAGTAGAAATTTACTTACAAAATGTTTTTCTTCTATTACTTATTGAAAATATATTCATATAATTTAAAGTAACTTTCTAACGTACAAAACTGCCACCAAAGTAATACAACTGTAAATATAACAAAAACAAATTAACCAAGCGTCTGCAAACTTTTATTTAAATACGATATTTTCGCAACTTTAAACAGCAGTAACCTATACTGTCATATAATTTCATTACATTTGTATCGGACCATATAAACCTGTAATCCCTAAAACAAGACCCCGCTGTGCAATTAACTCAGTTAAACAATGCTGCCTAGCCGAGGGATTAATCCCTTTTATGGAGGGAATTATTGTAAAACATTCCCAACCCCGGCTTTAGTCTCTGTGTCGGTACAATATCTAAAGGCCATAAACGAAATGGCTCCTACTCGCTAGAGTGCAGCACCGTTCGTTCCAATGGGAATATTGGCAGAATTGTTCTCTGGCTTTATTAAATTTTTTTAGTACATTAATGTACTGCATTTTCAAATGATATTTAAAATTCAAATCGAACCACGAAATGACAATATGCGTCAGTTACGAAATGTAGGAAGATCGAATATGTACTTTACAAAATTGTGTCTATGATGTTGATTTCCTTTGATTTATTTTAACGATTAATATTGTACAAATAAGTGTTAGAGCCCTAATTTGGTCTTATAACCGTAATAAAACCCTGTGTATTTACTCTTTGGGTACTGGCTTATTGCTCAAAATGGTGTGGATGTTGCTTATGTGTAGGTATTTATATAATCTTTTCTGTATAAATTTCAATGCCATTCAATTGCCAGAAGTTCAAATGTCATTTAACATATTTTATGCTATTTAATTTCATTAATTTAAAAACTTTTTCATTCAAGTGTGAACTACAGATTTTAGTTTTCCTTACGGGCGCGATGTTACCCCCAGTCTCCCTTAAGATATTACTGTGTACGTTTTATACCCTTAGTAGGGAAGATGTTCCCCCTGCAAAATATACCCTTTTCACTCTGGCAGTAGAATGGTGGCCACTTTAAGTCGTGCAAGCTTATAAATCTACGTTCAACGGTTTAAGGACTTGTAGAATCGAACGTTACTTAGAATCTTCAAAGACTTTAACTCCAAAAGCAACAGAAACATGTGTTTTTATAAACCCTAATATGGGTATGTCTTGGGATTTTTCCAATAAAACCTAAGATTTACCGAGCCCTAATGGACCTCTTCTGTGATCATCGTACGTTTCCAATGGTGACGCTCGTACCCAACATAACCATAAAATTACTAGCAAGTAAAATTATTAAAAAAGACTCATTGCTTTATTCCTATAATTATAATTTACCAACATTTATAGTTTACTGAACCTTAATGGTAAAATTGCAAACTCTTCTGTGATCATCGCTCGTTCGAATGTTGACCCTAACCTAAGCATAAAATTACTAGCAAGTAAAATTATTAAGAAAATTCCATTGTTTTAATCCTAAAAATAATATTTACCAACATTTATAGTAAAATCTAGCATATCCTAAGCTCTAATGATAAAATATCGAACAATCATCTCATATTTATACAATATTTACCTGTGCTAACCCATGTTGGTAAATCATACGATTCGACAGTACTCGGGACTTCACAGCGACAAATATATACGAGTATAAATTAGGATCTTGAAATACCAGAGACTATATGTTATTGAAAGTACTGTTATATTTTCCTTTCCACTTGGAAAATAAACTAATTGGTTGTCATGGCAACCTTGCTTTCAATAAAGTACAATGCACCCTACCTGTAAAATAGGAGATTTCAAAGAACGAGACCTCCACCAAGGCAAGGTAATAAGTTTCCTATCAGAGTTTATTGCATTTTCTACAAAAACGAGTTTCATACATTAAACTGTACTTCAATGTTAATAACAATAAGAGTGCTATATACTTGTAGGTAAATGTAAACTGTGGGAAAGGACGGAGCAGCTCAACCAAATCGATACTTCCGACGATTCTGCAACACATAAAGATTACAATGAACGAAAAGAACGGGAAGAATTCAAACCCTAAAACGTGTTATCAGAGTGAAGGTATTATGTGGATACTGTCAGGCGACTTCGCGGTACTCTAGGATGTAATAAATCAACAGTTTGCAGACTCATGAAAACATTCGACCTTAGACATTCTGGACGACGTCGTTCTAGCCGAACTAAACAGAACTTTGAGTCGGTTCGTGAGAGTGTGGCAAAATCAATACGTCGCCATTCTCAACAATTGGGTTTCAGATGTTCTTCTGTATGGTAAATTCTTCCGTTCGATCATCATTATCACTCATTCTATAAAACTCAGTTGACGCAACATTTGAAAGTGACAGATCACCAGAAGAGACGTCAGTTTGTTGACTGGGTATTGGGAACATGAAAAGAGGATGACAGCTTCGCAAACAAAATCATCTTCAAATTGAAAGTTATTTCCATTTAAATGGATTGTTAACAAACAGAACTGCCGTATCTGGGGTTCAGAAAACTCTCGAATGATTAAAGAAAGAGAAACGTATGGGAAGCGAGTGATAGTTAGAAGCGGTTTTAATCGGGCGGTGTTATTGAGCCTTATTTTTTGAAGAGCAGGAAGGACAGGCCGCGACAGTAAATGGAGACCGATACTGTACAATAATTAAAGAGTTTTTGTGGCCTAATTTGGATGGAATGGACATTGAGGAGTTGTGGTTTTAGCAGGATCATGCCACCTCCAACGCTGCTCGCGAAACAATTGTGTTGCTCCGTGCACGATACCAGGATCGCGTCATTTCTCGTGATTCCAACGATCAATGGCCAAGAAGCTCATGTGACTTTCATCTTTTAAGTCATCTAGACTCATTGGTATGTCAATAAAACACAAAACCTGAACGACATGACGGACCCTCTTAGACGGAATCCCGACTACCTCTGAAACTTTAAAAAGTTCCGACTGTCACCTATTGATTTACCTAGTTAATTCCCTTCATAAGACGAAAACTGTCTAACGCGGAAACGGATTAGACAAAAGGATGAGTAATCCGTATTTACTACATTTTCGTTCTGCATAAGCCGGAAACTTCTGATAACATACTTACTGCAAAAAATAAATATTACAATGAATTAGAATAGAGGAGATACAGTTTATAGTCTATTTTTTACTATGGCAAAATGCATAGATCTTTTGTTTATTAGTGACGGATCGTACTGTAATGTATTCTGAGAATGCATTGCAAAGTCATGCAAATTGACTCTCCTTTAACTCTCCCGCTTATCAGCCTGCTGTGCACGTGTCGCTGATGGCGTATAAACATCTGCAGTTTACGATAACACATGATGATGCGAGTCAGCATTCGTTTCTCTCAAGTGCTGTGAAAACAACAAAAAAATTATTTACTAAAGTAAACATAGGGCCATTAATCACTTTAACACAGACTATTACATGTACCTACAATTTTTAGTTACGATCGGTTTGTATGTAAAATAAAATAATAATGTTCCCTAAAGTAAGCTAGCCGGTTGATGTGAGAAATGGCCTTTATTCTTGTGCCACCGATGCAACACACTTGTAATAGTTGATCCGCTTGATAGGTTCAATTCTAAAGTTGCAAAATA
This sequence comes from Prosapia bicincta, assembly GCA_036971475.1. Lineage (NCBI taxonomy): Eukaryota > Metazoa > Arthropoda > Insecta > Hemiptera > Cercopidae > Prosapia > Prosapia bicincta. The sequence goes on along the minus strand of JBAIZL010000006.1, from coordinate 65,129,848 downwards.
CCGGCTAGCTCAAGTACCAAACGTTTAGCCTTTGGTAAGGAAATTTCGTTTAGGTTTTTCTATAATATTTAACTTTATTTAATGGGATACGCCAACACTAGCTGCGTTTACACAAGCGCGAACCAAGAATCTTCCTATCTCAGGTTCAATATTAACACAACAACCTAAGTTAATTGCTGCTAAGCTAGGGAACACAACATTCAGAGCTTCGAATGGATGTTAGAAAGTTTCCGATCCAGACATTCAATTTCTTTCAATCAAATTGGTGGTGAAGCAAAAGAAGTTAACCAGGAAAGAGTTGATGATTGGAATCATAAGGTTTGGGAATTAACAGTTGGTTATGAAGGCAAAAATATTGGAATCTGTGACGAGACGGGTTTGTTTTTAGAGCTCTCCCAAATAAGAATTTAAATTTTAAAAAACTAAATATGTATGTGAGGTAAGCAATCAAAAGAAAGGCTAACAGCTTTAGTTTGTGGTTTTGCAGATGGAAAATTAGAAAGACCTTTGGTTATTGGGAAATCATAGAAGACCCTATGTTTCAAAGTTGTAGGCTAGTTACCAGTTCAATGGCATGCTAACCAGAAGGCATGGATGACGTCAGACATTATGGAAAATTGGCTTCAATGTTTGAATGATTCAATGAAACATGATTACAGGCATATTTTGTTATTTATGAACAACGCAACATGTCATCATCGTGAAGATTACTGTCACATAAAATTAGTGTTTTTTCTGTCCAATGCTACCAGCGTATTAATTTACACGTCCTACAAACTTCTAACGTTTACAAAAACCAGAAACATCTCTAATAAATCTATTTGGCCAATCACAGTGAACCTTATTGAATATCGCATTACGCGCCAAGTGTTGCACGTAGGGTCTTATTGGCATTTACGTTTTACGAGGAATGTTTAAACAAAATAACAATTCCGTATGAAATAGCAACGCACCAACATAGTGCAATGGTTTGCAGTAATATTATCGGCCGCCACATAAATACAAATAGTATAAGTATAAATAGGAAGTTTATTGTCGACTGAAAGAGGACATAAATTGCGCAGCGCCGAACGTGAAGGCAGCGAGTTATAAGTATTATTTATGGCGTCAATTTGGCTTTAATACCGCTGCTGATGGCTGCCAAAGGCCGCGTATAACACATCAAGTATACGGCTCTGAGTCGAATCGATAAATACACCGGGTATCAATCAAATATTAAGCCAGGAGTTTATTAGTTTCCATAATCTTAGTAAAACAATAAAAATGTCATATGGATAAAAACCTTTGACAACTAAAAACCTGTTATTTATTCTAATGCAATTCTTCGGTTGTATCTAAGTCTAGAATATAATGATGTTGGGAATTCTAAGAAATCCTGAAAAAAATCAAACCTGCTGTCGTTTCCCCAAAAACCTCGGTTCAAAATACCTCATTAAAAATAAAAAAAAACATTATTCACTAAAGTAAACACAGCCCCGTGCATCACTTTAACACAGATTATTACATGGATCTACAATTTTATGTAATGATCGGTTTGGTTGTAAAATAAAGTAACAAAGTCTCAAGTATCAAGAAAGTCTGTGAGAAATGGCCGTCATTATTTTACCACCAATGGAACATACGTGTAACTGATGATCCACGTGATAGGTTCAATTCTAAAGTTGCAAGATACCGGCCATCTCAAATACCAACCGGATAGCCTAGGGTTAGGAAATTTCGTTTAGGTTTTTCTATAATATTCAACCTTATTTAATCGGATATTACAATATAATCATATATTTAATGTGGTACAATATAGAGATCTGTTTTTGGTATTTTAACAAACTTTTACAATTTCGATGTCTAAAGTAAATGTTATACGGCTATTAAATTACCTATGTTTTTTTGGGACTATTGACATCGTAAAGTTATACTGTGACTAAAATATCATTTGTGTGACAAAAATATGAAACGATTTTTTTAGCTAAGTCTTGGATAAAGCAATATTTTAAAACTATAGAATGAAAATACCTTTGAATTTATAATAGTGGAAAAAAGACTACGTAAAGCTTATGTAAACACTCGTTAATTAGTGAAAAATCCTTTTCTTGGAGACAGCATTTCCAGCAGGAGGCCAGGGCAGGTAACTTAAGTTAGCTAAACCTTAGATTTACTCTGACGGACGGTTATTTCAGGTCCGCGAACAGCAACCTGCGGTACATCCTTAACACATCCCCAAGCCGTAAATTAGTCGCGGCTTCTGAACACTGTGACTTTGGAGTAATTCACGGCTCCCGCGAGGAAAAAGAGAATTAATTGTTGCCAAAGTGTGTCTACATAAGGAGCAGCCTCTTACTGTTTATCAAAATGTCTTAACTAATATCGTGTGTTGTAAATTTTGACGACATTAAACTTTATCCAAGTACACACAAACACACACACACAAACACACACACACAAACACACACACACACACACACACACACACACTCAAGTGAGTACATGCACACACGAGGACAACATTTCTCCAACATTCAGAGAGTTCTATGTTCTTACCCATATTCACAATCTTTTACTATCAATCGTAGACAGCAATGATATTGATTATTCGCTCATTGCACACACTCACAGAGTAAACTAATTTTACACTTCTATGTCTTGGCTTGTACAATAACGACGTCACTGGCTTACTATCAATTTAATCGTGCAGACTCGCTAAATATATTTCCTTAGATTTCAGCAACCTGTGGTACACACATCCCCTAGCCGTAAATTAGCCACGGTGACTTCGGAGGAATTCACGGCTCCCGCGAGGAAAAATGAAATTAATTGTTGCCAAAGTGTGTCTACATGTCATGTAGAATGTAGAACTAAAGAAAGAAAACTGATAATATGTACAGGCAGAGCTAATGTATTTCGGGGTATTAGGAGTAATTGTTTCGAATGATAGGTAAAGAAAGGAAAGGTGGCATAAACGTATGATTAAATAAAGAGCATTGGTAAAAGCTTAGGTAAGTATAGGCATAAAAAGTAAATTTTTTTATCTTTCACTGTCATTGTTATTTATCATGAAAATAAGTCCAAAGTAAGTCACAGTATCAAGCAGCAGTTAATAGGAATATTATACCGGATAACGTTTAGACATCTCTCTTCACCCTGCATCGAGAGCAGGACAAACTTCGGCTGAGCGGACTTGCCGACTCGATGCCGTATTCTTCCGCTATTCCTAGTACCAGTGGATCATTGTTTCTTCTACTGAGTATTACTTACTGAGTTTTTTTTTCACAAGCAGGTGCAACAGTTTGACACCTCCTTAACACCGCGTTCTATCAGCCACAGGGGCCTACACACACGATGTCAACATGAATCCAACATTCACATAATTTTATGCTCTTACCCATATGAACAATTTTTTGGTCATTTTGATTATTTGCTCAACACACACACAAACAGAGTAAACTAATTTTACACTTCTATGTCTTGGCTTTTACTATAATGACGTCACTGGCTTACTATCAATTTAATCGTGCAGACTCGCTTAATATATTTTACGTTCCATAAAGTCTGTGAGTCTATTTTATGTTTAATAAAATTTTACGGCAGGTAAATTAACTTACCTTCGATAATAAAACCTTGGAAAGTCGATGTAATCTAAAGTAGGCTGAGATAACTTTATAGAGTCATGAACCCGGCAGAAACCTCTTAAAGTTTGTTGATAAAATTTACACTTTTACACAGACACCCAACCTTCCTTCTTATCTTTTTAAACGTATTTCTTGCATTTTTCTAGATTGAATGTTTGGTCCCAATTTAGCACTTTAAACCATCAGCTGTGACCACCGTTAAAGATCCAAATTGTGATATCTGGTCCAGCCATTTACACCAAACAAATTCCATAAAGTCATTTTTTAATTTTAAAAACTCCTTTATAATTGTAAATATCTAGGCTTACTTTCATTAAATCACTCTTCCATGAAGTAATTAGTTTTTTCGTGGGCAAGTTGTATATTTCTTTATTTCGTACTTCTTCATCTCATCTCATCTACTTCATCATTTAGTGGTTTTTACTAAATGTTACCGAATTCGTTATTTCTACGAAATCTTATCAATAAAAAAAATCTTCTACCATTTCGATACTCGCTGATTTATTTTTAAGTTTATTAAAACACGGTTTTCTACTCACTGTAAACTCACGTTTAGTATGATACCATCTCGCCATGGTACCCTCAAACAGCTGACATTTTATCCTTAAACCATGCCAAAACCAATTTCTTGTCAACTTGCTGATCATAAATAGCTTTATATTTTATTACTCCTTCATTCCATCTATCCTTCCTTCATCGTGTCGACAGCCTTCGTATTCTTTTACCGTTCACAATCAATAACTTATTTTTAATGAAGTACCAAATTACCCAATTCGCCTAATCATCAAAGTAAAGGAAATATTCTTTCTTCACTAAAGACTCTTTTTGACCCTATGATCAAGTCATGGTCACACAATATGCCACCTCTTACAACACAATCCAGGATCGTTAAGTGCCCAGATGTTGTTCGTTGCCTCTATGTTAAAAGAGCTTCATATTCTTTCTGCCCCTCTTGAAAATATCCTTAGCTTTCGTTTTATAAATCTTAATCTCATTGTAATGCTCCACATCACATCACAAGCACATATTTTCAATCATACTTTGCCGATAGATACAAATTTATACAATGTAATTTTAATCCTATTTCACGAGCATATCTAATACACTTTATCTAATTCCTCCACTAACCAGTACACAATATACCATTTTCTTTCCCTCATCAACTCAACATAAACGACCTATTATTATCTCTTCCTCACCAAGGTATCGTAAATAACATATTCTTGACCATACCCCATCAACTAAACGTAAGCAAATGCTATTGTTTGAATCTAGTCAATATTAAAAATGTTTTTGTTTTATGTACAAAAAAAATACAATGTGAGAGGTGAGGGTGTGAGGGGGTGATGGTTGGGGAAAAGTATGACAGCCGATTTATTAAAGTACTCTGTAAATCCTGCTTACGGCGAATCTTACAGCACTAGAAACACTCATGAAGAGTGGAAGCCACGATTACTCTCTACTACCCTACGATAACACACAACCCCTCAAACTAAAATATTACAATGATTTCGGAAGATAGCTTGGATAATACTGGACAAGCGGCATTTGTAAAAAGCCAATTTACCAAATCAGAATTATAGTTCAATAGATTGGACTTTCACAGGTAATTACATAAAATGTTACTGTTCGAATCCAAGTATAACAGATTTGTCAGAATATATTGCATTATATTTTTAATTGGATTATCCGCAGAACAACTGCATATACAGAACAATGAATGCATGCCCTAGATTAATGTGAAAATTTACAATTACCTGTGTTTGCTTAGTTGTCAATAACCGGCTGGTTGTTGATAATAAATTATCTCTTGACAATGTCGTTGAAATTTATTTGCATAAAACCAGCTGTTTGTTCTGTTACGGATTAGTTTAGTAACGTTCATTTAATGCGTGTACACAATAAGAAAGTTTCATCCAACATCGCATCCAATTACCGTTCCAACTAAATATTTCAATAAACTTCATCAAGTCTCTTAAAATATTCTCCTAAATCAAAATAAAAATCAATTGCAAACAATGATAATGTTAACTCTAAAGCATCCCAACTTACCCCTCAAGGTTTTTGAAACACATTCTCTCTTTTAAACTATATATTTAATTTTAAACATTTTTTTTATTTTTAAAGGATGCCTGTTTCGAAAACGTTTTTTCGCTCTGGACCATCAGTAGAGACGCATTTCCACTAAACATTGTTTGACGTAAATTTGGTATCATAGAGTAGCACTTCTTGATCCCGAGTCGAAGTTTCATTATCCACTACAAACTTGTCGAACCCATCTTACATCTTGCTTGTCAGCTTTGCTAGAATCTAGTCCGATGCCTTTACAACTTGCATCGAAACTTTAGCCGATGGGAACTTTGGTAACATTTACGGTGGGTTAGAAACGATTTCGTCTAGAATAATAATTATCATTTCGATTTGGCGAATATCAAAAGGATGATAGCTTCAGATGGGACACGATTCCTAAAATTTTCGATTCCTATTTTAAAATTCCTCTTCCACTTCTATATTCTTAATTCGATACTGGATTTTTTCAAGTTATATAAGCCTACATGATACTCTCTAATCGTGAACTTAGTTAACATCTTAGTCATATGATGAAACCTTTTAAAAATTCCCTTTTTAATGTAACAGGCTACACAAAACATTCAACTTTATAATTCAATTTTATATTATTCATCTGATAATTGAATAGGAATTTCTGAAAGCACGACAAACATATCGAATAAAGTTGACCAATAGACCGAAATTGCTTCCTATCGTCTTTTTTGTGGCATCATAACTTATAATAAAGTTGGCTGTTGTAAGGATTTTGAGTTGAACCGCAACCTATGAATTGTAGCGACCGCTGGCAGTAGAGTGTCAGCTTCGTATATATAACGATTATTTCGAAATGCGTCCGTATGTAAGTTCAAAATTATCCACTTATTACTCAATATAATAATAAAAATATTTTCGCCATAGAAAAACCGGCATTTGTTTTATTCGTTCAATTTATTGAATGTAACTAATATATAAATAAAATATAAATAATATCTAATTGTTTTTTATACATATTTATGATAGCTAATTGAAACACATATTTATTTTTGTTTCAAAAGCATTCACATAGTTAAGCAATAATTACTTGTAATAATAATAATAATTTCGTTATCTCAAAATGAATTTGTTTTAATCATTTAATTAATTCTATACAACTAATGCATGAATAAGATATAGGTGATAAAGTAATTATTGTTTAATAAATTACACCCTCGCATATTGTAACATTAAGAAAGCAAGAATCGGAATCGGCACTTTAATCAATGGAAAATCAAGTAGCGACGATTCCTAGAATCTAAAATCGGAATCGACCCATCCTTGCTTGCTTAATGATAACAGACGTATCGAGAAAATTGAGACGAATTCCCTGCCAACTGTAATGTTAGACGTAGGATGCACGTTCGCCAACCCACATACTTTCAATAGTTACATTTTGTAAATTGATGTTTGTCCAATCGCTTAAAATCTATATTTGTAAGACTGTATTATTTATAGATGCATAAAAGAAGCATTATTTCGTCACGGATGATGGAACATGTGACCCAGTAAAAGGATTGCAGAAGAAAATACGTTCGCAATTCTTTAACGTTAGATAAAGAAAATTTGACCGCCCTCATCAGAATTATTTTGAAGGAAATAAAACTGTTCCAACGTGTAAATAATTCTTTATAAATATCGCAAAGGAAAATTCAAACTACAGACTAATTGGAGCTTCATCGGGTCTTTAAAGAACTATGAAAGAGCGTTAAAAATACGCAACATAAATAGATGAACGGCGCGATATGGTTTTACGACTGCAGTAACAGATTAGAGTGGTGTGTAGCTGGGGTGGGTGTATATACGCCCATGTTTGTGTTGTAGACTCATCGTCTCTCCTCACTACATCACAACCTCAAGTTCAAAACATGCAGTCGCTAATGGAACATTCAACTCCAGGTCTAAAGACGTCTTTTCTACGAAAACCTGTTTCGAGTTTAAGGAAGAAAGACGATTCAATGTACACTAGTTTATAGAATTGACAAAGGTTTCGGTGATTATACCACGGAGAGGTTGGGGGTTGAACGTTAAGTAACCAGTATTTTGTGTGCGTTGTATTTATAAAAATTGCTTAATTTCAAACTTTATTTTTTCGATCTTATTTTATTTATTTATTTTCCTTAAAAATCAGCTTAAAAAACAAGGTTTATCCGTTTTTAAAATTGACTACTTATACAATCGGTCTGTAGCTTCTACATAACTTTTTTATTTACTCCAAAAATTTACATAGCTTAATACACTTAAATATTTATCCAAGTCATACTGTTTTTGAACTCATCAAGGATATTTTTTATTCTCTGGTCTAGTTTTTTGAATACATTTTTCCTTTTCCTTCCCATTTCTCCAAGTTTTTTACATTTTAAAATGAATGATGTCTCCATATTTATTATTTTTAGCTTCTCTATGAGAAAAAAATTTTGGGTGTCTTCCTTTTAACCAAGGCATTTAACTTGGAATTCCAGCTCTGTACTGCGTTGGTTGTACAATGACGCTGACCGTACATATTCCATTTGTGACGTGTATGATAACATTTTCCAACCACTGCTGAATGAAATAGACAAAAATTGTGATAGTTTGACGTTGCCTTCTGGAGCGTCCTTCATAGCACTACAAAAAATTATTATTGGATCCTCACAAATATCTGAACAGGCTTCCTTACAATACGATAGACTATATGATACAATTGATTATTGGATCCAATTTTCGTTTAAAGGAATTATTGTTTAGTTGAAATATACCGGTATTCAATAGTAGGGTCGCAAGTATCAAGACACCAAAAACAAAAGCTGCAAATATTCCTTGTTAGAGTTTTCATAATTATGTTAGCAAACATGAATTGACCCCTGTGGCACCCGGAGAATTTCACTTCGTATCACACGTTTCATTCGGATGGGGGACTACAGGACTGATCTTGCAGTAAACCAGCAGTTTACTTAAAGTAAATTTTATATAAGGGTATGTTATCATAATACAATAATAGTTTTTTTTAATCGTCCGGTTGACCTTGACCCACTAACAAAAACTATATATATATATATATATATATATATATAGAGAGAGAGAGAGAGAGAGAGAGAGAGGGGGGGGGGGAGAAAGAGAGAGCATTGGCGAGGTGATACCACCAGCACCACAAGTGTTCACACTTCAAATGTTTTTGGGTACACCTCGTCAATGCTAGATGAGATTCTAGTGAAACGTCGGAACTACGACTTTTTCCACTGTAAAATGAACGGATATACTCGGGAAATTAACTATTCTTCATAAATGTATATATATATATATATATATATATATATATATATATATATATATGTGTGTGTATATATATATATATATATATATATATATATATATATATATATACGTATATATATATATATATATATATATATATATATATATATATACGTATATATATAATATGTTTTCTTGTTTATTAATCAAAAACAACTAAGGTTATTGAAATACAAGAAATATTTATTAATTTATACTCAAAGATTTTCGTTGATAAACAGTACCAACCTATTCAGGAATGAATAATACAATCATTTTATTGTATTATTCATTCCTGATGATGATGGTACTGTTTATCAACGAAAAGTTCCTAATATAAATTAATAAATAATTCTTGTATTTGAATAACCTCAGTTGTTTTATATATATTTTAAAACAACATAGGTTATTCAAATACAAGAATATTTATTATTTTATATCCAAAGCTTTTCATTGACAAACAGTATCAACATCATCAGGAATGAAAATTACAATAGTGTAAGCTATAGGCCATTATTGTTTGTAATATTAAACAAGAAAACGTATTATATATATATATATATATATATATATATAGAGAGAGAGAGAGAGAGAGAGAGGGGGGGGGAGTAGCAATAAGGAATTCTATAGGCCTACTATGAACAAATTTTAGAATAAAAACTCTAACAGAACGGTTATTGAAACGTTTTTATTAGTTCGGTTTTGGTCATATCTGTCTGTCTGTCTTGCAATCAAGTTTAAAGCAACTTTCCGATGAGCCAGAGGCCTGAAATATTAAACATAGGTCAGAATTAGATGACATTGCAATATTCACTCGGTTTCCTGTCTCTACATGTGTTGAAACAATAGTTGTTTAAACAAATCTAATTTGGGTGATAAGTTACCTTAGGCCTGCGTGAAAAACAGCTGTTCTACAATATTCACTCCCTTTTAGTTTTTTTAACTATTCACTAAGCCAAAAACTATCCAATATATAGCCACTAAGGGCCATGAAAAATTATTTTATACAACCTATTATTTTCGTAACAAATTACAAACTCTAAGTAAGCAAATTACTGATACCCATAACAAATACCATGAGAGGAAGACGTACGGACTTTACTTCCTTTTGTAACAGACCTCCCGAGAAAGAAAGTATTTATTGACGTAACAATACTACACGTTTTGACGTAAACAAGTAAGCATACGATAGTAAAAGCACCAAGATAAGTTACAAGCTACAGAAAATCTGCGATTTATCATTAATATGACTATTTGTGCCAATCAGACACAAATATTGCCGTATGTGACAAAAGGAAAATGTTTGCTTCCTCTTCAACATCCTCATCCATCAACCCTTTCGATCTCCAACCCTCGCGGGTTGTTCCACAACTGCCTGCAATGTATTAGACGAAGACGAGATCATTGTTACTCCCACGTCTTATGGACTACCCTTCAGTACTACAGTATTTCTGGATCCATCACCTACGCGAGCCCTTTACTGCCTCTACTCACTTAAGCGAGTAGTTATACCCTAAACATAGTCCTGTTGAATTCTAATTAGAGAAAATCGTTGGATGGGATCCTATAAATTATCTTTGTTAATAAATGGTTTTCTTTTACACACACGCGCGCATGGGCGTGCGCACACACACACACACATCTATTTTTAGGCCTACCCATCTATGGTACAATACCACTAAAAATGCATTAGTGCACTGCTTAACGTTTAATACAAATACAAAATAATAAAAACTAACTTTTTCGTATGTAATCATATACTTTTGTTATTTTTAGCTTGATATTCTTATCAAAAACCACTTACAAGCCATTTTGTACATTCAATTCCTTTTATTGGTTCCCGCTACTCTTTTAAATAAATATATATATATATATATACCTATCTTGTTCCAATATTCAGTTGTGAATCAAATCCTTTTTATTCATCACTCAGGTTCAAATATACATTTTTTAAACTTGTAATGTATGACACTTGATGTTAATACAATTTTTTTTCAATAATTAGTTTTATTAATTCATTTTAGTTTTATATGGGAGGAAAACGTTTCATAAAAAAGCGAAGGTTTACAGTATACTTATTTTGTCCCATTAGCCTTAAACAAATGATAACATAAAATTGCATAAAACACATGATTGTGTTATATATTATGGGGCGGAACTGCTGTTTTAAACGATAGGTTTTGTTACTTTATTTATATTAATTATAATTATTTAATAAAATGTAACTAAAATATAATTTATTTTGTTGAATTAAGTAAGAATTGCATTTAAGAAACTTGTGTTTATATAACTTGCTTTTTTTAATAAAAATTATAAGCATGGAACATAATAAACATTTTTTTTCAAATTTTTGTCTGTGAATCTTAAGAGTTCCCGGCCTTTGTTTCACTGGTATGATCGTATTTAAAACCTCTAGATTTCCGTGTTGGACATCCCTCGAAATTTATTCCAAAGTACCTCCTGGTCGTACTGTAATAGAAACAACTTTAGCCACAGCAACTAACTATCCACAGAAACAACAAAAACCAAACTGAATCGACATTTTTTAACACATATGTACGTAAATTGTATAAAATATTATTGATTTTACATTATTTTATGATCTTCTGAACTATCCGAATAAATATCCGTGTTCGGATAGTCATATTCTAATTTAAACTGATTACTTAAGTTTCACCGAACGTAAAGGACTACAAAATTCAACAAAATATTATGATTGTTAGAGAATATTTATTTATGTTGTTATTTTTTCTAGTTCACTCAAAAATGTTCGCTGTCATTAAGAACACCTAACTCTAATTTATAACCAAATAATACTATGATTGTTATCACATCATTTTCATAAATTACTTCACTGTTCAGATTGGTATAAAACCATGCAGAAGGTTTTTTATTCAAAATATTTCCTTCATTTCGAAGAAAGAGAACATTTCTGAAAGCACGACAAACTTTTCGAATAAAGTTGACAAATAGACCAATATTGCTTCCTATCGTCTTTTTTGTGGCGTCATAACTTATAATAAAGTTGGCTGTTGTAATGATTTTGAGTTGAACCGTTGAGTTGGCAGTAGAGAGTCAGCTTCGTATATATAACGACTATTTCGAAATGCGTACGTATGTAAGCTCAAATTATTCACTTCGTTACTCAATATAATAATAATAATATTTTCGTTATCTCAAATCGACATTTGTTTTAATCGTTCAATTCATTGAATGCAACTAATACTTAAATAAAATATAGATGACAGCTAATTGTTGGTTAAGACCTTCTCATGATGATGACATGGTCATCGAAATGTAGGCCTCCATAAGGGTTTAATCTTAAGTAACTTGTTTTATTTGTTATTTTCAATTATTTCTGTGGTACTGGGGCTCTTTCCAATATTTTCATTGTGTGAATTGCGTTTTAAAAAATTTTGTTTATATTACTTTTTTTATTAAAAATTGCAAGTACTGAAGATGGTAAATATTGTTTTTCAATTTTTTCCAAATTTTAATCTCTTGATTATAAGAGCTCCCAGCCTTCATTTTAGTGGAGTTAAGTGTATTTCAAACTTAAAAATTTCCTTGTTGGATATTCTTCGAAATTTAATCCTAAATACATCCCTGGTCGTACTGTAATAGGAACAATTTTATGCACAGCAACTATCCACAGAAGCAACAAAAACCCAAACTGAATCTAATTTTTTAAACTAATAGATGTACGTAAATTATATAAAATAAAGTTATTGTTATAGGATGTTTGTGTTGTTATTTTATTTCTTGATACTCTAAAAATGTTCGTTGTCGTTAAGAATACCTGACTCTAATGTACAGCCAAATACTACCAAATATGATTGTTATGACATCATTTTCACAAATTACTTCACTGTTCTGATTGTTATAAAACCATGCAGAAGGTTTTCTTATGCAAAATATTGCCTTCATTTCGAAGAAAGAGAACATTCATTTCATGACGTCAGTTGGGAAATACCGAGAAGAAAGTTTGGACATATGAATGCCTGGGGAACCAGGATACGTCCCTGAACATGTGTAAGTTATTTGATAGCTTTTGTTTCGGTAAAATATACTCATGATTTGCCATTTCTTTGTTATTGTTTATTTGTAACAATTTGTCCTTACTTCAAAGACTTTATGACCTCAGGGCTTTCCCAAAGTTTTTTACGTAATTAAAACCTAACGAGAGATAACTATAAGTAAACCCGATAGAACGCAACCTCTAGGAACGCCCAATAAAAAAGTCCTAGAACTAGAATTAGAGGCAGGTCAAAGCGTATCGGTACACAAAAGGTTTAATCAAAAGCTTTAAAAGCTTTCTAACTTCAAAGCAGTAAAAGTGTTCCAACTTGAAAGTTGAACTTTAAAATTATTAATTTAACTAATTATAAATTATCCCTTTAGGTCATATTAAAAATATCTATTTCAATTTTTCAAAATTACATAAAATTTCAAGTTTATTGTCATATTTTAGCTGTTTGTGTGTATTTTAGTTTTAAACTTTTAATGGACAGCTTTAAGCATTACACTAAACAATATTATTGGTTACAAAACATTAAGATTTAATTACAAGTGTCGGATTTGTTAATAACTTTAGTTAATTTTCAAAATTCTGGTTTCCAAATTAAAAGGTTCTTTCACACTAGTTTTAATTAATCTTTTCAAAAATGCCACAATCCAGCTTTCCCAAAAGCAAATTTTCTTAAAAAAAACATTTAAATTTATATTAGGTGCGTGAGCATAAACTTGTGTGCATAAACTCAGTGCTACAGTTTTAAATAACATAGGTTAAGTTCTTTCCGGCTAGGAAGAGTTAGATTGTTAATTTACTCATGAATGACATTGAATATAAAAATATGAGACCTACTTTATTTCCCACTTGTGTGGATTAGGTTGTGGATGACATTTTCACTGTGTTTAATACAATATACAAAAATGTAAAATGCGAAATTCCATAGCTCAATTAAACAATATAAATCCGACTGTTTAAATTTACTTATTTAAATCTACTTCTTCAATTAATTTATCTTTGAAAATAAAGTAGATGACCGTTGAACGTTTTTGGATTATATGTGTGTAGTATTAAATTATTTATCGACATTTATTAATTATTAAATATATTTATTATAATAATGTATTTTAATATAAATTACTAAACAATTATTTACAAACTCCAGTAGTGACTGCAGCTCTACGTTTATAGAAAACGTACTGATAGTAACTGATATATATTAAGTAATTCCAATGATTCTATTCATCACAAATTAGCCACATTCAGTTCTACGGTTAACAGACTTATTCAGACGCCTCTTAACGGATAAACGTTTTATAAATAGTTAATATATAAATATATATATATAAAAAAATATATATAAATAGTTAATATAAATAGCAAATATAAAGGACATTGCGAAATTTAACCATTTTGCCATAAATTACCATATTGACAGAAATACTATTGACGATATAGTGCGAAACCTTAACAAAAAGGTTTATTACAAAATGCATCGAAATTAATGCAGGGAACAATATAACTTAGATACGTGGGTTGACCTTACTACACGGATGTTGCAACAAGATTAAACACTCTCTTCACAAAAAATTAAATTTCAAAATAGCTTATAAAAGTTCAAACAACGTGAGGGGTTTATATTAGGATATCAGAAAATTATTACACCTTACATAGATACCCGGGGATATATAAGCTGCGTTGCTAAGATTATGAAAATTTTATATATGGGACAGACAAAGACAAATATCATTACTATATATATATATAATAAATTTAAAATATTTCAAAAACAAGAATACTTTTAATGAATATTCTTGTTTTTGTAATATTTTAAATTTATTAACTATATTACAAGAAAACATATCACCATATTTAATATATATATATATATATATATATATATATATATATATATATATATATATATATATATATAGATAGATATATTACATATGAAACATCTTCGGGCACAAAAATCTAGTGTTGTCCAATATGTAGTTAAAACAAACTTTAAATTGGAAATGTTAGATAGATGAATTTTTAAAGCGTTGGAAAATATTTCTATAGATAAATACAAACTTAATAGGGCTAAATCCAAAAATAAAGTTATTAAGGCTTCATACAAGGGATATGTACACGATTATTAATTGTATTCATAATATTTCATGAAAACGAATATTTATTAGGATGTATTAGGATGTTTATTTTCGAGTAAATTATTATTTTATATGAAAGCAATTTTATCTTATATATTTTTACAGTTTGTATTTTTTTCTTAAATTAGCTACCTGTGGAATATTATTATTTTAGAAACATCTGTGACTTTATTTTTATTTCGGAACCTCTGAAAATGGACAGAGTTTAAACGTTCTAATCTATAAATAATAAACATTTATAACCCTTAGATACAAATTTGGGTGGTTCCATCTTAAGTAACCTAATCTTGAGATGTTTGAATATAATTATAATGTATTCTTAATTGCTTTTGTTTGTATTTTATAGTTTGCGCGATCTTAGATGAGCTAAATTTTACATAGATAGCTCTCTTTTATGGTAACACAGATCAATCTTGAAAGTTATAGAATCAAAAGAGTAAAATAATTTTTTAAAAGTTAAACCGCTTTTATTACCAAGTATCTAACACAGCAACATAATGAGCTATACTCAGAAATATTGGATTTTTCAATCACTTGTAAGATTATTTTAGGTAATGTTACATATTAAAGCAGCTTCAGAAAACAAAACGAGATATTAACATAAAAATATAAAATAAAAAAATTGTAAATTATAAAATAAAATCGTACTGGTTGAGATAAGATATTCAAAAAACCTGATATCGTAAGATGCGCAGAAGTTGAAACGCTCGAGTCGTTGCTGTAAAAATCCTTCTCTTCTTGACGAAATGACAGACGTCTCAAGATGTGACGAGCAAAGAGCGATGCTTTTATTTTAAAATTTCAATTATGTAAAAGTATTATCATCATTTTATTTTGTTCGGAGAAATGTTGCTACACTAAGACTCAACACCGATTGAGGTTCCAAATCTCAACCAACGCCAACCCAAAATGCTGAATGGCGAGATCTGAATCCATGTTCTACCTCATACATATTACAGTTCAGATAAGTTATAATTTTAAACATAAAGTGATGGAAAATCCAATTTAACTTTCAAACTTCAACTGGTCACGGCATAATAATACAAGTTTCTATTTTTTGGAATGTGGGAAGTGTTAATTAATTTCTGTGATGTAATAGCAATTTTTTTAAATGTCGAATAGCTCAATTTAAATGTATTTTAAATTATGTAAAAGCAATCTCTTGTGGACATCATGTGCCATGCCATAGAGTTTTTAAATAATGTAAAGTTCTTATAAAATCATATATGTAAAACAATGTAATGCCAAACATAAAGTAGTGTAAACGTTTCAGATGTAATTTTGCTTTTGTATTTTACATATTTTTTGTGCAGTAAAACTTGATTTATTTAATTTAATATTTGTTGGTTTAATTATTTATTGAATACACCATTCTTAAATTCAATTGAATTATTGACATTGCAGGTTAAATAACTAATTGTGTAATGAATTACTGCAATATTTAACATCTAAATTCTTTAAGAATTTATATCCTAAAAAATTATACGTTACATACTTCTACTACCTCCTTATATACCATGTTCTAATTTTCAATCATTAATTTAAAATAGTATTTTTTAATCAAGCACTCAACTTCAAGTACAGTTGTTTAGGCTTCTAATGTATGACATTTGATGCTAATACGGTTTTATTTTCAAATACCATTTAATTTTAGTTTTGTATGAGAAAAAACTTTTCACAAAACGTACAGAGTATGCAATACAGTTATTGCGTCCCATTTGGCGAAAAATTATAACATATGATTTCAAAAACCAGCTGATTTTATTTTATGGATAATGTGGTAGAACAGTGGTTTTAACGCGTAGGTTATGTTACTTTATTTGTAATTATTTAATATAAAGTAACTAAAATAAAATTTTCCTTTTAGACTTGAGTGGGAAATTATTTTAATTTTTGTATACTACTTGTTTATAATTAAAACTAAAAGTGTAGGACACCCAAACATTTTTTCCCATCTATAACAGATAGTACTTTCACAAAATAACCTTTTAGAAAATTTTAAAACATTTTTTTTAATAAAACCGCCAAACTCAGTCCAATTTTAGTTTCTGTTATAACAAATTTTCATCGTGTTCAGATAGTTAAAATATGTTATAATATCGTTCATATAAAACCTTTATGTAAAGTTGTCTTTAAAGTTTTTTAAAATTATTGTTTTTTATATATGCACATAACTGTGATTAAATCAACAGTGAGTTTTAACTTCTTTTCCATGAAGAGGGCACACAAGTCTTTCCTAAATGTCTCCGTTACGTCACAGTCGGCAATCCCGTTAATGTTGTTGACAAGTTAATGGAGCAGAAACCCAAACACGTCTGTCCAGCTACATTGTAGTCCCGATGGTATTGCTGCATTGTACACTGGTAAAGGCGTGTCTATAGTGTTTACTCGATTAATCAAGTACGATATATAACACTCTGAACATTTAAAACAAACCTTTTTATCGTGCTTTTAAAAGATGTGATTGATTTTAAAGAAACTAGAATATTTACGAAAAGATTTCGACGCAGAAATATACAGGATGATTCAAAAAAAACCTTACAATTTTAGAAATCTATATTAATTTGTTAAAAGACACTAAGGACCTGGTTTTAGTGTTATTCCGTAGATAATCCCATCAATTTTTTAATTTAAATTATTTATGTCTTTCGTGACTTCCGTCAGCGCCCCTGCGTATGTCACATCTGTAGTCAATTTCATTCCACTGAAGCGTTGGAGGTTTAATTTCCTCAGCGGCGTAGTAGATACTTCTTATGAGCTCAGGTGCAGAAGCCGTTAAAGAAGGTACACATACGTTATCCTTCATGAATGTCCAATATAATAATCAAGGGATACCAACTGTCAAGCCTGAGAGAAGTGGCGCTCACGTTCAATTCATAGATCTGGAAAGTGATTACTACGACAATTCCAGACATAAGCCAGGTAGTTGGGGGGGGGGCGCCATCTTGAATTATGTAAACATTTTGTAATTACAAGTTTAATAGCATATACAGGTACACTATGGTATTGATGGTTCTCTCATGGAAAAAGGGCCTTAAACCTTTGTCTTGCATAATACAAAAAAAATCATAACGTAGATTTTCACTGCCAAATATGCTACAGTTATGTTTATTTACTTTGTCATTTAAATGAAAGTTGGTGCTGTTCAAGAAACGTTCGTCCTCGTCTACTTGATTTAACACATCCGCAAGAAAGTTCTACGGACCATCTTAGTACTGCCTTTATCGTAAACTCATTAATTTTATGTTTTCAAATGCAAAGGTTTTTTCAACACATCTCGGATTGGATCAACAGTTCGCGAGAAGACAGCCAGGAAGATTTTGACAAAACTTTGTCTCATCTGCTCATCGACTTCGTCAGATGTACTTTGACAACCTGATAATTTCTTATGTCATACCAAGAATTCTGTTAATGCAAAAGTGCATGTCGTCAATGGATTGTTGGGCTACTAGGATGCTCCTTACCATACTTGATACGAAAATTACGTAAAACCCCTGTTGTTGGCTTTGTTCTTCAAACCAAAATACACAGCCAGCACGCTCGCGTCTCGAGAAGGGGGCCATCCTAACGTAACTACTTCTAGCGCTCATACGTTGTGATACGGTACTAGCAAAGTAGCGAGTCGGGTTTGTTTCGGTACAAAACAACGTATATATATATATATATATATATATATATATATATCAAAATACATCAACATTCATACTGGAAAAAATATATAGCTAATAGAATTTGGGAGATATTTTTAAAACGAGTACTAAAACCAATTCCAGTTATAAAAAATGAGTCCACAGAGATATTCAGAAAATTCGTCTGTTAAAAACGTATGACTTAGCAGTCCACGAGACTAATTTTATCACGAAATCTTTCTACGAGTAACAGTATTTATTTATATCAATCATCTGTGTTATTTAGAAGTCTACCGCTAGTGTCCATCGTCACTGAGTATTGACAAAATTTACCAAGAACAACCCCCTCCCTTAGAAAAGACTACTAAAGAAAATTAGATTGAGAAATGTTTTTAAAACGAATAGTATTGTCTGTTCTAGCTATATGGGGTCAAGATTGGGCCTATGTAAAAGATTCAGCACCCTGTTCCCATATTCTTATCCACGGCCAGTGTCGCGACAGACAAAACTTGCATTACTTCGGGGCCAACAACCCCCTCCTTCCCTTAATTGGCTAACTGAGACCGATCAAAATCTGCTGTACATCTATGCCTTTCGGGATGACTTTCTTTCATATAAATGAAGTTAGACTAAACGACGTTTACATTCTATAGAATTCCAATTATAACTTATTTTATCCGTTCTTTAACAAGATTCTATACTATTCTTAAAACGTAACCGATTTTACTCTCTTGCTTAAACGGAAATTATTATCTCCATAATGTTTTTGAAACGGACAGTACATTACAGTTGACTTACATATAACAAATATGACCTTCTTGTAGTTAAAGTTTTTTTTAAAGTTGATGTGATGAATGATTTTCCCAATGGTAGCTTTTAAAAAGACCTAAATACTCAAATATTTGGAATAAACTTAGGCTGTGTTGTTTTTAGAACGTAAAATACCGTCTTTGAATGTCCTGAACAGCATATTTGAAATTTATAATAGACTTGTTTTTAAATATTATTGTTTATGAAAATATTTATACTTATAAAAAAATATAAATAAAATTTTTATTTATGAAAAGCTTTTTAATTGTTTGTAAAGCGGAGAATACGCGAACCTCTTCTTTGAAAGAAATATGTTTTTCAATTCGTTTAAATCAAAATAACAATTGCATATCACTGGGACACTCCAGTACAAACTGACCACTGAATGATTACACTCATCGAAATGTTATCAGAACGGATAGTAACATTAGTCGAAAGAAATCTAATTGTTAATTCATAATAAATGTTTAAAAAAATACTGAAGAAAGACTTGTATGACAATAAACACATCAGCAAATACAGGTTGAATGGTTACATACAATGAAATGTTATCAGAACAGGTAGTAAAATAAGTTCGTTTCCCATTAACGAGAGGCGTGCCTGCCATAAAAGTTTCAGCAAAACATACACCTGTCAAAACAGCTGTTCAGGATTACTTCGGTTTTACGAGATCTGTTTTTCTTTCTTATTTACCATTGCCAGGGTAAAGAGTCTCGTTCTTTAAATGAAATCTGTTTAACACGTATACGATTAACATGTTCAGAGTTTGAAATGTTCATTTTAGTGCTCCTTAATTTGTGAATAATTAAAACGATTTGTTTCAACTTCGGTTAACGAAAAATTTACAATTTGTAGGTAGATATTTAATGCAATTAATGGAATCTCTTAATAGAAAAAATCTATGAATATTTGTTTTATTTCCATTTATTTATAAAAGGTTATATTTTTAGTTTCGTTGGAGCATTTACTTTTATTTGATGATAAGTTTACTCTCACGCATTAGGTAAGATGAAATATGGAACCCAGTTATATGGCCAATAAAGAAAATAAATATACAGAATTTTAAAACACACAATTTGAAAAATTTAATTTCATACACGTTTCGATGACTTATGTTATGATCATCAGTGATGTTACTACAAATATATAGGTTTAACTAAACTAACTTTTAGGTTAAAGTTAAATGTTTGTAATAGCATCAATTCTGATGATGACATAACTCATCGAAATGCGTTTGAAATTAAAATTTTATATTTGTGAGTTGTGTATATTTACTTCTTGTATAACCTTAACTCACAAGCCAGCTCAAATATTATTTGCACATTATACAAACACGCGCATTTAAATTGAATGTGTATTTCTCTATCACAGCCCGTTAGAAAACTCAAACTTCCACAACTCATCATATAATTGTAACACTCTTAAAAATAAGGTGTTACATATAAATTCATTTATATATTTAATTTTTATTTATAATTATATCTTCCCTATATAAAAGAAAATGTTTGTTTTATTGGTGCACATTGTGAAGCTAGCATAGATAGTAGCGCCCCTAGCGGGTAAAAATGTAAAATATCGTACGAGTTAGTAACTTGGGGTAACTAACCCACATCACCTCATGTGACGTAAGCATGGTCTGATATCGCCTGATCCGATGCACCAATCAAAAAATTCAAAATCATAACCAAGGGTGGGAAACTCGTTGGCGTGCCCTTGCAGAAGGCCCACTTCTCCAGAGGTTCTTGAACAGAACAGACGTAATGGCATTTTCGGACATAATATAGAAATTTTTAAGCTTCCAGTATTCAAAATTTAAGATGTCAAGGCCGGTACCAAATTTTAATAACGTAACTAAAGAAGACGTCAGAAGCGATTATTCATATGTTCCAACTAAGTAAAAGTTTTCATAATTTTTGTTTAAGAGCGCTGATTTGCAAGAGGGATGTGTTAAGTGTTAAGTGTACAAAATCGATGTGCAATAATAAATGATGTGTTTAAAGTGTTTTACAAATGATGTGCACAACAAGGTACGTTTTAGATGATAATAAAGAAAATGTATTTTAATGTTAACTAAGTTGAAGTATTTTAATTGATAAACGGTTAACACATGAACGGTAGAAATTGTCCTTTGAATATTCATTTCTAAAAATTACTTAAGTTACTATCTTCTCGATATATATAAATTTTAAAAGATAATAAGTAATTAAAATGTATGGAATAGTTAGCAGTAATTGAAAGAATTACTCGACATATTGGTGTCTTTTCTTCTATTGTAATTTGTCATTGATTAATAAATTGTATGACTTTGTATTTTAAAAATTTAAATTCTTATTTCACAAGTAACCTAGAACGTTACAACTTTATATTTTTATTTCCCAAGTAACCTAGTTCTACCTTCCGAAGATATCAGAAGATCGTTTACAGAAAGACAATATTATTTCCGGCTGAAACGGAGAACTAGGAGCCCCTGTTAAGTAAGGTTAATTAATTTGTTAATTAGTAATTAACACACATTTTTAATAAAGCCCTGATAAATACTTACCCCAGGAAATAGGGCTCAACTGTTACATAATTTTAATAAATATTTTTCAGACGGCTTTTGTCACGATAGTTAAGCGTTCAGAAGTATCGTTCCAGATAAATTTCCCCAGTTGAAAGTTTGATATTCCGTTATATTCAAAGTAACACTAGTACCAGCTTCACCGAACCCTGACTGTGGCCTCCTAACCACTGCCGAGACATCTAGAAGATACGTGCTTTAGTTGTGTCCAAAGACCGCAAAGTATTTCAAATGTACTAGCTCATAAGACGAATTGGTCTACTACTTACTATCTACTGGGAATTACTATCTACTTAATACCTTTTTAAAGATATTGTTCAGAATGGCTGCGGCTCGTCTTTGGCTAACCTAAAATCCCTAGTCTTCCCCGCAGGAATAGGTAAATGCTAGGGTTGTTCTGGCTACGAAAACATGACGATCAGAAGGTTTATAAGACTCGAGTAGTTCTGGAAAAGCGTTTTACGTCCTCTAGAAGCAGCCAGTGATCAGTCTAAACGATATAGTATAGTTTTTAGGCTCTTCATCTAGCCCCCGCCCCGCTCACTGTTTTGGGCTGAAAAATGCTCTCGCGATTTAGGTTGTTACGAGAGACTGGATTCGTGGGGAAAGTGGTTCAATATGACATAGTATTAAATAATCTACAACTTATATATCTTTGTGATTTTTTAAACGAGGGAATAAAACCATCTTGCCTAATTGTCTTTCGTGTTCTTTCATTAATTGTTCACCATCTTTTTCTTTCATATTTTTCCTAAGCCCACCGGAAAATTTCCAATTCATCTTGAACAATTATAATAAGAAAATTCTAGTTTAAAAAATTTTCAGACCTAATAATAATAATTTGTATTCTAATTTGTTATTTTATTGTTTAAAATAGCTTCGAAACAAAGTTACACACACAGACACAGACACACACACACGCGCGCGCCCACAGACACGCACACACATACTCATACGTGCGCTCGCACACACACAAACAAACACACACACACACACACACAAACAAACACACTACAATTGGTGTACTCTATATACTTCCCATTATTATACTTCCAACCTTAATTTACTATTCACGATCTTTCACTATACTACATATGGGATCCTAGGGCTAATCATATGGTGAGATCCTAGAAACTACAAAAAATATGCACTAACCGTTTTATTAGGGTTTTCAAAGTACGAGTTTTGACTTTATGTTTAAACACTTTTTTTATGTCTATTATGATTGTTCTCAGTTTGTAACAGCTTTAGAGGATAAAAGACTGATAAAAAATGACAAAGTTTTGGGTGTCAATAAAATCTTGTAGATTCTTTAGTCTGCAGAGTATAATAAAATAATAAGTATGTAGTAACACAATCTAGACCGCTAAATAATCATTCCTGTGGTAGGACATTTAAAAGTATTTTATAATGAGAAATTTATATGAGAGATTAAGAACCAAGAGAATAATCAGTCAGATGTTACACTCAATGCAAAATTCACAGTCTATGGTCAATCTGCTGACTATTGTCTGATGCATGTCTAATTTTCCTTTCGCGTCCAATTTTATGTTTATTGCGCTTGCAATATCTATATTTATATGAGAAACGTTCAATCGTGTCTGGTAAAATGAAAGTCTAACTTTCAAAACAAAGATTGACGGGAAAGGAACGTATTAATCTCACGCCACTGTTAAAACGTATTTGAGATTTGTTCATTCAGTTTCGTAAGTTTATGTTGTAGAGACTTTATCATGAACACAGGAAGAAAGATGGATCACGAGATATTTTTAATTTTTAAAATTATATTCTGGATTTTTGGTAGTTTAAAAATGCAAATATAGGCAAAACTATTATTGTATTTTGTTTCCTAAAGACACTTAAAGACTTATCTTTAATGAGATTAGTTAAAATTAGTACCAAACTTACAGTTTTAAAAACATTGTGAATATATATATATATATATATATATATATATATATATATATATATATATACAAGTTCGTAATAATAATCAATGTAATAATTATTTCAATCAAGCTTCCATTACAAAGAAATTATCTTGAACATTTACAACTGCAATTTACAACATATATAATATACCTCTTTCCCATTTATTTAAAATTTTGTTTCAGCTAATAGTAGGTGTAGTTTTAATTATAGGGGATGATAAGACATTGAAAAGGGTTGATTAGTAGTGAGTATTTGAAAATACATTTAATATATCCTCTGAAAGTAGGAGAATAGCTGTTCCATTGGTTACTCTATTGTTTTTATCTTCAAATTAATTTCTACAAGAGAGATTTATCACACATATATGTGTGAATAGCCTTAAGACTGCTTAGTGACCAAAAGGCTGTGTCAAAAGAAATACCAGGAAACAGCCTTTTGCATTAAGCATTTTTTGACAAAAACAGTAGTAGAAACGTAGGAACACAAGCACACAAGTAGGTGTGCGCTGGATCACTAGACGCTGGATCAAGAATTATTGTTTCCACCCAGTGATGTGGGAGCATTGTTAATATTACTTTATTGTTGGTCTTTATTTTGTGAAGGACAGGTATTTTGTTGTCAATCTGGCAACACCGGGAAAAGTGGCCAAGAAACGTTCTTGCTAGTGGACAAATAACAGTGTTGAGAAATGTGTTTCACTAACATGTAAACTACAAACGCGTATAGCTTACAAAATAGTTTTAGTGTTTAAGTGCTTAAACGATCTTTAAACAACTTATTAAATCTGTGACCAGGTCTAATTCAGTTAAGGTGCCATGGCAACTTTATGGTTTCAAATATCGTTAAAAGGGTGATAAATAAATTAATAGCATGAAAGTATCATAGGGACAAAATAAAAAAAAGCAACGGAAACTACAGTTTTCCAGAGGTAAATTTTTACATCGCGTTAGGAAGGCGCCTAAACTTGGACTCTGGGGAAATATTTTCGGACAGAGAGAGTCAGTCGCGTTTTTACTGTCAGCACTTTATAATTAAATGAGGGAATTGTGTTTTTATTTTTCCGAGACATTTACAGCTTTACTGCCTTCAAAATATGTCAGAAAAAAGTTGACAGAAAATAGCCATGCATTTAGCAATGAATGAATTAGAAATTTGTATATATATAAATCTCTTTAAAATAAAGAGGTCTGAAGTTTTATTTTCGAATTAAAAATAGTTAAATTGTTTTAGTATTATTTTAAAGCGTTCTTGAGAATGTAGTAGTTTTTAAACTAAAATTAGAAGAGAAAAGTAAAAGATATTTCCTTCAAGAAATAAAGCAGTGGGTTGGGTTGGGTTCAGTATTTTTTATGTTTCAACAATCTTCACAAATAACTCAACACTTGTTTACACTGATAGCTTTAATGTTTGTCCTAGTTGGATAGATTATGTGGGGTTAGGTTAGTTTCAGTAAAATTTATGTACCAGAATTTTTCACTGCTAACTTAATACTTAATCCACGACCAGCTCTGAGGTTCTTGTTAGTATTATAGGCTAGGTAAAGTTGAGTTAGGTTATTTTCAGTATTTTAGATGTACCAGCATTTTTCATAATTAACTCAATACTTTATAACTATTGCTAGGTTTGATACTCATGTTAGTTTTATAGGTTAGGTTCAGTATTTTTGATGTACCAGCATCTTTCACAATTAACTTAATACTTCATGACATTACCATCTTTGAATCTCGTGTTAGATTTAATGGTTAGGTTAAGATGGGTTTGGCTCAGTATTTTTGATGTTTCCGCATTTTTTATTATTAATTTAATACTTTATGAATATTGCTAGGTTTGATACTCACGTCAGTTTTATAGGTTTGGTTAGGTTGAGTGTTTTTGATGTTACAGCACTTTTCACAACCAACGCAATATTTTGTGAATTTGTTAGCTTTGATTTGATGTCATTTTTATAGGTTAAGTAAGGTAAGGTCAAATTTGGTTGGGATGGGTTAGGTTAGGTTCAGTACTTTTGAGGTCTTAGCATTTCCCCCAACTAACTCAAACCCATAGGGCAATGCCAGCTTTGTTGTTCATGTCAGGTTCATGATCCCACTCCCAAAAATATCCCATTTAAATGGATTTAATTCAGCATTTTATAATATTCAGGTCGGAAACATTGTGTAAATTCATAATAGTAAATGTCGACTTTCTGTTTATATTTGTGAGAAGGAAGTATTAGCACTCATTGATCCCAAGAATAATTCCTAAATGTATCAAAACCTTTAGAGGCATTTAAACTATTTTTTATGCAGAGCATTTTTCATTAAACCTAAAGAAAACCATATTAAATATGGCGTGAATGGAGATTAAATTAATTTTATAAAAACTCTTTCTTCAATTTCTTTATAAAGCGCGACGAAAGTTAGTCCTTTTAAAGCAATGAAAAAAATATTTTAAGACACAAAAGGGGTTTAATTTGAAAGGAAAATAACAAAGTTTAACAAAAGACTCTTTTCATTCGTCTAACAGGCTCCACCTGTTCTCCTACAATCCTTGTTTCCTTAGTTTATGATTCATAAAAGCTTTATTCCATTGTAGAACGACTAGAATAATGTTGTAAAGAAGGGGTTCGGTGTACCTTGGCGTCAATGTAATAGTTACGTGTGACTTCAGTGATTTTAATGCTAAGAATCCGTTTACATAGACACTTGTATAACCGCGTCAACTAGTTTACTGGTAAACGTGTATGGTTCCAAATCGTTATACCAAACAAAAGCGTTACTACAAGGAGTTCAAAATGCTTTTTAAAAATTACGGTATAAATATTTAAGTGAATACAAAGTCAAACTTTAATTTAACTTAGTCTAAATGACAGTAACATACAGTCTCGTTTCTTATATATCTCTTGTGTTATATCTATATTGTTTTTTATTAATAATTACGGTGCTTCTTTAGTATTACTTGACGTGGGTTTTAGTGTCGCCTTACCCCGGGCATAGTGTTGCTTGTCTTGTCATTCAGTGTCGCATAAAGTGCCGGGGCATAGTGTTGCTTGTCGTGTCATTCAGTGTCGCATAAAGTGGGTCTAGTGTTACCTTACCCCGGGCATAGTGTTGCTTGTCGTGTCATTTACAGTCGCATAGCGAGGGCCTGGTTTCCCTTGACGTGGGGCATAGTGTTGCGTGTCGTGACATTCAGTGTCGCATATAGTGGGTCTAGTGTTACCTTACCGCGGGCATAGTGTTGCTTGTCGTGTCATTCAGTGTCTCATATAGTGGGTCTAGTGTTACCTTACCCGGGGCATAGTGTTGCTTGTCGTGTCATTCAGTGTCGCATATAGTGTTTCTAGTGTTACCTTACCCGGGGCATAGTGTTGCTTGTCGTGTCATTCAGTGTCTCATATAGTGGGTCTAGTGTTACCTTACCCGGGGCATAGTGTTGCTTGTCGTGTCATTCAGTGTCGCATATAGTGGGTCTAGTGTTACCTTACCCGGGGCATAGTGTTGCTTGTCGTGTCATTCAGTGTCTCAAATAGTGGGTCTAGTGTTATCTTACCCGGGGCATAGTGTTGCTTGTCGTGTCATTCAGTGTCGCATATAGTGGGTCTAGTGTTACCTTACCCGGGGCATAGTGTTGCTTGTCGTGTCATTCAGTGTCTCATATAGTGGGTCTAGTGTTACCTTACCCGGGGCATAGTGTTGCGTGTCGTAACATTCAGTGTCGCATATAGTGGGTCTAGTGTTATCTTACCCGGGGCATAGTGTTGCTTGTCGTGTCATTCAGTGTCTCATATAGTGGGTCTAGTGTTACCTTACCCGGGGCATAGTGTTGCGTGTCGTGACATTCAGTGTCGCATATAGTGGGTCTAGTGTTACCTTACCGCGGGCATAGTGTTGCGTGTTGTGACATTTAAGGTCACATAACGAGGGTCTGGTATCCTTATCTATATAATCCACATTACTTTCTATGTTCTTCTCACGTTGTAGCTCCTCGTATTACAAATGTAGCTATTACGTATACGTCCATGAAACAAATCACTTGACGCGAGACATAACGACCTTTCTCCTACTACCACTGTGGAGTTTCCCAACAATAAAACTACCTAGTTTGGTACCCTCCGCTATAACGTGTGCTTCCGAAAATCCTAGACCCTTCATCCCTTACGCTTCTAACTGTCGTATAACACAAAAGTTAGTAATGCATTCATGACAGCCTATGCAATAAATTAAATTGTGTTCATAAAATTCATTCAGGCAAAGCACAAAAACTATTCTATTCTTTTGTTAGAAACACCCATAAAAGAAATTAATTGCTTTAAAAACGATAAGCATTCATGCTTTCCAGTTAAATCATATTTTTTTTCTTTAATTAGGGCAATGTAAATCAAAAAGATAAACGGCACCTAAAAAAAGTGAAATTTATCTGCTGTTGTTTAAGTTATTTAGGCAGGATCCCTCGGGAAATTACTATGTATCTTTACCGCGTATAAACTAATTGGCTGTGATAAATGGATGTCGAGTTTAATAGATTTGTAGATCGGCAACGCTTTGTTATTGCTATACGGTTATTTCGTTATTAATACATGAGTAAGTAAAGATAAAAGCTTTACAAAGGCCGTTATTCAAGTAAAGAGTTTCACGTGTATAGATGTGCCCTCTTCATGATATGTGGCGATTTGTACGCCCTTGTAGGACGTGGAGATGTGACGTAACTTGGTGACTTTAACAATTTGGGAATATTATAACACAATTAACGTTATGCCGAATTTTAAAAATCAATACAGTTTGTTGTCTATAAGTAAATTACCTTTTATAGGGAACTAACTAGAAACTAAATAAAGAACATAATCCTTTGATTTTCCATACTTTAATATATATATATATATATATATATATATATATATATATATATATATATATATATATACATATATACGATGTATGTATTTATGAATGTATGTATATATTTAAGATGAACTCATGGAAAAACTCATACCCAATACTCAATTCTCATAACTTTTTTATTTATTTGTAATCAGTTATGCTTTTGGAAAATAAATGACACACACACACACACACACACACACTACTACTACTACACTACTACTATTACTAATTTTTCACAACTTTTATGTTTATTTGCGATTAGAAATATGTCTGCAACATACATTTAAGTGTTTAGTTATGTTTGAGTTTCCTAAAACTAGAGTGAAACACACAACTGGCATTTTTTGTCGAGACATCTCTAACTTCAAATAAAAAGAAACGTTATTAGAATTGAGTGTTGGGTATGAGTGTGTTCCACAGTAAATTCCTTTTATGAGTTTACCTTCAAAATATAATTAATTTTAATGTATCGAAAATCAAACATTTATGGTTTTGTATTTAAGTTCTTTTTATAGATACCAGCATATGTTATAATGCCATATACCAGATCAACCAATAATTTACTCGTGTTGAATCGACCACTATATATATATATATATATATATATATATATATATATATATATATATATATAAATTAAATTAATATTCCTTTATTCTGTCCTTAATTAATCTGTCCATTTTAATCTACTTGAGGCTCAACAAATTGTTTAACCGAGTCAACAAAAAATTTGACTCATTGAGTTCTGCTACAAAACCATTGTGGAGGCAGAGCAATACTTAACGCTTGCCAATCAAATGTTTTTTTTTTATTAAGTATCGATTTGAAGTTTCAGCACGCTGATTGCAAACTCACGGGGGGGGCTAATTTCCCGAGGGATTCCTCCAGTCTAGTGCATAAATCCTCACTAATTCGAAACTAGCATCGTAGTTTGTATACATAGTCCTAAATATATATACATTGCCCTAAACAATTAAACGCAAAATTAAACAAATAAAATGATAATTGATACATTTTCAAAAAAAATTTGCTTTATTCTTCGGGCATTCATTTTTAACGAATATATTTACTTATTATCTTGTCACCTCTTTTATGCGATATTTTCTTTTAAAATTTAACCGTTAAACCAGTTTTTTTTATTCTCAAGTTGAAGATAAGGAGAGTATCCCAAATTTGGAAGCCATCTCACATGTTTCACAAAACGAGATTTTTAACAATACAAAAGCAACAATAGCCTAAATTCCAGTTTCTTAGCTTGATCGTGAGCATATTCTCTTTAGTGTAACGTTGACATACATTTCGTAAGAGCATCTGGATAGAAACCTTCCCCAGCCCTAAGTAGATCTCCAGATGCTTCTTGGCGGAGTATTGTCAGCGAACTTATTCGCGTAATGTGTAATCCTCCCCATTGGTGCGTGAACGTTTCACGCATAAACACCCCCATAGATACGGTAAATGTGTTATGGAAATGTGACAACTATCTCTATACTGTAACTAAAACTGCGAATTTACAACAAATAACCCTTCGCAACATATTTCTGGCTGTCTAAGGAAAGGCTTAAAGTTCTTTTCGACTTACAAAAATAAAAGTAACAAACTTTTGTGGTTTTAAAGCATTACTTCAGTGACAAGATAAATATCACCTACAAAGAATAAGAAAGGAGGATGACTAAAAAATACGATTACCGTAGGGACAGATATAAAACCTATAAGTGTGGGATATAGGAAAATATACACACACTTCCGACTTATAAAGTCAATTTCTATTTAGATAAACAAGGAGAAATTTTATTTTAGTTATTTTGTATTAAATAATTACAATTAATATAAATAAATTAACATAGCTTATGCATAAAACAGCTGTTCTACCACATAACCTGCAACATATAATCAGCGGTTTTATGAAATCATATATTTTAACTTATTCTAAGTCAAAATGGGAAGAAATAACAATATTGTGTACCTCGCCCCTTTTGTGAAACGTTTTTCACCCGCATAAAACTAACATTAACTCATTAGTAATTTAAATATTGAGTTATTGTTGGAAAAACTCTTTCAAAAGTATTGTGTACGTTATCAAACTTGTGTCAGTGGTAGCTGTACAGTATTTTTGCTTTTATTCTACAATACACAGTAAAATGTGATTCGGTTGAAGGGAATTATAAAACAAGGAATGACTTGGGACCGACGGAAAATGGCATTTTCGTTTTTATTCAGTTAATGGACTAATAAGTTTTAAATGTTCTATACCTGAAAATTAATACTTGCTGGTGCTAGTCACCCAGTCACTGTTTGTCGGGCGGATTATTGGACTTTCCAAGTCCACATCTCATAATAAAATGTGCTTAAAGCACTCTTTCTTTCAGAGAACCTTCTTAACAGAAGTTCGTGTAAGCAGTTCCTACCCACACCGAAGCAAAGAGAGGTCTATACTACTACGGAAAAATTTAAATAGCTTTATACTTTTTCTAAAAACGTAAATTTTCAATTTTCGATTTTAATTCATGTTAGACTTCATGTTTTTTTTCTTAAATAATGAACTTTAAATAACCTAATTAAGACACTAACACACAGGCTATTATTATTTGGCTTACACGTTGTAAATGTAGAATCATATTGAAGTATAAATATTGTCTGTATCATAGACATGTTTTTAGGCAAGATTCAGAAATATTCAGACTTCCAATCTAGTAATTAATTTAGTTTTATATGAAATTATTTCCTATTTCTAGTTTCTTATTACCTCCAGTAAACACCTCTAAAGATAACTTTGTGAAGAGTCTGTATTTTTAGCTCTCTCGCTTTCTATTCTCTCTCCCCAAATGCCTTCTTTCCATCTCTCTTTCTCTCTCTCTCTCTCTCTCTCTCTCTCTCTCTCTCTCTCTCTCTCTCTCTCTCTCTTACTGTGTGTGTTGCAACGGTCTGGGAGACCGTGGCAAGTGGGAAATAAGTAATTTCCTGTTTTTTGGAAATAAAGCTGTTTTTAAAATAATCAAGTAGGGAATTATACAATTAATAAAGAGGGAAAAATTAAATAAAACCTTAAGTAGAATAGTTAAGCTAAATTAAAGAATGTTATAAAATAAATTTGTAATAACTAACTAAATTTGAACATCGGGAGTGAAGCGAAAAAATTCTAGGTGCCTAAAAAAGCTATATTACGAACCAAACCACGTAGAACTTTCATCGACATTTTAAAAGAACCACAATAAGCTAGAATGAACATTAGAGAAAACAAAATTCAAAAAACTTAAGAAACAAAAAAGTTAGAGCAGTTTAAATAAAATAGACATTTTTCAGTGTTCCAAAATTAATAATCAAACCATGCAAGCTAAAACAGATTCGTTGCCCGACTTGCCTGTACAAGGAATAAATCGGGCAAGCAAGCTTTGCAGGCGGGGTGAGGCAGGTTAAATTCACCGCTATATATACTTGGTCTCTAAGCCTTTAGAGACAGTCTGTAATAATTTTTCAACACGAGGTGCCGCGGGACGCTATGCTGGACCGTGAGTAGGAAAGTCACCAGTCCAGATGGACCAAAACCTCAGCGCTTTCGACATCCAGGACCACCAAGGATGAAGGCTCCAGACTCAGCCTCCAGGACGCTCGAATAGAGGGAAACCACCACCGACGAACCAGGGATGCCGACTTCCGATGTCCAAGGACCAGGGAATCCAGACGAGGGACCCCGAGGACCGGAAGGATCATCTTTGGCAAGTCATTTTCTTTATTCGATACCAGTCACGTCAAATTTAGTTAGTTAATTTTATTAAATTCAAACAAATCTGCAAGCTTAAAACAATGACTTCACTCTTTATAAAAATTTAATAAATTGTATGCTAAGTAAATGAATTTATGTGTTCAGAAGATTTAAAATAATGAATATTAAACTTACAAAAAGGTTTTTGGCCATAAGCCATTTATTTAAAGGAAAGGAGAAATTTTCGAATATTATAAATTTAAAAATTAAAGGTCATAAAATATGAATTTACCAATTCCATATAGGAGATCAAATATTATTATGTGTAATTTGGAAAATAATTTTATGTTTATATCAATGTAATCAATCTATATGCAAAGCATAATTTTTTAAAGCATAAGAAACAAGAAGTAACTCAGTGAATTGTTTTGTTAATATAATTGTGTAATACTTAAAATGATAAATTTTCTGTTTTATTTTAATAAATAGAATTAAAAATGTCATAAAAATCAACATTATTTGCAAATCATCCTGTGTCAAATAACCAATAAAAACTGTTTAGCTTTTTCCAACTAATATAAAAATGATTATTAAATCAGTAAACAAATTTAATTAAATTTCATTAAATGGCAATAGATAAAGCCTAATGTCTTAAAGAGTTTCTCTCTACTAACTTCATGAGCTAGTCTAAAGATTAGTTGGTTTTTTGTGTAAAAGTCCAGAGATTTATCTACTGGCAGATTGTGTTTAAGAGGACACAGGAGCCTTTTAAAATAGGTATTTTTAAACACAATCATATTTTGCACGTTCCCTTGCTGTCTCTGCAGATCATCATCAGGTGGTAAGACTCTGTGTTTATTATGTGTATTACTCTAAATGTGTTTCTTTCCAGCTGACTATTAATTTGACATGTGTGACTATACTTAGACCATACACAATTGATAAACTAATTTAGGAGTGTTTATACGTATTTTAAATAGTAGTCAGCGGGAATAGGCTTGTTGTGGGCTTGGTCCTACGAGCGGGAAACATACACTTAACTCAGGGAGTTTAGCACGGTTTTACCAGCAGGGTGATAGGCAGATTTTTGGTTGTTTATAAATAAGTTTTTCTTGTAAACAATTAAATTTTAGTATTCTGCAAGAAGGGATACAACAAACAGCAAACAACCGCGTAGAGCAGCGGTAGTAGGGACGGTTAAAGAGGGGGGGACGTTGCAGTGTGTGTAAAGAGTCTTATTTGGTGAAAGGTCACATGATATAATTACAAATAAAGGCAAGTAAATACCAACGTGCTTTGGCCCTTTACAACGATAAAATAAACAGGAAAAGTTTACTTACAGAATACAATATGGTTTAAGCTTATAGGATTTCTCTCACCTGAAACAAACATAAAAGTAAATTGATACACAAAATAAATTTGAAAGATACACAAATCATACGATGTAAGATAGCTTCTGTTATGAAAATTGTATCATAAATTTAAAATAATCGTTAGCAACAAGAAACTTACTTCTGTTGTATTCTAAAATGTCATTTGTAATTTTAACTCGTAAATTTCTGTTTTTTTCGCTAAAAAATAGAATTTTGTATGCTAAGAATATTTACACTTTTGTCAAAACATTTACACAAATTTATAAGTAGAGTAGAGGATCAATATATATGGAACCGAGACCCCTCGAATTACCGAAAACTCGAATTACACGCAAATACGTTCTTGTGCAATTGACAAAATAGCCCAACTCATTAAACGTTTCTTGGAAGCCCGACTCATTACCTTTACAAACCATATTAATATAACATTTCTTGGACGCCTAACTCATTTTCTTTGCTTATCTTATTGATATAAACTTTCCTTGGAATCCCGACTCGTTTTCTTTACAAACCATATTAATATAAACATTTCGTGGAAGCCCAAATCATTTCCTTTGCTTACCTTATTCATATAAACGTTTCTTGGAAGCCCGACTCATTTCCTTTACAAACCATATTAATGTAAACATTTCTTGGAAACCTAACTCATTCCTTTTTGTATACCTTATTGATATAAACGTTTCTTGGAAGCCCGACTCATTTTCTTTACAAACCATATTCATATAAACATTTCTTGGAAACCTAACTCATTTCCTTTTTGTATACCTTATTGATATAAACGTTTCTTGGAAGCCTGACGCATAGCCTAACTCATTTCTTTTGCATATTTTATTGGTATAAACGTTTCTTGGAAGCCCGACTCATTTCCTTTACAAACCATATTAATATAAACATTTCTTGGAAGCTTAACTCATTTCCTTTGCTTACCTTGTAACACATTTTAGGTGTGTTACATATTAAAATAAATTCAGAAAACAAACGGAACATAAAATTTTAAAAATGTCAAACATATGTTTAAATAATTAAAAAAATTGTATTTGAAACGAGAATTATGTTAGAGCACAAAATAAGTTTTGCCCGGGCTTCGCGGCCCAATGTGCGCAGAAACCTAGATAGCCAGTACACAAGCTAGGCTAGCCCTTCTTATGTATCGAGATGCCAAACTAGAAGGACCTCATCCGACATGCAGGAGCAAGGATATCTTCATTTTTTTGTACATTAATTAACATTATTTTTCGTTAGAAGGAATGTTGCTGCCCGGAGAAAAGCCTTGAGACGAACGATATTTACCGACACGCAGAATGGGGGATAAATATTCTAAAGGAATTAATTTCAAAAATAAATGTGTTACATAAAAGGCGCAGCTCTGCTTGGTTCAGTTGATAATTTGAATGAGGTATTCACTTACTAAAACAATTATTTATGGCAGAGAATTAAGTTAAAATATTATAAAAATAAAATGAATTAAAGGTTCAATATATTAATATCATTTTAAAGTTAATAATAAATTTGTATGGAAAGTTTTATATAATACAGGGTGAAATTTAACTTGAAAGAACTTGTTTGTATAACGTAAAACATAGATGTCTTGTTTTACAGAGGATGTGCCTTGTGACCAGCCCAAACCAGTTTTGTGTTGTAAAGTAAAGTTAGTTAGCTCTAGGCAGGAAATTTCTTGTTTTTGTAGAATGAATCATAGTTGCCGTAGTAAAGTTCAGATATTTTTGTAGAAGTTTGTGCGTTGCTTGAAATAATTGTTTACACAGG
This sequence comes from Prosapia bicincta, assembly GCA_036971475.1. NCBI lineage: Eukaryota > Metazoa > Arthropoda > Insecta > Hemiptera > Cercopidae > Prosapia > Prosapia bicincta. Next base: position 65,094,072 of record JBAIZL010000006.1, on the reverse strand, counting down.
TTGCGACGGGCAGAATTCCGTTGAAATAGCCACTGCAAGGGGAAATAGGTTAACATAAAACGAGTTTAAGTATCCAAAACTGTAAAACAAGCCAAGCCATCTCAAAGGGGTTAGAGAATTAGGGTTAACAATTAAAATGATTATTTAAAAGAGGGAAAACGGTCAAAACCACCCTAGAAGTACAGACGACATTTCAAAAGATGAAGGAGAGTAAAAGAAATCAAGGCTAGAAAAAACCCGAAAAACGCACCGATAAAGAATTATACAGCCAGAATGGAAAACAGTGTAGTTATCGATCTAGTTATTGATTTTATTTTCCCACACGCCAGGAGTACAAAGAAATGCGTGCGCATCCAGGAATGCTAAATGTCATATATTGGAATTCTGATTGGTCAAGAGCAAGGTGCGAAAAGGTCACCGGAGTGGGAATCCTACGGGAGAGGGAAGAAAACGGCGTAATGAAGCCAGAGTACGTTGGGATACGAAAGAGTGCGTGTCACCAAGTCAGCTCCGGTGAAGACAATAGAAATTTTTGTTAGTGCCGATTGTCGATCCGAAATAATGGCCGGTTAGTTTCAAAAGTGTATCGCTGCGATGTAGGGACGTGGTGTTTAAATGGAGCCCTTTCGGTGGAATTCCACCCGAAAGTGGTCTCCGAAAGTAAGATCGGACTGTGCCGCGTCTGAAAGAAGTTCCAAGTGTTTCAAGCTTCAAGTAGAAATAAACCTTGCTCCGCTTTGGTAAGGAAAAGTAACAGTGTTTCAAAGGGTAAAATTCAAAAAAGTAAAATTCGTAAATAACTAAGACAATGTCTAAATTAACCGTATAAAAAATTGAAAATAGAGATGTGAAAAAATTTCAATTTTGAACAGTGTTTAAAAAATAAAAAAATTAAAGAATTTTAAAATATCTAGTAATTAGGGAAATAGGAGCAGTTGCAGAGAGAACGAGCTGTTTGAATGAGACCTGACATGGCTAACAAAGTAAAATGGACTTCAATATGGCGGTCAAGTTCACTATAAGCTGGAAAGTCAACGAGGGACGCTTCGAGCAAGGAAACAGATGAGCATCCCACCATGCTAGGTTGCAACGATGGAGCAGCAAACGAAAAGAGAGTAGGAAAGGCCAGCCAACATACAACTAACCAAGGTCCAAGGGAAAATTCAAGGTTAGATCTTTCCGGGTTTTCTCTTTGCAGATAAGAAATTTTAATTTGATAAATTTTAAATGGGAAATTGTAAACCAGATTAAATTAATTGTAAAAACTTTGTAGCCAAAATTTTGAAATTGAACAGTAAGTACAGGTGACTTTGTTTGAAGGTAGGGGAAAAATTAACAAGATGGCGGAAGCCTCATGAGTAACAAATAATTTGTATTATATGATAATTATGTGAAACAAAAATTTGATGTTAAGAATTTAGAAAGGGTTCAGAATTTACTGTATGTGACTCAATGAAATAAGTCAAAATTATTTAAGGAGTCAAAATTTGTAGGATGTTGAGATAAAAAGGTAAAATAAATCTTGCAAAATTAAATATGAGATAGCCGAGGTAAACATACAAGATGGCTGACACATAAATTGTTCAGTACATATGACTTGAAGGTCAAGCCTTACTTGTAAAAATCATAACAGTTGTGTTGTATTTAATTCAAATTAATTAAAATACCTTATTGTTTTTATTTAAAAGAGTTACATCATTATTTCAAATTAATTCAAATAAATTGTTGTTTTTATTTAAAAGAGTTATGACAATATGGATAGTTAAAAATATATTGAAATTAGGGATTTTTAAATATTCAGTGGGTCTAGCTAATAACCTAAGTTAGATAATTCTGTTTCCATGTTAAATATAGGGATTATTTTGATTACTTTCTGATTTATGTGTAGAATAAGGAAATTTATTGTGTTGTTATAAGTAAGGAAAAGTAAATATAGAAAATGGGCAAGGGTTTATAAATCAAATTTTATGATGTCAGTAAATGTTTTAAATTACATTCAGTAAATGTTTCAAATTCCATTCAGTAAATGTTTTGATATTTCCATTAAATGGTTTGATACCTTTTAGCCAATATAATTTCTTTTCAGTAAATATGTTTATTATTTTTCAGAAAATGTGTTTATTATTTTTCAGTAAATGCGTTGATATTTCTATCAAATATAAATTTTTATTTAGTAAATATTTTGAAAACATTCAGTAAATGTTATTTTACTTTTAGGAAACACTCCTAAATAACAGTAAATGTTATTTAAAATTTAGTAAATATAATTTTTTCTTTCAGTAAATATTTTGACATTTTTTCGTAAACATAATATTCTGTCTGAAAATGTTTTGAGGTTATTCAGTACATTTAAAGTAACTTCTCAATATAAATAGAAAATAAAGAAAGTAGATTCTAAACTTTAAAAGTCAAATGAATTTGACATTAATAGATGAAAAAATTATAATACATAAATGTTTCTATATTATGTTGTCGTAAATAGTTTGTTTCGAAATAATTTTAGTTAGTAGTAAGATAAAGATTAAAGAGCAATCTGGAATATCTAGAAGGGTAAAAATTGCCATAAGTAAAAGGGTTTAGAAAGGAAACTTGTAAAGATTAGTTAATAACTTTTAGATGAAAATCCTAGTAAGCATAAAGAAATAATAGAAATTCACTTCTTCAAAGGTAAATAATCAGAGAATTTGAGATAGAAATAAATTAAGTAGTTTGATGTTTTGAAAATTCCCATAAGGAGAAGATATGTTTAAATAGATGTTGATAACTAAATATTTTATTGAAAGGTTTAAAGACAAACAGCATAGAAAAAGGAACATCAGGTAAATTCTTACGCTTCTTTATATTCGCTGGGTGGTAAACAAAAGTTGTAAACCTTTATTACAAGTTTAAAATTTCAGGTAAATTTGATAAATAGCATGTCGTTTGAAAGTGCAATAAGTATCAGAAATTTGTGAGTAAAAGCTAAGGAAATGCATACTGTGTTATGCATAGCAAATTTATTAAAATCAAAATTAAAAAATAAAATATTTTTAACTAACTTGCAAACAAACCAGAGTATTTATTTAAACAAATTTTTTACACTTTTATACAATCGATATGGTCATTGCGCCGATACGAGGCCTTTCAATAGAACTCCTTCCCCGGGAAGACGCACCCGAAAAGGGTAAACCCACTGCAAGTTAGGTTTTTTAATTCTAAGTCCAGTGACTTGTTCGCTGGCAGATTTTGCAGCGGACGCGAGTGGTGGGTCTGCGCTTAGTAGTTGGTCAACGGAAGCAGGGTTGACGGCTGGGTAAGTGATCGTATAATCGGGTGCGTGCGAGCGTGCATACTGTCTGATAAACAAATCTGTTTTAACTTAATATGACTCTAATTAATAAAATAAAATAAAAGGAAAATTATAATTGATGTAAAAAGAAATGTTTAATACAAAAATAAATTTGTGAGTTATTTTTAAAGGTATTTAAATTTAAATGTATAAGTTGTGTTTAATAGTCATGTAAAAAGTGTTTAAGTAAAAATTTATATCTTTTTAAAACCAGTTAAAAATTGTTTGGAAACTTTTAAAATTGTAAATATTTGAGCCTTGTTTTTAAAAGAGGGAATAAATTATCAAGGAGGTGGGATGTGCTTTGGTATACAAATTACAACACAGGACTACACAATACACATTGTACGTCGAAGTGCACGTCGACGTGCGATACACTTTCTACACGAGATACACTTTCTACACGAGACATAGACTAAAATCTCAAATTACATAACACTACACCGAACAGACTCAACACTTGACCCAAAATAGTGTGTGAATGTACAAGCCTAGGTATCGTTTAATTTACATTCTCATTTCTAAATGCAAGAGCTTAAGAAAATTGTTTTTTTATTTAAATTTGTTACAATTTTGAATAAGAGAATTTTAATAGAGAGATAATTTGATTGAATTTTAATAATGAAAAGATATAATTGCGTATTCATAAAAGTTTATAAAATAAAATGTTTATAAAGAAGTCTGAATTTTTAAAAAAAAATTTATCAAAGTGTGTAATATTTTTAAAATTTTAAAATGTAAAGTAAATCAATAATAAATTTATATAACAAATTTTTAAGTGTCAATTTAAAAACTAAAAGGAAATTTTAATAATATTTTATTAAATCAAAAGTAATTTTAATGAATAAACATTATGATATGTGTATGTAAAATGAAATTTTAATTGAGATAACTTAATAGTTAATTTATATAAAAATTGTTTTTTTCTTGTTTTCTTATGATTTAAAAGAGTGGTAACAAAAAAAGGAATTAATATGATTTATGTTGTAATAATCTATATATATATATATATATATATATATATATATATATATATATACAGATATAAAAGTAAGGGTTTCCTTTGTTAATTTAAGTTTGCTAATTGTTAAAAGAATCGTAAAATGGGTTATGATAATGTTTCATCCTAATAATGATGGATTGTTGCTGAAAGTAAAAATAAATAATGTATACATAAGTTAAATCAAAGAAATCGATGAATAATGAATTAATAAAAACATTTCTTGAAAGTTCGACTCAATTCGTTAGCATACCTTATTGATATAAACATATTGTGGAAGCCCGAATGATTGCCTTGCACCGAATTTATATAAACATTTCTTGGACCTTGACTCATTATTATTACAAAATTACTTCTCATGTTACATATAAAACAGGACACTGCTGCTTATATTTAACTGTAGACCTTTGTTTTTTAGTTGGCATTGGATGCAGACGAAATCAAGGCCTTTGACATCGGAAAGACTTCGAGATTTCAGTATTCCATTAGACAGCTATTTGTGCAATATGATATTAGAGTGACATCGGTTGCCCCAGTTTGTTTTAGCAGCCATTGTGTTTTGCAAGCCATATCCCCATAACATGGAGATGCTCTACTTTATTACGGCGGTCTTTAGTTTCAGAATCCTTAAGCTCACTCATCACAGATACAGTTGCACGTACTGTATCTGTTAGAAAGACTGGAGTTTATAGGAATTTTAAATAAAACAATATGCTTTCTATCGCACTTGTTTAAGCTTGCATTTATTTTCTAGTTTGCTCTCGGTTCAAGGTTATATAATTTTTAAAAAAACTTAAGGAATAAACATTGTGTATATAATATTCTAGATTTATAATATATATAGGGTAGATATAATATTCAAGATATATAATATATAAGGTAGATATAATATTCTAGATATGTATTATATATAGGGTAGATATAATATTCTAAGTCTGACAGAGGGCACATTTACTTCAGTCAAGCTACCTTGTCCACGTGACTTGTCCCAATACCATGGTCTCATAGTGTATCTCCATTAGATCTCTCTAAACCCTTCCTCATCCTTGTTCTTTCAAGGATATGCAACTAGTGAACCTCTATAGTACTTGGCTAGCCAGTAGGCATATTTCAGGCAAGCAATGCTGCATGCATAATGTCATTATTATGCTAACATACCCTACACTAGGGAATTCGACGATCAATCTAAACGTATCTATTATTCATAAACATTTCCTAAACTGTATATGATTATTTTCACACTATCTGGCCACCATAAAAACTAAAATTAAAACTACGGTCATAGCTCTCAGGTAAGATGTTGTAAATATCGTATTGTATCCTATAAATATTGTATTTCTTTCTAGAAAGAAACATATTCTCTAAAGGCTTCTCTTTTTAATTTTAATTATAAATTAATTATAATTTCTATTATATTTTTTAAGATTTGTGTAATTTGTATGATGGGGTAACATTGAAAATTTATTATGCTATAAAATACACAATGTTTATAGCTCAATTGGAACTGTGCTTACGTAAATGTCTCTACCGGATGTACAGAGAGAATAAAGACAGAGAGCTACATCGTGATCTTGTTTCAATCTCTGCCTTCTCGAGTTCAAAACTCGATTTAGATATAAGTAATTCTTTCCTTATTAGAACTGTTTGTTACAAAATGCCAAAATTAAATCATTTGTAATTTTGTCCACGTGAACATAAGATTTTTAAGGTTTTTGTAAATTCCTTTTTGAATTCGAGTAGCTCACACTCTCCTGATGTATATATATATATATATATATATATATATATATATATATATATATATATATATATATATATATAATATATATTGAAAAAAATATTAATCGTTAATAAAATACGTAAAATACGTTCATCTAATCAAGTTCAAATAGTATTTTTTAACCTCTAGTAGATGACAATTAATGTTAATATAGTGTTTCAAATAATTATTCAAGAATTAAATTATAAAGTTTGTGGGGCCAGCCGGATTCGAACTGAAAATCTTCATGATCGAGGTCTAGCGCGCCTTGGTACTGCGCCAACTTTCAAATACCTAGAATCATATTTCTCAAAGATGTATATAAGCCCCAACCCCCAAACTGGTTGTCGTCGACTCCTCCATTTTACAACCTTAAATTGTTGCCATAGTTACGACACAATATCATAAATAGTAGTCTAGGGTAACTAAAATAAATTTATTCTTTGTTAACCTCAGTAGAAATTTACTTACAAAATGTTTTTCTTCTATTACTTATTGAAAATATATTCATATCATTTAAAGTAACTTTTTAATGTACAAAACTGCCACCAAAGTAATACAACTGTAAATATAATAAAACAAATTAACCAAGCGTCTGCAAACTTTTATTTAAATACGATATTTTCGCAACTTTAAACAACAGTAACCTATACTGTCATATAATTTCATTACATTTGTATCGGACCATATAAACCTGTAATCCCTAAAACAAGACCCCGCTATGCAATTAACTCAGTTAAACAATGCTGCCTAGCCGAGGGATTAATCCCTTTTACGGAGGGAATTATTGTAAAACATTCCCAACCCCGGCTTTAGTCACTGTGTCGGTACAATATCTAAAGGCCATAAACGAAATGGCACCTACTCGCTAGAGTGCAGCACCGTTCGTTCCAATGGGAATATTGGCAGAATTGTTCTCTGGCTTTATTAAATTTTTTTAGTACATTAATGTACTGAATTTTCAAATGATATTTAAAATTCAAATCGAACCACGAAATGACAATATGCGTCAATTACGAAATGTAGGAAGATCGAATATGTACTTTACAAAATTGTGTCTATGATGTTGATTTCCTTTGATTTATTTTAACGATTAATATTGTACAAATAAGTGTTAGAGCCCTAATTTGGTCTTATAACCGTGATAAAAACCTGTGTATTTACTCTTTGGGTACTGGCTTATTGCTCAAAATGGTGTGGATGTTGCTCATGTGTAGGTATTTATATAATCTTTTCTGTATAAAATTCATTGCCATTCAATTGCCAGAAGTTCAAATGTCATTTAACATATTTTATGCTATTTAATTTCATTAATTTAAAGATTTTTTTACTCAAGTGTGAACTGCAGATATTGGTTTTCCTTGCGGGCGCGATGTTACCCCCAGTCTCCCTTAAGATATTACTGTGTACGTTTTATACCCCCACTAGGGAAGATGTTCCCCTTGCAAAATATACCCTTTTCACTCTGGCAGTAGAATGGTGGCCACTTTAAGTCATGCAAGCTTATAAATCTACGTTCAACGGTTTAAGGACTTGTAGAATCGAACGTTACTTAGAGTCTTCAAAGACTTTAACTCCAAAAGCAACAGAAACATGTGTTTTTATAAACCCTAATATGGGTATGTCTTGGGATTTTTCCAATAAAACCTAAGATTTACCGAACCCTAATGGACCTCTTCTGTGATCATCGTACGTTTCCAATGGTGACCCTCGTACCCAACCTAACCATAAAATTACTAGCAAGTAAAATTATTAAGAAAGACTCATTGCTTTATTCCTATAATTATAATTTACCAACATTTATAGTTTACTGAACCTTAATGGTAAAATTGCAAACTCTTCTGTGATCATCGCTCGTTCGAATGTTGACCCTAACCTAAGCATAAAATTACTAGCAAGTAAAATTATTAAGAAAGACTCATTGCTTTAGACCTTAGACATTCTGGACGACGTCGTTCTAGCCAAACTAAACAGAACTTTGAGTCGGTTCGTGAGAGTGTGGCAAAATCAATACGTCACCATTCTCAACAATTGGGTTTCAGATGTTCTTCTGTATGGTAAATCCTTCCGTTCGATCATCATTATCACTCATTCTATAAAACTCAGTTGACACAACATTTGAAAGTGACAGATCACCAGAAGAGACGTCAGTTTGTTAACTGGGTATTGGGAACATGATAAGAGAATGACAGCTTCGCAAAAAAATCATCTTCAAATTGAAAGTTATTTCCATTTAAATGGATTGTTAACAAACAGAACTGTCGTATCTGGGGTTCAGAAAACTCTCGCATGATTAAAGAAAGAGAAACGTATGGGAAGCGAGTGATAGTTAGATGCGGCTTTTAATCGGGCGGTGTCATCGAGCCTTATTTTTTGAAGAGCAGGAAGGACAGGCCGCGACAGTAAATGGAGACCGATACTGTACAATAATTAAGGAGTTTTTGTGGCCTAATTTGGATGGAATGGACATTGAGGAGTTGTGGTTTCAGCAGGATCATGCCACCTCCAACGTTGCTCGCGAAACAATTGTGTTGCTCCGTGGACGATACCAGGATCGCGTCATTTCTCGTGATTCCAACGATCAATGGCCACCAAGCTCATGTGACTTTCATCTTTTAGATCATCTAGAGTCATTGGTATGTCAATAAAACACAAAACCTGATCGACATGACGGACCCTCTTAGACGGAATCCCGACTACCTCTTAAACTTTAAAAAGTCCCGACTGTCACCTATTGATTTACCTAGTTAATTCCCTTCATAAGACGAAAACTGTCTAACGCGGAAACGGATTAGACAAAAGGATGAGTAACCCGTATTTACTACATTTTAGTTCTGCATAAGCCGGAAACTTCTGATAACATACTTACTGCAAAAAATAAATATTACAATGAATTAGAATAGAGGAGATACAGTTTATAGTCTATTTTTTACTATGGCAAAATGCATAGATCTTTTGTTTATTAGTGACGGATCGTACTGTATTGTATTCTGAGAATGCATTGCAAAGTCATGCAAATTGACCCTCCTTTAACTCTCCCGCTTATCAGCCTGCTGTGCACGTGTCGCTGATGGCGTATAACCATCTGCAGTTTACAATAACACATGATGATGCGAGTCAGCATTCGTTTCTCTCAAGTGCTGTGAAAACAACAAAAAATTATTTACTAAAGTAAACATAGGGCCATTAATCACTTTAACACAGACTATTACATGTATCTACAATTTTTAGTTACGATCGGTTTGTATGCTAGCCGGTTGATGTGAGAAATGGCCTTCATTCTTGTGCCACCGATGCAACACACGTGTAATAGTTGATCTACTTGATAGGTTCAATTCTAAAGTTGCAAAATACCGGCCAGCTCAAGTACCAAACTTTTAGCCTTTGGTTAGGGAATTCCGTTTAGGTGTTTCTATAATATTTAACTTTATTTAATGGGATACGTCAACACTAGCTGCGTTTACACAAGCGCGAACCAAGAATCTTATTATCTCAGGTTCAATATTAACACAACAAGCTAAGCTAATTGCTACTAAGCTAGGGAACACAACATTCAGAGCTTCGAATGGATGGTTAGAAAGTTTCCGATCCAGACATTCAATTTCTTTCAATCAAATTTGTGGTGAAGCAAAAGAAGTTAACCAGGAAAGAGTTGATGATTGGAATCATAAAGTTTGGGAATTAACAGTTGGTTATGAAGGCAAAAATATTGGAATCTTGTGGCGAGACGGGTTTGTTTTTAGAGATCTCCCAAATAAGAATTTAAATTTTAAAAAACTAAATATGTATGTGAGGTAAGCAATCAAAAGAAAGGCTAACAGCTTTAGTTTGTGGTTTTGCAGATGGAAAATTAGAAAGACCTTTGGTAATTGGGAAATCATGGAAGACCCGATGTTTCAAAGTTGTAGCCCGGTTACCAGTTCAATGGCATGCTAACCAGAAGGCATGGATGACGTCAGACATTATGGAAAATTGGATTCAAAATTTGAATGATTCAATGAAACATGATTACAGACATATTTTGTTATTTATGAATAACGCAACATGTCATCATCGTGAAGATTACTGTCACATAAAATTAGTGTTTTTTTCTGTCCAATGCTACCAGCGTATTAATTTACACGTCCTACAAACTTCTAACGTTTACAAAAACCAGAAACATCTCTAATAAATCTATTTGGACAATTACAGTGAACCTTATTGAACATCGCATTAAGCCAGAAATGTTGCACTTAGGGTCTTATTGGCATTTACGTTTTACGAGGAATGTTTAAACAAAATAACAATTCCGTATGAAATAGCAACGCACCAACATAGTGCAATGGTTTGCAGTAATATTATCGGCCGCCACATAAATACAAATAGTATAAGTATAAATAGGAAGTTTATTGTGGACTGAAAGAGGACATAAATTGCGCAGCGCCGAACGTGAAGGCAGCGAGTTATAAGTATTATTTATGGCGTCAATTTGGCTTTAATACCGCTGCTGATGGCTGCCAAAGGCCGCGTATAACACATCAAGTATACGGCTCTGAGTCGAATCGATAAATACACCGGGTATCAATCAAATATTAAGCCAGGAGTTTATTAGTTTCCATAATCTTAGTAAAACAATAAAGATGCAATATGGATAAAAACCTTGGACATCTAAAAACCTGTTATTTATTCTAATGCAATTCTTCGGTTGTATCTAAGTCTAGAATATAAGGATGTTGGGAATTCTAAGAAATCCTGAAAAAAATCAAACCTGCTGTCATTTCCCCAAAAAACTCGGTTCAAAATACCTCATTAAAAAAAAACAAAACATTATTCACTAAAGTAAACACAGCCCCGTGCATCACTTTAACACAGATTATTACATGGATCTACAATTTTATGTAATGATCGGTTTGGTTGTAAAATAAAGTAACAAAGTCTCAAGTATCAAGAAAGTCTGTGAGAAATGGTCGTCATATGAAACATACGTGTAACTGATGATCCACGTGATAGGTTCAATTCTAAAGTTGCAAGATACCGGCCATCTCAAATACCAACCGGATAGCCTAGGGTTAGGAAATTTCGTTTAGGTTTTTGTATAATATTCAACCTTATTTAATCGGATATTACAATATAATCATATATTTTATGTGGTACAATATAGAGATCTGTTTTTGGTATTTTAACAAACCTTTACAATTTCGATGTCTAAAGTAAATGTTATACGCCTATTAATTTACCTATATTTTTTTGGGACTATTGACATCGTAAAGTTATACTGTGAAATAAACTTTACTAAAATATCATTTGTGTGACAAAAATATGAAACGAAATTTTGAGCTAAGTCTTGGATAAAGCAATATTTTAAAACTATAGAATGAAAATACCTTTGAATTTATAAATACCTAAAATAATAATTGTGGAAAAAAACTCTACGTAAAGCTTATGTAAACACTCGTTAATTATTTAAACTTTCTCTTCTTGGAGACAGTATTTCCAGCAGGTGATCAGGGCAGGTTACTTAAGTTAGCTAAACCTTAGATTTACTCTGACGGGCGGTTATTTCAGGTCCTCAAACAGCAACCTGCGGTACATCCTTAACACATCCCCTAGCCGAAAAAAATCAAACCTGCTGTTGTTTCCCCAAAAAACTCGGTTCAAAATACCTCATTAAAAAAATAACAAAACATTATTCACTAAAGTAAACATAGCGCCATGCATCACTTTAACACAGATTATTACATGTATCTACAATTGTATGTAATGATCGGTTTGGTTGTAAAATAAAATAACAGTCTCCCAAAGTAAGATAACCGGTTGATGTAAGAAATGGCCGTCATTCTTGTACCACCAATGGAACACACGTGTAATTTTATTGATGATCCACGTCATAGGCTCAATTTTTAAGTTGCAAGATACCGGCCAGCTCAAATACCAACAGGGCTGGCCTAAGGTTATTAAATTTCATTCAAGTTTTTCTTGAACATTCAACCTTATTTAATCGAATACGTAGTCACTATATCACAATATAGTCATATATTTTATGTGGTACAACATAGAGATCTGTTTTTGGTATTTTAATAAACTTTTACAATATGGTGTCTAAAAAAGATGGTTTACGCCTATTAAATTCCCTATCTTTCTTGGGACGTTTGACATCGTCAGGGTGCACCGTGACTAAAATGTTACTTGTGTGACAAAAATATGAAATGATTTTTGAGCTAAGTCTTGGACAAAGTAATTTATTAAAACTATAGATAAAAATTGCCTTTGTATTTATTAATTCTTAAAAAAAACAATTGTAGTAAAATACTACGTAAAGCTCACGTAAAAAGTCGTTAATTATTCAAATTTCCTTTCCTTGGAGACAGCATTTCCAGCAGGAGGCCAGAGCAGGTAACTTAAGTTAGCTAAACCTTAGATTTACTCTGACGGACGGTTATTTCAGGTCCGCAAACAGCAACCTGCGGTACATCCTTAACACATCTCCTAGCCGTAAATTAGTCGCGGCTTCTGAACACTGTGACTTTGGAGTAATTCACGGCTCCCGCGAGGAAAAAGAGAATTAATTGTTGCCAATGTGTGTCTACATAAGGAGCAGCATCTTACAGTTTATCAAAATGTTTTAACTAATATCGTGTGTTGTAAAGATTGACGACATTAAACTTTATCCAAGTACATAACCACACACACCCACACGCACGCACACACTCGCACACAAACACACACACACACACACACACACACACACACACACACACTTACTCACTCAAGTGAGTACATGCACACACGAGGACAACATATCTCCAACATTCAGAGAGTTCTATGTTCTTACCCATATTCGCAATCTTCTACTATCAATCGTAGACAGCAATGGTCATATTGATTATTCGCTCATTGCACACACTCACAGAGTAAACTAATTTTACACTTCTATGTCTTGGCTTGTACAATAACGACGTCACTGGCTTACTATCAATTTAATCGTGCAGACTCGCTAAATATATTTCCTTAGATTTCAGCAACCTGCGGTACATCCTTAACTCATCCCCTAGCCGTAAATTAGCCACGGTGACTTTGGAGGAATTCACGGCTCCCGCGAGGAAAAATGAAATTAATTGTTGCCAAAGTGTGTCTACATGTCATGTAGAATGTAGAACTAAAGAAAGAAAATTGATAATATGTACAGGCAGAGCTAATGTATTTCGGGGTATTAGGAGTAATTGTTTCGAATGATAGGTAAAGAATGGAAAGGTGGCATAAACGTATGACTAAATAAAGAGCATTGGTAAAAGCTTAGGTAAGTATAGGCATAAAAAGTAAATTTTTTTATTTTTCACTGTCATTGTTATTTATCATGAAAATAAGTCCAAAGTAAGTCACAGTATCAAGCAGCAGTTAATAGGAATATTATACCGGATAACGTTTAGACATCTCTCTTCACCCTGCATCGAGAGCAGGACAAACTTCGGCTGAGCGACCTTGCCGACTTGATGCCGTATTCTTCCGCTATTCCTAGTACCAGTGGATCATTGTTTCTTCTACTGAGTATTACTTAACTATATCTACCGTTTTTTTTTCACAAGCAGGTGCAACAGTTTGACACCTCCTTAACACCGCGTTCTATCAGCCACAGGGGCCTACACACACGATGTCAACATGAATCCAACATTCAGATAATTTTATGCTCTTACCCATATGAACAATGTTTTGGTCATTTTGATTATTTGCTCAACACACACACAAACAGAGTAAACTAATTTTACACTTCTATGTCTTGGCTTTTACTATAATGACGTCACTGGCTTACTATCAATTTAATCGTGCAGACTCGCTTAATATATTTTACGTTCCATAAAGTCTGTGAGTCTATTTTATGTTTAATAAAATTTTACGGCAGGTAAATTAACTTACCTTCGATAATAAAACCTTGGAAAGTCGATGTAATCTAAAGTAGGCTGAGATACCTTTATAGAGTCATGAACCCGGCAGAAACCTCTTAAAGTTTGTTGATAAAACTTACACCTTTACATAGACACCCAACCTTCTTTCTTATCTCTTTAAACGTATTTCTTGCATTTTTCTAGATTGAATGTTTGGTCCCAATTTAGCACTTTAAACCATCAGCTGTGACCACCGTTAAAGATTCAAATTGTGATATCTGGTCCAGCCATTTACACCAAACAAATTCCATAAAGTCATTTTTTAATTTTAAAAACTCATTTATAATTGTAAATATCTAGGCTTACTTTCATTAAATTACTCTTCCATGAAGTAATTAGTTTTTTCGTGGGCAAGTTTTATATTTCTTTATTTCGTACTTCTTCATCTCATCTCATCTACTTCATCATTTAGTGGTTTTTACTAAATGTTACCGAATTCGTTATTTCTACGAAATCTTATCAATAAAAAAAATCTTCTACCATTTCGATACTCGCTGATTTATTTTAAAGTTTATTAAAACACGGTTTTCTACTCACTGTAAACTCACGTTTAGTATGATACCATCTCGCCATGGTACCCTCAAACAGCTAACACTTTATACTTAAACCATGCAAAAACCAATTTCTTGTCAACTTGCTGATCATAAATAGCTTTATATTTTATTACTCCTTCATTCCATCTATCCTTCCTTCATCGTGTCGACAGCCTTCATATTCTTCTACCGTTCTCAATCAATAACTTATTTTTAATGAAGTACCAAATTACCCAATTCGCCTATTCATCAAAGTAAAGGAAATATTCTTTCTTCACTAAAGACTCTTTTAGACCCTATGATCAATTCATGGTCACACAACATACCACCTCTTACAACACAATCCAGGATCATTAAGTGCCCAGATGTTGTTCGTTGCCTCTATGTTAAAAGAGCTTCATATTCTTTCTGCCCCTCTTGAAAATATCCTTAGCGTTCGTTTTATAAATCTTTATTTCATTGTAATGCTCCACATCACATCACAAGCACATATTTTCAATCATACTTTGCCGATAGATAAAATTTTATACAATGTAGTTTTAATCCTATTTCACGAGCATATCTAATATACTTTATCTAATTCCTCCACTAACCAGTACACAATATACCATTTTCTTTCCCTCATCAACTCAACATAAACGACCTATTATTATCTCTTCCTCACCAAGGTATCGTAAATAACATATTCTTGACCATACCCCATCAACTAAACGTAAACAAATAATATTGTTTGAATCTAGTCAATATTAAAAATGTTTTTGTTTTATGTACAAAAAAAATACATTGTGAGAGGTGAGGGGTGAGGGTTGAGGAAAAGTATATGACAGCCGATTTATTAAAGTACTCTGTAAATCCTGCTTACGACGAATCTTACAGCACTAGAAACACTCATGAAGAGTGGAAGCCACGATTACTCTCTACTACCCTACCATAACACACAACCCCTCAAACTAAAATATTACAATGATTTCGGAAGAGAGATTGGATAATACTGGACAAGCGGCATTTGTAAAAAGCCAATATACCAAATCAGAATTATAGTTCAATAGATTGGACTTTCACAGGTAATTACATAAAATGTTACTGTTCGAATCCAAGTATAACAGATTTGTCAGAATATATTGCATTATATTTTTAATTTGATTATCCACTGAACAACTGCATATACAGAACAATGAATGCATGCCCTAGATTAATTTGAAAATTTACAATTACCTGTGTTTGCTTAGTTGTCAATAACCGGCTGGTTGTTGATAATAAATTATCTCTTGACAATGTCGTTGAAATCTATTTGCATAAAACCAGCTGTTTGTTCTGTTACGGATTAGTTTAGTAACGTTCATTTAATGCGTGTACGCAATAAGAAAGTTTCATCCAACATCGCATCCAATTACCGTTCCAACTAAATATTTCAATAAACTTCATCAAGTCTCTTAAAATATTCTCCTAAATCAAAATAAAAATCAATTGCAAACAATGATCATGTTAACTCTAAAGCATCCCAACTTACCCCTCAAGGTTTCTGAAACACATTCTCTAATTTAAACTATATATTTAATTTAAAACATTTTTTATTTTTAAAGGATGCCTGTTTCGAAAACGTTTTTTCGCTCTGGACCATCAGTAGAGACGCATTTCCACTAAAGATGGCTTGACGTAAATTTGGTATCATAGAGCAACACTTCTTGATCCCGAGTCGAAGTTTCATTATCCACTACAGACTTGTCGAACCCATCTTACATCTTGCTTGTCAGCTTTGCTAGAATCTAGGCCGATGCACTTACAACTTGCATCGAAACTTTAGCCGATGGGAACTTTGGTAACATTTACGGTGGGTTAGAAACCATTTCGTCTAGAATAATCCTTATCATTTCGATTTGGCGAATATCAAAAGGAAGATAGCTACAGATGAGACGATTCCTAAAATTTTCGATTCCTATTTTAAAATTTCTCTTCCAATTCTATATTCTTAATTCGATACTGGATTTTTTCAAGTTATATAAACCTACATGATACTCTCTAATCGTGAACTTAGTTAACATCTTAGTCATATGATGAAACCTTTTAAAAATTCCCTTTTTAATGTAACAGGCTACACAAAACATTCAACTTTATAATTCAATTTTATATTATTCATCTGATAATTGAATAGGAATTTCTGAAAGCACGACAAACATATCGAATAAAGTTGACCAATAGACCGAAATTGCTTCCTATTGTCTTTTTTGTGGCGTCATAACTTATAATAAAGTTGGCTGTTGTAATGATTTTGAGTTGAACCGCAACCTATGAATTGTAGCGACCGCCGGCAGTAGAGTGTCAGCTTCGTATATATATAACGATTATTTCGAAATGCGTCCGTATGTAAGTTCAAAATTATTCACTTATTACTCAATATAATAATAAAAATATTTTCGTCATCGAAAAACCGACGTTTGTTTTATTCGTTCAATTTATTGATGTAACTAATATATTAATAAAATATAGATGATAGCTAATTGTTTTTTATACATATTTATGATAGCTAATTGAAACACATATTTATTTTTGTTTCAAAAGCATTCACATAGTTATGCAATAATTACTTGTAATAATAATAATAATTTCGTTATCTCAAAATGAATTTGTTTTAATCGTTTAATTAATTCTATACAACTAATTCATGAATAAGATATAGGTGATAAAATAATTATTATTTAATAAATTACACCCTCGCATATTTTAACATTAAGAAAGCAAGAATCGGAATCGGCACTTTAATCAATGGAAAATCAAGTAGTGACGATTCCTAGAATCTAAAATCGGAATCGACAAATCCTTGCTTGCTTAATGATAACAAACGTATCGAGAAAATTGAGACGAATTCCCTGCCAACTGTAATGGTAGACGTAGGATGCACGTTCGCCAACCCACATACTTTCAATAGTGACATTTTGTAAATTGATGTTTGTCCAATCGCTTAAAATCTATATTTGTAAGACTGTATTATTTATAGATGCATAAAAGAAGCATTATTACGTCACGGATGATGGAACATGTGACACAGTAAAAGGATTGCAGAAGAAAATACGTTCGCAATTCTTTAACGTTAGATAAAGAAAATTTGACCGCCCTCATCAGAATTATTTTGAAGCAAATAAAACTGTTCCAACGTGTAAATAATTCTTTATAAATATCGCAAAGGAAAATTCAAACTACAGACTAATTGGAGCTTCATCGGGTCTTTAAAGAACTATGAAAGAGCGTTAAAAATACGCAACATAAATAGATCAACGGCGCGATATGTTTTTACGACTGCAGTAACAGATTAGAGTGGTGTGTAACTGGGGTAGGTGTATATACGCCCATGTTTGCGTTGTAGACTCATACGTCTCTCCTCACTACATCACAACCTCAAGTTCAAAACATGCAGTCGCTAATGGAACATTCAACTCCAGGTCTAAAGACGGCTTTTCTACGAAAACCTGTTTCGAGTTTAAGGAAGAAAGACGATTCAATGTACACTAGTTTATAGAATTGACAAAGGTTTCGGTGATTATACCACGGAGAGGTTGGGGGTTGAACGTTAAGTAACCAGTATTTTGTGTGTGTTGTATTAATCAAAATTGCTTAATTCCAAACTTTATTTTTTCGATCTTATTTTATTTATTTATTTTCCTTAAAAATCAGCTTAACAAACAAGGATTATCCGTTTTTAAAATTGACTACTTATACAATCGGTCTGTAGCTTCTACATAACTTTTTTGTTTACTCCAAAAATTTACATAGCTTAATACACTTAAATATTTATCCAAGTCATACTGTTTTTGAACTCATCAAGGATATTTTTTATTCTCTGGTCTAGTTTTTTGAATACGTTTTTCCTTTTTCTTCCCATTTCTCCAAGTTTTTTACATTTTAAAATGAAAGATGTCTCCATATTTTCTATTTTTAGGTTCTCTATGAGAAAACAATTTTGGGTGTCCTCCTTTCAACCCAGGCTTTTAACTTGGAATTCCAGCTCTGTACTGCGTTGGTTGTACAATGACGCTGACCGTACACATTCCATTTGTGACGTGTATGATAACATTTTCCAACCACTGCTGAATGAAATAGACCAAAATTCTGATAGTTTGACGTTGCCTTCTGGAGCGTCCTTCATAGCACTACAAAAAATTATTCTTGGATCCTCACAAATATCGGAACAGGCTTCCTTACAATACGATAGACTGTAGGATACAATTGATTATTGGATCCAATTTTCGTTTAAAGGAAATATTGTTTAGTTGAAATATATTGGTATTCAATAGTAGGGTCGCAAGTATCAAGACACCAAAAACAAAAGCTGCAAATATTCCTTCCTAGAGTTTTCATAATTATGTTAGCAAACATGAATTTGACCCCTGTGGCACCCGGAGAATTTCACTTCGTATCACACGTTTCATTCGGATGGGGTACTACAGGACTGATCTTGTAATGAACCAGCAGTTTACTTAAAGTAAATTTTATATAAGGGTATGTTACCATAATACAATAATGGTTTTTTTTTAATCGTCCGGTTGACCTTGACCCACTAACAAAAACTCTCTCTCTCTCTCTCTATATATATATATATATATATATATAGAGAGAGAGAGAGAGAGAGAGAGCATTGACGAGGTGATACCACCAGCACCACAACAAGTGTTCACACTTCAAATGTTTTTGGGTACACCTCGTCAATGCTAGATGAGATTCTAGCGAAACTACGAATTTTTCCACTGTAAAATGAACGGATATACTCGGGAAATTAACTATTCTTCATAAATGTATATATATATATATATATATATATATATATATATATATATATATATATATATATACGTATATATATGTATATATATATATAATATGTTTTCTTGTTTATTAATCAAAAACAACTAAGGTTATTGAAATACAAGAATTATTTATTAATTTATACTCAAAGATTTTCGTTGATAAACAGTACCAACCTATTCAGGAATGAATAATACAATCATTTTATTGTATTATTCATTCCTGATGATGATGGAACTGTTTATCAACGAAACGTTTCTAATATAAATTAATAAATAATTCTTGTATTTTAATAACCTCAGTTGTTTTATATATATATATATATATATATATATATATATATATATATATATATATATATATATATATATATTTAAACAACATAGGTTATTCAAATACAAGAATATTTATTATTTTATATCCAAAGCTTTTCATTGACAAACAGTACCAACATCATCAGGAATGAAAATTACAATAGTGTAAGCTATAGGCCATTATTGTTTGTAATATTAAACAAGAAAACGTATTTTATATATATATATATATATATATATATATATATATATATATATATATAGAGAGAGAGAGAGAGAGAGAGAGAGAGAGAGAGAGAGAGAGAGAGAGAGAGAGAGAGGGGGGGGAGTCTATTTCACCTTTAGACCCGATAAACTGATGTAACCGTACCCTATGCTATGAGACTCTATTAACAAGTATTTGCACATCAAAGAATGATTTATTCCCCAATATTTGCCGGCACCAGAGTTGTATCATGCCCCTAACTAATTATCTCACATAACCGTATTCGGCTCAGTAGCAATAAGGAATTCTATAGGCCTACTATGAACAAATTTTAGAATAAAAACTCTAACAGAACGGTTATTGAAACGTTTTTATTAGTTCGGTTTTGGTCATATCTGTCTGTCTGTCTTGCAATCAAGTTTATAACAACTTTCCGATGAGCCAGAGGCCTGAAATATTAAACATAGGTCAGAATTAGATGACATTGCAATATTCACTCGGTTTCCTGTCTCTACATGTGTTAAAACAATAGTTGTTTAAACAAATCTAATTTGGGTGATAAGCTACCTTAGGTTTGCGTGAAAAAACAGCTGTTCTACAATATTCACTCCCTTTTAGTCTGTTTAACTATTCACTAAGCCAAAAACTATCCAATATATAGCCACTAAGGGCAATGGATAATTATTTTATACAACCTATTATTTTCGTAACAAATTGCAAACTCTAAGTAAGCAAATTACTGATACCCATAACAAATAACATGAGAGGAGGACGTACGGACTTTACTTCCTTTTGTAACAGACCTCCCGACAAAGAAAGTATTTATTGACGTAACAATACTACACGTTTTGACGTAAACAAGTAAGCATACGATAGTAAAAGCACCAAGATAAGTTACAAGCTACAGAAAATCTGCGATTTATCATTAATATGACTATTTGTGCCAATCAGACACAAATATTGCCGTATGTGACAAAAGGAAAATGTTTGCTTCATCGTCAACATCCTCATCCATCAACCCTTTCGATCTCCAACCCTCGCGGGTTGTTCCGCAACTGCCTGCAATGCATTAGACGAAGACGAGATCATTGTTACTCCCACGTCTTATGGACTACCCTTCAGTACTACAGTATTTCTGGATCCATCACCTACGCGAGCCCTTTACTGCCTCTACTCACTTAAGCGAGTAGTTATACCCTAAACATGTTGAATTCTAATTAGAGAAAATCGTTGGATGGGATCCTATAAATTATCTTTGTTGATAAATGGTTTTCTTTTACACACACCCGCGCATGGGCGCGCGCACACACACACACACACACACACATCTATGGTACAATACCACTAAAAATGCATTAGTGCACTGCTTAACGTTTAATACAAATACAAAATAATAAAAACTAACTTTTTCGTATGTAATCATATACTTTTGTTATTTTTAGCTTGATATTCTTATCAAAAACCACTTACAAGCCATTTTGTACATTCAATTCCTTTTATTGGTTCCCAATAATCTTTTAAATATGTATATATATATATATATATATATATATACCTATCTTGTTCCAATATTCAGTTGTGAATCAAATCCTTTTTATTCATCACTCAGGTTCAAATATACATTTTTTAAACTTGTAATGTATGACACTTGATGTTAATACAATTTTTTTTCAATAATTAGTTTTATTAATGGATTCATTTTAGTTTTATATGGGAGGAAAACGTTTCATAAAAAAGCGAAGGTTTACAGTATACTTATTTTGTCCCATTAGCCTTAAACAAATGATAACATAAAATTTCATAAAACACATGATTGTGTTATATATTATAGGGCGGAACTGCTGTTTTAAACGATAGGTTTTGTTACTTTATTTATATTAATTATAATTATTTAATAAAATGTAACTAAAATATAATTTATTTTGTTGAATTAAGTAAGAATTGCATTTAAGAAACTTGTGTTTATACAACTTGTTTTTTTTAATAAAAATTCCAAGCATGGAACATAATAAACATTTTTTTTCAAATTTTTGTCTGTGAATCTTAAGAGTTTCCGGCCTTTGTTTCACTGGTATGATCGTATTTCAAACCTCTAGATTTCCGTGTTGGACATCCCTCGAAATTTATTCCAAAGTACCTCCTGGTCGTACTGTAATAGAAACAACTTTAGCCACAGCAACTAACTATCCACAGAAACAACAAAAACCAAACTGAATCGACATTTTTTAACAAATATGTACGTAAATTGTATAAAATATTATTGATTTTACATTATTTTATGATCTTCTGAACTATCCGAATAAATATCCGTGTTCGGATAGTCATATTCTAATTTAAACTGATTAATTAAGTTTCACCGAACGTAATGGACTACAAAATTCAAACAAATATTATGATTGTTAGAGAATATTTATTTATGTTGTTATTTTTTTCTTGTTCACTTCAAAAATGTTCGCTGTTAAGAACACCTAACTCTAATTTATAACCAAATAATACTATGATTGTTATCACATCATTTTCATAAATTACTTCACTGTTCAGATTGTTATAAAACCATGCAGAAGGTTTTTTATTCAAAATATTGCCTTCATTTCGAAGAAAAAGAACATTCATTTCACGACGTCAGTTGGGAAATACCGCGAAGAAAGTTTGGACATATGAATGCCTGGGGAACCAGGATACGTCCCTGAACATGTGTAAGTTATTTGATAGCTTTTGCTTCGGTAAAATATACTCATGATTTGCTACTTCTTTGTTATTGTTTATTTGTAACAATTTGTCCTTACTTCAAAGACTTTATGACCTCAGGGCTTTCCCAAAGTTTTTTACGTAATTAAAACCTAACGAGAGATAACTATAAGTAAACCCGATAGAACGCAACCTCTAGGAATGCAGCTGACCTAGAAAAACGTTCTAGAACTTGAATTAGTGGCAGGTCAAAGAGTATCGGTACACAAAAAGTTTAATCAAAAGCTTTAAAAGCTTTCTAACTTCAAAGCAGTAAAAGTGTTGCAACTTGAAAGTTAACATTGGCATTAAAAGTTCAAATTTACAAAAACCATCCCTTCAGGACATATTTAAAATATCTATTCTAACTTCAAAATTACATCAAATTTCAAGTTTATTGTCACAGTTTAGCTGTTTGTGTGTATTTTAGTTTTAAACCTTTAAAGTGACGACTTTAGGCAATACACTAAATAATATTATTGGTTACAAAACATTAAGATTTAATTACAAGTGTCGGATTTGTTAATAATTTTAGTTAATTTTCAGGCATCTGATTTCCAAATTAAAACGATCTTTGGCACACTTTTTAATCAATATTTCAAAAAATGCCTCAATCCAGCTGGATACTTAAAGAGGCTCCCAAAAGGAAATTGTCTTTAAAAAATTTATAAGTTTTTATTTGGTGCGCGAGCACAAACTACATTTTGGATAATTTAAAACTTTTTCATCACAGTTTTTAATAACATAGATTGAAGTTTTGGGTTAGGCAAGGTTAGATTGCTAATTTACTTATAAACGACATTGAATACAAAGTTATAATGAAACCTACTTTATTTCCCACTTGTGCGGATTAGGTTTGTGGATGACATTTTCACTGCGTTTAATACAGTGATCCCTCGTTATTCCGGGGGTTAGGTTCCGCGTATAGTGAAACGAACTGAGTATGTAAAGGGAGGGTTACGTTCCGAATCAACAATGCTAACATTACTTACAGCTATAGTGTACACTTATAATTCAGTATGGTATATTTAGGTACTGCATAATTACATACATACTTCTTTATTGTTTACTAGTAATTTTTTATTTCGAAACCATTAAAATTATAATAAGTATGCGCTCACACTCGCAGACACACGTATTCTTCATTGTTACACACTATCGACTAAATTTTTAAACACAGATTTTTAAAAAACTAATCTTTTAAACTCTGTTAATTTGATTTAGAAAAAAATGTTATCTTCTCTGACTCTCCTCCTTATATTTTCTTCCTTTTTCTTTTTTGTAACGCACTGTTATTCTACGCTAAAATGCGTTGCGACAGATGCTATTCTTTCACCGAATTCTATATTATCTAAGACATTAATTTCCTTTATCAACGGCATAACATGTTTATGCCTTTTCTTGACTCTATCAGAGTTTGATGATATACAAGATGGATAAACAATTCAAGGGAAAAGATAAAACTAAGCACAACAGATTCACATACAAATTCCACAAATACACCCGACGTTTCGAAAACTAGCACACACAACGGCGTTATCAGTTTGGTAACTGATAGGAAAAACAAAATCCGATTAGTTACGTTTGTCGGATACGATTATCAATGTTTGGATTTCGAAAATTAGCAAACCAAATCAACAGTAACTAAAGAGTAATGATGCAAAATTTATGTATGGAGCTGGATGCGGGTGTCGGATTGACTCATCGTTGTTTGTCAGTGACTCAAACCCGCTCGTTATAAATAAGGAATGCCTATCCTTTTAGTAGCAGGCCTAATAGTGTACAGTGTGACGGATGATTGGAGAATAAACAGATTTCGTTGTGATAAATAACTACAGTAACATACAACATAAATAGGAGGAGAACACATTATTCTACAACCTACACATAACTATACTTCCTTTCTTGTCTTTTTTTTTTTTTTAATACGATACTTATCCTTTCATTTTGGCAATCACGAATAGCTGAAACCGCGAATAGCGAGAGCCTACTGTAGAGAAAAATGTAAGGTGGGAGAATTCATAGCTCATTTAAACCGTATGGATTCTACTATTTAAACTTCCTTAAATCTACTTTTTCATTGAATTTACTTATTTTTGAATTTAGCAGCTGACCGTTTGACGTTTTAGGATATTATGTATCTAGTAGTAACTAATATATCGACATTTCTAAATTATTAATTGTTCAAATTCATTATAAAATTAAATTAAATATATTAAATATATTTACCATAATTTATTTTAATAAAAATTATTGAATATTTATTCACAAATTATCACTCCAGTAATGACTGGAATTCTACGATTATGGTAAACTTCCTGATAATACTTAATACGACTATATATTAAGCAATTCCAATGATCCTTTTCATCACAAATTAGCCACATTCAGTTCTACGGTTAACAGACCTATTCAGGCGCCTCTTAACGGATAAACGTTTTATAATAATTAGCATATATAAAGGACATTGCGAAATGGAACCATTTTGACAGAGCTACTATTGACAATATAGTGCGAAATCTAAACAAAAAGGTTTAGTACAAAATGCAACGAAATTAATGCAGGGAACAAAGACAATTAGATAAGTGGGTTCACTTTACTACACAGATGACAAAAAAACTTGAACACTCTCTAGAGAAATTTTAATTTTAAAACAATTTATAAAAGCTCAAACAGCTCGAGCAGGTTTATATTAGGATATCCGGAAAATATTACAACCCATATAGAGAACTAGGAATCTATGAGATGCCTTGCAAAAATCGTGATAATTTTATATATGACAGACGAAGGGATAAATTATCACTATATGTATATATATATATATGAAATATCTTCGGGCATTAAAATATAGTGAAGTCGAATTTGTAATTCAAACAAAACAAACGATAACTTGAAAAATGTTAAATACATTGCAAATATATATATATATTGTAATCCTTGGATGAATTTCTATTTGTGTATATATATAGGCATATATATATATATATATATATATGCAGTTGGAATAACAACTTAATAAATTGGCACGAAGGCTTTACACAAGGGATGCGTACATGATTAATCATTGTATTGACAACTATTTAATGAAAAGGGGTATTTATTAGTTATGCATTAGGATGTTTATATTCGATTATATTATTCATTTTATATGAAAGCAATTTTATCCTATATATGTTTACAGTTTTTATTTTTTAAATGATTAAATTAGCTAACAATAAAATTTTATTCTTGAATTTTGTAGTACATTACGTTGAATTATTAAGTGATTATTAAGAATTTTATTGTTTTAAAAACATCTGTGAATTTATTTTGATTTCAGAACCTCTGGAAATGGACGGAGTTTAATCGTTGTAATACTTATTGAACAGTTATAAACCCTTATACAAATCAAGATAGTTCCATCTTAAGTAACCTAAGCTTGGGATGTTTAATAACTATAGTTACTCTAATGTACTCTTAATTGCTTTTGCTTGTAATCTATAGTTTGATCGATCTTCGATGAGCTTAAATTTTACATAGATATCTCTCCATTATGGTACTACATAGATCAATCGTTAAAGTGATAAAATAAAAAATGTCAAATTTTAAAAAAATATTTATAGGTTGAAAACCCGCTTTTATTTTTAAGTATCTAACCTAATAACATAAAGAGATCTCTTCAGGAGCACTATATGTTTCAATTCCTTCTATTATCTCATTATATATATTGTTCAAAATTTCAATCATCAATTTAAAATAGTACTTTTCAATCCTAGACTCAACTTCAAATACATTTGATTAAACTTCTAGTGGAAGACACTTGATGTTAATACAGTTTTTTAAACTGTAATAATTTATTAATTTTAGTTTCATATAAAAGAAAAACTTTGCACAAAAGGGACAAGATATCCAATATTGCTGAACTCCCATTTGGTTTAAAATAAGTTATAACATATGATTTCAAAAAGCAGTTGATTTTGTGTTACAGGCTATGTGGTTAGAACAGGGGTTTTAAGGCATGGCTTTGGTTACTTCATTTATATTATTTGTAATTATTTATTAAAAAGTAACTAAAATAAAAGTTTTCTTCGTTGTTCTTAATAGGAATTGACTTTATATTGTTTATACATGTTTATAATTTAAACTAAAAGGATAGGACACCCAAGTATTTTGTTCCTATCTATAATAGATATTACTTTAAATAATGACTTTTTATAAATTTTAAAATCACAATTTTTCTAAATAAAAACCCTCCAAACCCGGCCCGTTTTAGTTTTCGTTATAACAAATTTACATCGTACTCTGATATCTGAAAAATTTAATATTATTGTTCATATACAACCTTAAATTAAAATTGTGTATTTAAAAATGTTTTTTTAATTATTTCTATTGTATATATGCACATAACTGAGATTAAATCAACAGTGAGTTTTAACTTTCTCCACATGAAGAGAAAGTTTGGCACACAAGTCTTTCCTAAATGTCTCCGTTACGTCACAGTCAACAATCATGTTAATGTTGTTGACAAGTTAATGGAGCAGAAACCCAAACACGTCTGTCCAGCTACATTGTAATCCCGCTGGCATTGCTGTATTGTACAATGGTAAAGGCGGGTCTACAGTGTTTACTCCATCAATCAAGTACGATAAACAACACTGAACATTTTAAACTAACCTTTTTATTCATATTTTTAAAAGATGTGATCGCTTTATACAAACTAGAATATTTACGAAAAGGTATTGACATAGGAATATGCAGTGTGATTCAAAAACGGACCTTACAATTTTGAAATCCATATAAATTTATTAAAAGAAGCTAAAGAGCTGGTTGTAGTGTTATTCCGTAGGGAATCCCATCTAGTTTTGAATTTAAACTATTTCTGTCTTGTGTGACTTCCGCTGGCTACCCTGCGTACATCCCGTCTGTAGTAAATATCTTCCCGCTGAAACGATGAGGTCTAATTTCCTCAAAGGCATAGTAAATTCTTTCTGTGAGATCAGACTCAGAAGTCGGTAAAGGAGATACATATAGGTTATCCTTAATGAATCTCCAAAATAATAATCAAGTGATGTCAACTGTCACTTCTGAGGGAAGTGGCGCTTACGTGCAATTCACTGACCAGGAAAGCGGTTATTGCAACAATGCAAGACATATGCCAGGTATTTGAGTGGTGCGCCATTTTGCATTACGTAAACATTGTATACTTGCTCATCCTCATCTATATACGTTAATTCCAAAGATTTATAGCATATACAGGTACACTGTGGCCTTAATGGTTCTCTCATGGAAAAAGGGTCTTAAATCTTTGTCTTGCTCAATACAAAAGGAACATGTTAACTATAGGGCTAACGTAATAATTTTAAGAAAATGTAGATGTTCACAGCCCTAAATCCTACTGTGTTAATTCATCATAGTCTATCGTTAATTTCCACCGTTACTGACAATTGCCAAAATATACCAAGAACAATCCCCTTCCCTTAAAAAAAAGTCTACTAAAGGAAATTGGGGAACGAAATGTTATAAAAACGGATAGTATCGTCTGTTCCAGTAATATGATGTCAAGATTGGGCCTGTGTAAAAATTTGTAGGTACAAGAAAGACTTGTATGAGAGTAAGACACCACCACAAACACAGGTAGTATGATTACATTCATCAAATGTTTTCAGAAAGGATAGCAAAATAAGTTCATTTCACATTCTCGAGAAACGTGTCTGCCATAAAAGTTTCAGCAAAACACATACCTGTCAAAACCAGCTGTTCAGGATTACGTCGGTTTTACGAGATCTGTTTTTCTTTCTTATTTACCATTGCCAGGGTAAAGAATCTCGTGCTTTAAACAAAATCTGTGTTTACTATGTAGCCAATTGAAATGTTGAGAGTTTGAAGTGTTCATTCAGCACTCCTAAACTTGTGACTAATTAAAACGAATTGTTTTAACTTTGGTTAATTATAAGAAAGAAACATTTAGAATGTTTAGGTAGATATTTAATGTGATTGTTGGAATTTTCCCATATGAAATATCTATGGATATATTTATTTTATTCGCGTTTATTTATTAAAGTGACACTCTATACTTTTAGTTTCGTTAGTGCATTGACTTCTATTTGAAGGATTAATTACTCTTAGTGAAAAACAAGAGAAGAAAAAATATCTAACACTTTTTGTTAGATATATTTAAAACGTTATATGGCCAATACATAACATAAATATAGCCTACAC
This sequence comes from Prosapia bicincta, assembly GCA_036971475.1. Lineage (NCBI taxonomy): Eukaryota > Metazoa > Arthropoda > Insecta > Hemiptera > Cercopidae > Prosapia > Prosapia bicincta. The sequence continues at coordinate 65,065,292 of JBAIZL010000006.1, read as the reverse complement.
AACTCGCAATTATAAAATTTTAATTTCATACGCGTTTCAATGACTTATGTCATCATCATCAGTGATCTAAAAACATATAACTTTAACTAAACGAACTAAAGCTAAAGTTATAAATTTGTAGTAGCATCACAGATGATGATGATGATGACATAAGCTTTCAAAACGCATACGAAATTAAAGTTTTATAATTGTGAGTTGTATATATTTACTTTGGGTATAACCTTAACTCACAAACCAGCTCAAATATTAATTATGTATGACCAAGTTCTGATTTCTGACATTTTGAAATCATAATTAATTTAAAGATGCAAAACTGAGTCAGAACTAAAATCAATTTCAGGGTGCGCAAGGCGGGTTATCTAATCTACTTATGATGGCTATAAGTTTTTCTACCTTTGATAAGTAGGATTTAGAATTTTTAGGTAGATATTTAATGCAATTAATAGAATCTTTTAATAGGAAAAATCTATGAATATTTGATTTATTTGCGTTTATTTATCAAAGGTTATATTTTTAGTTTCTTTGGAGCATTTACTTTTATTTGATGAGTAGTTTAATCTTACGCATTAGGTAAGATGAAATATGGAACCAAGTTATATGACCAGTACAGAAAACTAATATACAGATTTTTAAAACACACAATTTGAAAAATTCAATTTCATACACGTTTCGATGACTTATGTTATGATCATCAGTGATGTTACTACAAACATATAGCCTTAACTAAACTAACTTTTAGGTTAAAGTTAAATGTTTGTAATAGCATCAATCCTGATGATGACATAACTCATCGAAATGAGTTTGAAATTAAAGTTTTATAATTGTGAGTTGTGTATATTTACTTTTTGTATAACCTTAACTCACAAGCCAGCTCAAATATTAATTATACATTATACTTGTATATGACCAAGTTCTGATTCCTGTTATTTTTAAATAATAATTGATTTAAAACATACTAAACTGAAAAAAAAAACTCAAATCACTTTCAGAGAGCGCAAAGGAGGTTAAGTGAAATGCAATAAGGGGCGCTAATTATGCGGAGATTAGGGCCGCTGGTTATGTATTTATGAAAATTTAAAGTTCTGTTTACCGATGATCGGATAGGCAATTACTGTAAATTTATCATAAGTTTACAGGCTAGGCATATAAGTTTTATTTTTTCATAAGGAAATTCAAAAATTATATCTACAAAATAGTTTTCATATAAAATGAATTGACAGTTATTGAGAGTTGTTAACAAATTTGCATTTACAATGTTCGTAGAGACCATAATTGTGGATTACTTTGTTTGGGGATGGTCACATATTTTGGAAATAAAATTCAGGAAGAGTACATATATGATGTGATTTTTATCCACGAAGACTCGATATAAGAAATTATTTTTGTCTCGGAAAATTTTCACCTTCTAAAAAAACATTTAATGGACTAAGAGTGAGCGGAAGCTCGTCTGACCCTTGAAAAAAAACTTTCCCCCACCCGTTTACGAGAGTTGTTTAGGATTGGCGATCGTCGTCTGTCTACTGTTTTGTACATCTAGGATATTACTTGTTAAGAAGTTTTCCAAACATTACCGGTGATCACCACTAGCGCTTATTGTAAAATGTACACTGGTATCTTTAAAATAATTTGATTTATAAAAAAAATATGTTACAAATACATACAAAAGTTACACTTTAGGCAAAAACTTGGCAAAATAACCACTACTTACTTCTATTTTTCAGCAGACGCACTGACATATTGCGAATCGCGTCTGCTGAAAGATTTCAGTAATTAGTGTTTTTTTTGCCAAGCTAATACCAAAACTTTAACTATAAGAAAAACCTCAAGATGTACAACACAAAAATTGCAAATTAGAATTAAATTTTCCCTACATAAATGAAATTTATTTCATCCCCTAAGAAAAATATTTATATTTGTATGTAAACATAATACTAAAGTGGAAAGATTTCACCTTAATTTAAAGCCTTTTTCATAAATGAAATATCTCCGTGCATTTTTACTTTAAACTTTAAATCGGATTTAAAAGTATATGAGTCTTGTCCGTGACCCACAGCATTGAACAATGCACTGACAGTGCGAAACGCGTTTGCTAAAAAATATCAGTAGTTAGTATTTTTTTGCCAAGTTGATACCAAAAGTGTAATTATAAAAAAACCCTCAAGATGTACAACACAAAAACTGCAATTTTCCATAGATAAATGAAATTTCTTTTATCCCCAGAAAAACATATTTATATTTTTATGTAAAAAAATTTTTAAGTGGAAAGATTTCATTTTAGTTTGAAACCTTTTTATAAACGTATTTACTTTAAACAATAAATCGGATTTAAAAGTAATGTTACATTACGTAAGAAATATTTTCACCTCAGCGTATTACGTGTAAACAAAGGAGGGGGCTTTGAATAAACGAAGTCAAACATTTGCCTTTCTTAAAAGAACAAATCCAACAAATAGCCTTCGTTACTTAAGGCTATTGTTCGCTAAAACGTTTTTATGATTAATCCTGATGCTGGAAGCACAAGAATACCGCTAACCTTGATTAACGGCTGTGCAGATCTAAATCCAACAAAACTACATTGTATATAAGCGTATCTAGAAACTGTGTTATGAAAGCTGAACAACCCTATAAAAGCGTAATCAATAGAGTGCTAATCAACAAGGATGTAATATAACGAATTGAAATCAATGAACGTTTTATATATTTAACAAAGTTTCTCTCAGCAAAACTTATCTGAAAATATAATTAAATAAATTCAACGAAAACATATTTTAAGAATTAAATTAATTGAAAGTAGCTCTAAAATAACCAAAACTACTTACAACAAACTATATAATAAAGTTACTAATTAAATATACAGCTAAGTAATATTTTAGAAATAATATTTTTTTAAATCATTAAACGTATATAATTTAAGCTATTTCAAATAAATACATATAAAAAAGTTTTATGAAACAATAATATTTTAGTTAAGAATAAATAAATCAATATTATTTAGAGTAAAACTATATTCAACAAAATTTTATTTACCACAAATATATTCAACATAGTTACGGCCTTTCTCTCACAAACACACATATAAATTACAAGTGTATTTGTCTAGAACTGTCCATTTACAAACAAAAATTTCCCCAACTTTAAATTTCTAGATATCGAAACCTGTTTCATTTAAAATTGTCGTCACAGTTTTTCAGGAGGGTTTTGTCACGACAGTTAAGCGTTCAGAAGTATCGTTCCAGATAAATTTCCCCAGTTGAAAGTTTGATATTCTGTTATATTCAAACGTTGCAAAGTAAAACTAGTCCCAGCTTCACCGAACCCTGACTGTGGCCTCCTCCAAACTGCCGAGACATCTAGAAGATATGTGCTTTAGTTGTTTCCAAAGACAGCAAAATATTTTAAATATACATACATAAAACCCAGTGCCCTTTATTGTGTCTACTTAAGTCCCTCTTTAAAGATAACGGTCAGATTGGGCTGTGGGCCGTCTTTCGCTAGACTCAAATCCCTAGCCTGAAAAATTGGCTTTCCACGCAGGAATAGATAAATGCTAGGGTTGTTCTGGCGGTACGGAATCAGGGCCGAACGGAAGGTTTACAGGGCTCGAGTAGTTTTGGAAAAGCGTCCTAATTCATTGCCTGTGTTTGGGGCACTTAGAAGCAGCCAGTGATCTTATAGTAAAGACCTTATAGTAAAGTTGTTATGCTCTTCACCTAGCCCCTCACTGTTTTGTTCTGCAAGCTAGTCTCCCGATTTAGGAGTTAAGTGGGACTGGATTCGTGGAAAAAGTGGTTTAACATGGTAGATATAGTATTGAATAATCTACAACTTCTTATTTATCTTTGTGATTTTTTAGACGATGGAATAAAATCATCTTGCCTAATTGCCTTTCGTGTTTTTCACATTCTTTCTCCTTTTATATTTTCTACAATCCCACCAGAAAACTTCCAATTTAACTTGAACAATTATAATGAAAAAACGAATTGTTGTTTCAAAACCCATTTTTACTGTTGTAAATAGCTTCGTGACAAAGTTAAATTTAGATTTCACTTTAAATTTTCATACTTTAGTTTTTAAAAACGTTTTCAACTCCTTGAAGTAACTTCTTTTGTCTTATAACGATTTGAAACGATACACAGATTAGTCAAGTTTACCATTGAACACGTTATCGCGTGTATACGTGAATCTATGTATCCGTGCGTCTATGTAAACGGATACCTAGCATTAAAATCACTGAAGTGACTTCAGTGACGATTATATTGACGATAATTTACTCCGAACGCCATCTTGACAACAGTATACTAGTCGTTCAATAAAATAAAGCTTTTATGAACCATAAACTAAACAAAAAAAAAGGATTGTAGGAGAGCAGGTGGAGCCAGTTAGACGAATGAAAAGAGTCTTTTGTTAAACTTTGTTATTTTCCTTTCAAATTAAACCTTTTTTATGTCTTAAAATATATTTTTATTGCTTTAAAAGGACTAACTTTCGTCGCGCTTTATAAAGAAATTGAAGAAAGAGTTTTTATAAAATTAATTTAATATCCGTTCACGCAATATTTAATAAGGTTTTCTTTAGATTTGATGAAACCTTTTCTGAAGTAAGAAATCTAAAAACAACAAATCAGACTTATTAAATTATATTAGTTCAAATGCCTGTAAGGGGTTTGATACATTTAGTGATTACCCTTGGATTGGACCAATTAGTGCTAATACATCCATCTCACAAATATAAACAGCAAGTTGACAAATATTATGACAAAGCTGGCAATGTCACAATGGTTCAAGTCAGTTGGGGAAAATGCGAAACCTTAAAATGCTAACCCAACTAGTTTAACCTTATCTTACCTAAACTATAAAAAAGACATTACCATCTAAGCTAGCAAAGTCACTAAGTATTGAGTTAATTATGAAAAATGCTGAAATATCAAAAATACTGAACCTAACCCAACCCACTGCTTTATTTCTAGAGGGAAATATTTTTTCCTTCTAATTTTCGTTTAAAAATTACTACTTTTTCAAGAACGCTTTAAAATAATACTAAAACAAATTGACTATTCTTAATTCCAAAGTAAAACTTAGGACCTCTTTATTTTAAAATGATATTTATATTTAAATTTTGCATTCATTCATTGCTAAACACATGTCTATTTTCAGTCAACTCTTTTCTGACATATTTTGAAAGCAGTAAAGCCATAATGTCTCGTAAAAATAAAAACACAATTCCCTCATTTAATTATAAAGTGGGGACAGTAAAAAAACGGCTGAATCTCTTTGTCCGAAAATATTTCCCCAGAGTCCAAGTTTAAACATAGTCCATATGCGATGTAAACATTTACCTCTGGAAAACTCTAGTTTCCGTTGCTTTTATTTTGCTGCTATGATACTTAAATTTTATTCATTTATTTATTAACTTGTTATGATATTTAAAACCATAGAGTTGCCATTGACACGTAACTCAATTAGACCTCCTCATAGATTCTAAATATTAATTAAAGATCGTTAAATCATTTTAACACTTAACTTATTTCGTAAGCTATACGTGTTTGTAGTTTACATGATAGTCATACACATTTCTCTCACTGTTATTTTTCCACTAAAAAGAACGTTTCTTCGTCACTTTTCCCTGTGTTGCCAGATTGACAACAAAATACCTGTCTTTGACAAAATAAAGACCAACAATAAACTCATATGAACAATGCTCCCACGTCACTGCGTGAAAATTATAATTTTTGATCCAGCGTCTAGTGATCTAGCACACACCTACTTGTGTGATTTTACGTTTCTTCTGTTGTGTTTGGTAAAACAAAATGCTTAGTGCAAGACAATGTTTTCCCCGTATTTCTTTTTGAAACAGTGTTTTGGTCATTCACACACACACACACATACACACACACACACACACACACACACACACACACACACACACACACACACACACACACACACACACACACACACACACACACACACACACATACACACACACACACACACACACAAATATATATATATAAATATTCTGATACGTATTCCTTCACGGATGGAAAAATATGATGAATAGGTATTATCTGGAGTACATCCGTTCATTCTGGAGTGCATAAATTCGCAGTTCCGACGTTTCGATAGTATCTCATCTAGCATTGACGAGGTGAATCCAACAACAACTAAAGAGCGAGTTCTTGATTCACCTCGTCAATGCTAGATGAGATTCTAGCGAAACGTCGGAACTGCGAATTTATGCACTACAAAATGAACGGATGTACTCCAGATAATACCTATTCATCATATATATATATATATATATATATATATATATATATATATCCAAAAACCACTAAAGTTATTCAAATACAAGAATTATTTATTAATTTATATTCAAAGCTTTTCGTTGATAAACAGTACCAACATTATCAGGAATGAATCATACAATAATGCAAGATATAAAACATATGTTAAATTAAAAATAGAATTGTCGTTAAATGAATTGGCAAGTTTATTTTGTTGTAACGTTATAGGCATTGAATATAGTATCAAATTTAGAGTATATTTTTATTTGTTTTATTAACTTGTTATCATGACTGTATTCATATATTTCGAATGCTTCATATATATTCATCCTTAATCCTTTATTAATTTATATTATTCATTATGTTTATTATTTTATTATTACCACGCAATTTTAATATTTTTATTTTTAAATAATCTTGTGGTATTTTTATTTTATTACCTATGAATAAAAATGAAGTCCATATTGTATTATTATTATTATAATTTGAATGTTTATAAATTAGAATGCGAAAACCGTAATAAAACTTATATACGCCAAACCAAGAAAAAAATTAAAAGAAAGATATAAAGATCATTTTAATGCTTATATAAATCCAGAAATATATAAATCAAATTTTGCAAATCATTGTATTAATAATAAGCACCAATTTCCAAATATTGAAAATATGAAACTTATAAAAGAAAATAATAAAGGATTAGGAATGAATGTTAATGAAGCATTCGAAATATATGAATACAGTAATAATAACAAATTTTTAAAAGAACATATACAAATACATTCTAAATTTGATACTATGTTTATTGTCTATTAAGTTACAGCAACAAAATAAACTTGCCAATTTATTTAACAACAATTCTATTTCTAATTCACCATATGTTTTATATCTTGTATTATTGTATTATTCATTACTGATGATGTTGGTACTGTTTACCAACGAAAAGCTTTGAATATAAATTAATAAATAATCCTTGTTTTGTGCCAGTTAGACTTTCATTTTACCATATGCGATCGAACGTTACTCATATAAATATAGATATTGCAAGTGCAATAAACATGAAATTGGACGCGAAAGGAAAATTAGTCATGCATCAGACAATAGCCAGCAGATTTACCGTAATTTTCACATACTGTGATTTTTGTCTTGAGTGTATCATCTGACTGATTATTGTCTTCGTTCTTAACCTCTCATATAAATTTCTCATTATAAAATACTTTCAAATGTCCTACCACAGGAATGATTGTGTTACTACATACCCCTTAAATTATAGTTTAGACTGAATAATGATTCATATTGAAAAAAACTGTCGGTACAACCAAGTACGTTACAAAGAATTCAACAGCTTGTGGAACTATCAAAGTTGGGTACGGCCATATAGAAGTGAGTAATGTAAACAATAAATCGCAACCGCTACTTTACGATTGTGCGGATGGACTTTTTGAACGAATTGTACTCTAGTAAAATAAAAAACTGAAATACTTATACCAAATGACAAATAATATTAAGTTTTTCAACAATTCATAAAATGAAATACGGTACTTATATTGTTGTAGAAATACGCTTTCGTTTGATCCTGTATTGTAAAGAAACCCCATTTTGTAAAACTTTTATAATAAAGACGAAGTAAGGACAAATTAAATTTAATTAAATCTTGCTTTATAATAGAAAACGCCAAGGATTTGTGAAGTGGGCTGTACTTATTATTTCATTATACTCTGCAGACTAACGATTCTACAAGGTTTTATTGAAACCCAAAACTATGTCACTTTATCAGTCTTTTATGTTCTCTAAAGCTGTTAAAAACTGAGAATGATGATATACTTAAAAAAAACAGTGTTTAGACATAAAGCCAAACTATGTACTTTGAAAGGTCATAATGAAAGGACCTGTCGAAGAGAGGATGGTCTTTGTGTGTAAGTGTATGTGTGTGTGTGTGTGTGTGTGTGTGTGTGTGTGTGTGTGTGTGTGTGTGTGTGTGTGTGTGTGTGTGTGTGTGTGTGTGTGTGTGTGTGTGTGTGTGTGTGTGTATGTGTGTATGAGTGTGTGCGTGTTGGTGTGTGTGTGTGTGTGCGCGTGCGTGTGCGCGCGCGCGCGTGTGTGTGTGTGTGTCTGTGTGTGTGTGTGTGTGTGTGTCTGTGTGTGTGTGTGTGTGTGTGTGTGTGTGTGTGTGTGTGTGTGTGTGTGTGTGTGTGTGTGTGTGTGTGTGTGTGTGTAGTCTGTATGATGTAACCTGTCTTATGGGCTACCTAGAATTGGCCCGGATATTCTCCTATCACTCTCTATTTCCCGAGGATATATTTCCCGATACCTTATGAGTGACGTACTAACAACTCTACTAAGTAAACTAATCTTCTTACCATAATCATAATTACAAAATGTCCATCAAATATTTTAAAAGTGCGTCAAATCATAAGAGTTATGACACATGACATAATTTGAAAAAGTTAATCAAACAATATACGTGTAACCTGTATATGAGGGGTATCAATCAAGTTGGATTAGCGTAGTTAAACTAAAAATCAATACATCAATAATATTAATAAAATCAGATTTAATTATAGCCCATAATAACAAGGTTTTCAAATAACTAATGATGCCTTGAGTTTGAAAACATTATAAGCTACCACCTGGACATTAGACTGGCCCGGTTGATCGAACAGCCCACGAGGTTCTAGGCGTGAGCACACTTTTCCGTTCTAAGTGAGAGATAACATCGTGTTCAATTCATTATTTATTTTAATTGCTCTAAATTTATCGTTTCGCTTAATCTAATTGATTGTTACATCACATAAAAGGCTAATTCTATTTTGTTTGCTTTTTAGTTAAAGTATGTCGAAATTGGAATCGATCTTTTATATTTTTCGTACTCTTTAACCATTCGGTACAAATTTGGTAATGAAGATTATAGTAAGTCAATTTTTCTAGTAGAGATGCCAGTCAGTATGTGACTTATTGAATGTAAACAACTGCGACTGATAAGATACTATCCAGTCGAGAAGACAGGTTACATCATACAGTTAACCAGTCTGACTATTACAAAATACAAAGGATAGCAAGGGATTATGAGCAAGGATTAAATTAGGGACGTCAAACCCCCTCGAACAGGATATAGATAAGCTGGTATGGCATCACGAGTGCAACGTTGTATACCTAATCTATTTGTCAGTCTCCCTGTTTCGCCTCCTTTACCATAAAACGATAAAGAAAAGTACCTTAGATATAATTTGATAAGAAAACCAGAAGATCTCTTTGCATTAGAGAGGGTCTAGTGCAATAAAGAGATAATGTCATCTCATCTCCACGGGACGTGGAACATAGGGTCGCGTGATGAGTCTTCAAGTGTCGTGTAACAAGGGTCGAGTGTAGCCTGACGTGGGCCGTAGTGTTCCTTGTCGTGTCATTTAGTGTCACAGAAGGAGGGTCTGCCCCGACCCTTAATGTTACTTGTGTCATTTAGAGCCGAATAACAGGGTTTAGTGTCACCTGGCCCGACCCTTAATGTTATTTGTGTCATTTAGTGCGAATAACAGGGTCTACTGTGGCCTGGCCCAACCCTTAATGTTACTTGTGTCATTTAGTGTTGAATAACTAGGATCTAGTATCGCCTGACGCTGACTTAATCTGATTTTTGTTAAATTTTTATTTTTTATTATTCTTGAAAAATTGTACTACTTAAAGCTATAAACAGAAGTTTGTCACATCTCTGGATCTCTCGTAGTGCAAATTCGGTCGACAGTTGTAGCCCTACGGTATAATTAACGTAGTCATATAACTTGTGAAATGAAATAATACTTTATTTTGAATTGTACACTTATAAAACATTTTTTCACTAAATCCAAAATAATAGGAACACAATAATTAGGAACCAAAACCGTAAGCATGAGGATATTTCCCTTTCGATATTTCAGAAACGAAAGTTTCATGTCACTAAATTGGTTTTATCATTTGTTGATATTAAAGCCATAACAACATATACGGAAGTAACAAAGCTAGAATCGTATGGATTCTTGAAGAAGGACTCGAGATTTGTGTGAGTTTTGAAATTGTTACTGCAATTTTAGAAACTTTATACATACTCAAGGAGTTAACCGCTTGAAGTTACTTATCTCGAGTTCACTATTGAATAAAATAAGTATGTTTACGGTTGGATAGTTACTTTCTAAGTTTTACAAACAATTCGTACAGACGGACAACCTTCGCCGAAGTAACACTTTCATATTCTAATAACTTCAGGACGGATTCACGTTGAAACGGAGCCGCGTTTAAATACATCCTAGATCATGGAATCCGTGCGCCACGATCTGTCCTGGGGGAGCCATTCCCAATCGGAAAGCACCTGGGTACTGCACGTCACGCCGGATATTTTAAAACTTTACCCAAAATCATTTACATTCGACGTAATAACACTATGCGGTTATTTTACCATGTTTCAGCATTTAAAATAGCACCGTTATACCAAGAAAGCGGCTCTGAAGAAAATATAAACATTTAGCTATACGGTGATGTAAATACAACAATGTTTGCAGATGAGAGTTATTTACAACAGTATAATTGCTATTGAACAAGGAATATAAAAATAATTATTCAAATTTTACTTAGGGCAACAACGATAACTTTTATTTTAGTTACTTCTAATTAAATAATTACAATTATTATAAATGTGACAGAATCACAATATTAAGTGGCCAAATATAAAGCGAAATTAATTAATTAATTAAATTTCTAAAATTTTCAATCTATACTATTATATAAAAATCTAATGACGTGTGTGTGTGTGTGTGTGTGTTGTGTGTTTGTTACTCAATTACGTAAAACCTACTGGACCAATTGAGCTGAAATTTTACATGGTTATTCTTAGAGTCCCTAGTTAACACATAGGCTTATTTTTATTTAGAAATTTCGTCAGGGCACCGTCTCACTGGCTTTGAAAACTCCCTTGATACTCAATTACTATACTCCATTATATACTTGGCTTAATCAGCTGATAGGAAATGAGTTTCTAATCACCTGTAACAGCTACTTTTAAACACAATTGGAAAGGTGATAGTAAATGTTAGCTGTCATTCATCTTTCAAGGTTAGGTATACTTTATAAATGTCATGTTACAAGCAGGAGCTTTACCTTCTCTTGGCTTTTCAATACAACAATCGGTAAGTTTATATACTATAGTTTGATATATTTTTTGGAATTTAATTTCTGTAAAATAATTCACAACAAATACAAATACAAATTAAATCAATACAAATATACTTCAACCCCGTGCGAAGGACGGGTACTCTGCTAGTCATTAATAAAATACTTTGCTTTCGTCCACTCATTTACACATTGGCATATGTTAACAGTATTAGTATAAACTATAATTATTTGTCAGTCACTTCGCCCACAAACTACAATTCTACCATTTCTTAATACCAGAATAGACCCGTACTCATCTATATAATGCACATTACTTTCTATGTTCTTCTCACGATGAAGCGTTGGACTTCCCCCTATTACAAATTTAGGTATTAGATATACGTCCGTAAAACAAAACATTTGACACGAGACATAGCTCTCCCACTACCACTTTGGAATTTCCCAACAATAAAACTCCCTAGATTGTTACTCTCCGCTATAATGTGTGTTTCCAAAAATCCTAGACCCTTCATCCCTTACGCCTCTGACTGTCGTATAACATAAAAATTAGTTACGCATTCATGACAGCCTTTGAAATAAATTAAATTATGTTCATAACATTCATTCAGGCAAAGCACAAAAACTATTCTATTCTTTTGTTAAAACACCCATAAAAGAAATTAATTGCTTTAAAAACAATAAACATTCATGTTTTCCAGCTAAATCATATTTTATTTCTTTAATTAGGACAATGTAAATCAAAAAGATAAACGGCACCTAAAAAAAGTGAAATTTATTTGCTGTTGTTTAAGTTATTTAGGCAGGATCCCTCGGGAAATTACTATGTATCTTTACTGCGTATAAACTAATTGGCTGTGATAAATGGATGTCGGGTTTAATGGATTTGTAGATCGGCAACGCTTTGTTATTGCTATACGGTTATTTCGTTATTAATACATGAGAAAGTAAAGATAAACGCTTTACAAAGGTCGTTATTCAAGTAAAGTGTTTCACGTGTATAGAAGTGCCCTCTTCATGATATGTGGCGATTTGTACGCCCTTGTAGGACGTGGAGATGTGACGTAACTTGGTGACTTTAACAACTTGGGAATTTTATAACACAATAAACGTTATGCCGAATTTTAAAATCAATACAGTTTGGTGTCTATAAGTAAATTACCTTTTATAAGGAACTAACTAGAACATAATTCTTTGACTTTCCATGTATTAATATGTATATATGTATATATATATATATATATATATATATATATATATATACATATATATTTATTTATTTATTATTTATTTAAGATAAACCCATGGAAAAACATACCCAATACTCAATTCTCATAACATTTTTGTTTATTTGTAATTAGTTACGTTTCTGGAAAATAATTGCCACACACACACACACACACACACACACACACACACACACACACACACACACACACCTACACACACACACCTACACACACACACCTACACACACACACACACACACACACTCACACACACACACACACACACACACACACACACACACACCTACACACACACACACACACACACACACACACACACACACACACACATATATATATATATATATATATATATATATATATATATATATATATATGTGTGTGTGTGTGTGTGTGTGTGTGACCGCTGCAGGCTCCGCCGATTTTGGGGGGAGCCAATCATCCATTCAAGGAAATACTGCAGGATTGGACCACTTGGATCTTGTAGCACAAAATACTACAAGCGATGTAGAAGAGGAAATGTGGCGGAAACACCAGGAAGCCATTACTGAGCTTCTGAAGCTGCTACGCGATAGAGAGAAGAGGACGGTAAATAACGCAACACGTTCCCTTGCAAACAAGGTACAGGAATCCTTTAAACGAATCCTGCGGCAAAGGACCCAAAAGGCAGCCATGAAAACTACAGAGTTGTGGGCAATAAATCAACAGGGAGATGCGAGAAGGGAACTGTTCAAAACACCAGTAGGGGAAAGAACGGTCGTTGGACGACACCTGGGTCAACCAACTATCGATATCCTAGCGGATAATAGTACAGCCAAAAAGAGGAAGCAGCGCTCCCCGCTTATGGCAGACCCTGACAGAGTTATCAAGAAGGCGTCTATGGGAGAAAAAGCGCATCAGGCGGCTGGACAGACCCACATGAATGAGCAACAACAGAAGGAGTGGAAACCAAAGAAGGAACACGAAGAAGAGCAATGGAAGCAGGTTACGGAAAAGAAAAAGCGTGCTAAAGAGAAACGGACATTGCCTGGGGCCCTTCTCATCAGCGCACGAAACGACGCTTCATACGCCGACATTCTAAAGAAGGTGAAGGAAGGTCTCCAAGGGAATGAACTGGAGGGCAATATCGACAAGGTCAGAAGGACAAGGAACGACCAATTGCTGATAGTCCTCAGCAGAGAAAACGGGGATAAGTTGGAACCCCTCCAAAGAAGGATGACTGAAGTACTTGGGGGATAAGGCAGTGGTAACTATAAAGTACCATGAAGTGGAGCTCCTAATTAGGGACATTGAAGAGACAACCACTAAATCAGAAATCAAAGCAGCCCTTCAAAAAGTAGCAGGTAGCGAGTGCACAATTGTGGATAGCTCCATAAGAGCTCTGCGACCGGCCTACAGGGGAACCCTAACTGCTTCTGTCAGACTGCCAGTTGAGGTGGCTCGTAGCGTCCTAGGCGAAAAGGGCAGAATCCGAATAGGACTGGTCAATTGCTCTGTGAAGGAGGTAAGAAGGCCGTTAAAGTGCTTTAAGTGCTGGAACTCAGGGCATATGGCTGGATACTGCACGAGCCAAATCGACAGATCCAGCCTTTGCCTCAAGTGTAGCTAGGTGGGCCATAAAATCGCCGACTGTCCGAATGAACGTGCTGTCCCCTATGCTCGGAGGGAGAAAGAAATTCCGATCACATAGCGGGTAGCTATAAGTGCACTCTCTTCCATGAGAAGAACAAGGGTAAACCCGGCAGCCGAAAATGAGAATATTACAGCATAATCTGAACCATTGTGAGGCCGCACACGATCTACTGACCCAACTGGTCAGAGAGATGAAAATTGACCTAGTGACTATGGTGGACCCGTATACTATTCTCAAAACACAAGCATGGATTACCGATGCCACGGGAAAGGCTGCTATATGGTCGTGCAATGACCGCCCCTTTGAAGACCAGCCAGATAGCACCCAAAGAGGATATGTGAGGGCTAAGCTTGGAGGAGTGCATTTTTATAGCACATATGCTCCGCCCAGCCTAAACACCAGTGAATTTACGGACCTGCTTAACAGGCTAGTAAAGGATGTCAAGGAACACTCCCCCAGTGTGATAGCTGGTGATTTTAATGCCTGGGCATTGGAGTGGGGCAGCAAGAAAACGAATGAAAGAGGAAATAAAACGCTCCAGGCGATGTCCTTCTTGGACATGGTCCTCCTGAATACCGGAACCCTCCCGACATTTGAGAGGAATAGTGAAAGCTCGATCGTTGATCTTACTTGGGCTAGTCCCAGCTTGACCAGGGGGGGGCAATGCCTGGACGGTACATGATATTTTCAATATGAGCGACCATCGGGTTATCAAGCTTTGAAGTGATGGGGGAACAGGGAAAGAAGGGGCCCTCACGTAAAAGGACGAACCTTAAAGGATGGAACGCTAGTAAATTCGATGCGGAGCTATTCCAAGTGGCCTTCAATAGCGAAGCCATTACAGCAAATGATGCACAGAATGAGGTGAAGGAAGTAATGTGCAGAGTTGCCGCTGCATGTGACGCCACAATGACGCGAAAGCCTCCGAGAAATGATCACCCTCCCATGTATTGGTGGAATAATGACATCTCCAACAGTCGCCAGGAGGCCATCCGAGCAAGAAGAAGCGTCACTAGAGGCAGGAAAAAACCGAACTATAGCGAGCGGAAGGAATCCTATAAAGCTGCGCGGCTCAAACTGGTTAAGGCCATCAAAAGCAGTAAGGCACACTGCTGGCAAGACTTAGTGGAACAGGTAGAAGGTGACCCATGAGGCAGACCATATAAAGTGGTAATGAAAAGAGTAAAACCTCAATCACAGGCCTCACCCACCTGTCCGGTTCTGTTGGGGAGGATTGTCACGGACCTCTTCCCACGACAACAACAGCTACAGATAGGTAACTTCTGCACTGACGAGCCGGTCCCACCGATAACATTAGAGGAGCTAATGTCTGCGAGCTCAAGATTGAGAAACAATAAGGCACCAGGACCCGACGGTATCCCGAACATTGCCCTGAAAAAAGCCATAAATATAGCGCCAGGGATGTTCCTACATATGTACAATAGATGCGTACAGGAAGGGCACTTTCCTACCAAATGGAAGCTGCAGAGACTTGTCCTTTTGTCAAAAGGAAAAAAGCCACCGGACGAACCATCATCATATCGTCCACTCTGCATGCTTGACTCGGCGGGAAAGATTCTTGAGCGGATTATGTATACAAGAATAGAGGAAATAGTTGAAAAGCATCTGTCAGCTAGTCAGTATGGTTTTCGCAGAGGAAGGTCAACGGCTGATGCGATTAATATGGTAGTTAGCACAGCAAAGGATGCTACCACAGGAGATAGATGGACTGATGGTGAGAAAAAATACTGCGCAGTAGTCACTCTGGATATGCAAAATGCATTCAACTCTGCAAGGTGGGGTAGAATAATGGAAGCACTGGACCAGTTCGATGTCCCTAAGTACATGCAGAAGTTGGTGGCCAGCTACTTCACTGACCGACTTATGCAATATGACACAGATGAGGGACAAAAAATGTATAAAGTTAGTGGAGGAGTGCCACAGGGCTTGGTCCTGGGACCGCACTTGTGGAATGTAATGTACAACGGTCTCCTTGAAGACGATGTCGCCCTGGTGATTGTGGGAAAGTTCCTGGAGGACATACAAAACCTGTTTAACGAAGCATTCAGGAAATATGCCGACTGGGTGAGGGAAGCAGGACTCAAGATAGCAATGCATAAGACAGAGGTAGTGCTCATAACTAGCAGGAAGAAAAGGGAAACAATTACACTGCAAGTTGGGGAGCATGTGGTTGAGTTCAAGGCGTCAGTACGATATTTAGGAGTAATGATAGATGCACGTCTCAACTTCAAGGATCAAGTAGTGCATGCCAGCTCCAGGGCGGCAGCAGTTGGAGGAGCATTATCCCACATCATGCCGAATGTGGGTGGTCCTAAACCAAGAAGACCAGCGCTCCTTGGGTCAGTTGTGACATCAATACTGACCTATGGTATTGCCATTTGGGCAAAGGCACTAGAGCTACAAGAATGCCAAAGAAGAATATACCCAGTTGGCCGGCAAATGGCATTAAGGATCACCAGCGCGTTTAGGACTGTCTCTAGGGACGCTGCTCACGTGATCTCGGGACTACTGCCGATTGAGATTATTGCAAAGGAATATAGGAGACGGTATCATCGAAGAACCCGAGAACCGGTGGAAGCAAAAGATTCCAGAACAAGGGAAAGGGAGAAGAGTCTACAACGATGGCAAGTGGAGTGGGATGGTTCTGAAAGGGGCAGGTGGACCCACCAGCTCATCCAACGGATAGCGGAATGGACCAACCGTCAGCACGGTGATCCCAACTACTACCTGACGCAGCTACTTATTGGACATGGATGCTTTCGACAATACTTATATAAGTATAAGCAAGAGGACTCACCGAATTACCCAGTATGTCATGGAGCAGAAGAGGACGCGAGGCATGTGTTCTTCACATGTCCAAGATTTGACCCACAGCGAAGAGAATTCGAAAGGCTAACCAACGTGGCGATTACGCCAGAAAATTTAGTAGAGCAAATGCTCGCATCAGAAGCTATATGGAACGCCACAACGGACTTCACCAGAGAAGTGATTACAGAACTGCGGAAGGAAGAAAAGAAAAGGAAAGTTCACCCAGCTAATAGTTAGTGGGGGACGTAGGGAAGGAAAAAGATGGGAGAGCGTAAGCGCTAATGCCGCCCCGTGAAGTAGTGCCTAGCGGCGGACCCGCGGGGAATTAAGCCTTTTGGAAAGAGGAGAAGGGGGGTTTTTTAGTCGGTAGGCGTCTCGGCTCCATACTGAGATGAATCCGACACTACCCATAACATCGGGTGTCTTTTAAAGATCTTTCCCCCACCTCCTTAAAAAAAAAAAAAAAAAAAAACACACACACACACACACACACACACACATACACATACACACAAAGACCATCCTCTCGTCGACACGTCCTTTCATTATGTCCTTTCAAAGTACATAGTTTGGCTTGATGTCTAAACACTGTTTTTTTTAAGTATATCATCATTCTCAGTTTTTAACAGCTTTAGAGAACATAAAAGACTGATAAGTGATATAGTTTTGGGTTTCAATAAAACCTTGTAGAATCGTTAGTCTGCAGAATATAATGAAATAATAAGTACAGCCCACAAATCCTTGGCGTTTTCCATTATAAAGCAAGATTTAATTACACACACACACAAACACACACACACACACTACTAATTTTTCACAACTTTTATATTTATTTGTGATTAGAAATATGCTGCAACATACAATTATCTGTTTAGTTATGTTTGAGTTTCCTAAAACTAGAATGAAACTCTGACGATGGAAATTTTGTTTTCGAAACATGGCTAACTTCAAATAAAAATAAACGTTATTAGAATTGAGTGTTGGGTATGAGTGTGTTCCACAGTAAATTTATTTCATGAGTTTACTTTCAAATTATAATTAATTTTAATGTATTGAAAATCGAAAATGTATGGTTTTGTATTTAATTTCTTTTTATAGATAGCGTATGTTATAATACCGGGTACCAGATCAAACAATAATTTATTCGACGTGTTGCATCAACCCCTATATATATATATATATATATATATATATATATATATATATATATATATATAGGTTATAATTTAAATCAACATTCCTTTATACTCTCCTTAATTAATATGTCCATTTTAATCTGTCTACTTTAGGTTCATCAAATTGTTTACCTTAGTCAACAAGAATTTTGACTCACTGGGTTCTGCTACAAAACCATTGTGGAGACTGAGCAATACTTAACGGTTACCAATCAAATGTGTTTTTTTTAGTATCGATTTGAAGTTTTAGCGCGCTGATTGCAAACTCAGGGTGGGGACTAATTTCCCGAGGGATTCCTCCAGTCTACTGCATAAATCCTTACTAATTCGAAACTAGCATCGTAGTTTGTATACAAAGCTTTAATTTACTTTGTACTTAATCACTGTGAAAAGGAATACAGTAGAATTAATCTATTTCCGCCGTAAACAATTAAATAGAAAATTAAACAAATAAAATAAAATAAAAATTGATACATTTTCCAAAACACATTGCTTTATTCTCAGACAATCATTTGTAACGAATATTTTTACTTACTATCTTGCCATTTGTTTTATTCCATAATTTCTTTTACAATTTAACCGTTAAACCAGATTTATTATTCTCAAATTAAAGATATTCTAAAAAAGAAAGTATCACAAATTTGGAAGTCATCTCACATGTTTCGTTAAAAGAGATTTTTAACAATACAAAAGCAACAATAGCCTAAATTCCAGTTTGTTAGCGTGATCGTAAACATATTCTCTTTAGTGTAAAGTTGACATAAATTTCGTAAGACCATCTTACGTAGAAACCTTCCCCAGCCCTAAGTAGATGCTAAGTATGATGCTTCCTGGCGGAGTATTGTCAGCGAACTTATTTGCGTAGTGTGTAAACCTCCCAAATTATGCGTGAAGTGAACTAGCATCATAGTGAAGGATAAATATTGCTGAATCATAGTCATGTTTCTAGACAAGATTCAGAAATATTCAAACTTCTAATTTAATAATTAAATTAGTTTTAGACGAAAATGTGTCATGACGCCCTTATCTAATTAG
Source organism: Prosapia bicincta (assembly GCA_036971475.1). NCBI lineage: Eukaryota > Metazoa > Arthropoda > Insecta > Hemiptera > Cercopidae > Prosapia > Prosapia bicincta. Next base: position 65,045,951 of record JBAIZL010000006.1, on the reverse strand, counting down.
GAATAGAGACATGACATGTTTTATATAAATACAGAAGGTCGGAGATCCCTACTGAAGACAGATAAAGAGTCTTATTTGGTGGAAGGTCACATGATATAATTACAACTAAAGGCAAGTAAATACCAACGTGCTTTGGACCTTTACAACGATAAAATAAACAGGAAAAGTTTACTTACAGAATATGGTATGGTTTAAGCTTATAGGATTTCTCTCACCTGAAACAAACATAAAAATAAATTGATACACAAAATAAATTTCCATTAAAACATACGATGAAACTCACCGCTTCTGTTATGGATATTGCATGACGAATTAAAAATAATCGTTAGCAACAAGAAACTCACTTCTGTTGTATTCTAAAAATATCATTTGTAATTTTAATTCCTAAATTTTTGTTTTTCGCTAAAAACAGAATTTTATATGCTAAGAATATTTACACTTTTGTCAAAACATTTACACAAATTTATTAGTAGAGTAGAGTCTCGATAATTCGACATAAAAGGAACCGAGACCCCTCGAATTGCCGAAAACTCGAATTACACGCAAATACGTTCTTGTGCGGAGCTTTATGGAACCCTAATACTATAAATATTAAAAAATCCACGAAATAAGTTAATAGAACTTTATATGAACATTTCTTGGAAGCCCAACTCATTTCCTTTGCATAAAGTATGGCTAAAAACATTTCTTGGAATCCCGACCAATTCCTTTGCATACCGTATTGATATAAACACATTTTGGAAGCTCGACTCATTTCCTTTGCATACCGTATTGATGATAAACATTTGTTGGTTCCCCGAATCATTTCCTTTGCATACCGTACTAATAATAAACATTTATTGGAAGCCCGACTCATTTCCTTTGCATACAGTATGGCTAAAAACATTTCTTGGAATCCCGACCAATTCCTTTGCATACCATATTGATATAAACATATTTTGGAAGCTCGACTCATTTCCTTTGCATACCGTATTGATGATAAACATTTGTTGGTTCCCCGATTCATTTCCTTTGCGTACCGTACTAATAATAAACATTTCTTGGAATCCCGACCAATTCCTTTGCATACCGTATTATTTTAAACATATTTTGGAAGCTCGACTCATTTCCTTTGTATACCGTATTGATGATGAACATTTGTTGGTTTCCCGATTCATTTCCTTTGCATACCGTACTGTTAATAAACATTTATTGGAAACCCGACTCATTTCCTTTGCATACCATATAACTATAAACATTTCTTGGAATCACGACCAATTCCTTTGCATACCATATAGCTATAAAGATATCGTGGAAGCCCAACTCATTTCCTTCCATACCGTATTGATAATAAACATTTCTCGGAAGCCCGACTCATTTCCTTTTCATACGCTATTGATATAAGCATATCGTGGAAGCCAGACTCATTTTCTTTGCATACCGTACTAATAATAAACATTTCTTGGAATCCCAACCATTCCTTTGCATACCGTATGGCTATAAATATTCCTTAGAAGCCCGATTCATCATTTTCTAATTACATGAAATATGTTCAAATAGAAATATGTTGGAATTTAACGGAAGCTCAGAGTATCGAGGCACTGAACTTCGAGACTCTACTGTAAGTAGTATTAACTGAGTAGAAAAAACAATGTACTCAAAATAAAACGTCGTTGAACACCTTGTTCATTTTAATGCATCCCGTTTCAAAACCTTACACGCAAGGCATCCAACCGTACTATTCTCTGTCGGATTACGTATGTTTAAAATTACTTCTCATGTTACATATGAAATAGGGCTAGTCACTGCTACTTATATTTAACTGTAGAACTTTATTTTCAGTTGGAATTCAATACAGATGAAATCAAGGCCTTTGAAATCGGATAGACTTCGCGATTTCAGTATTCCATTAGGCAGCTGTTTGTGCAATATGATATTAGAGTGACATCGGTTGCCCCAGTTTGTTTCAGCAGCCATTGTGTTTTGCAAACGATATCCCCACAACATGGAGACGCTCTACTTTATTACGGCGGTCTTTAGTTTCAGAATCCTTAAGTTCACTCATCACAGATACAGTTGCACGTACTGTATCTGTTAGAAAGACTGGAGTTTATAGGAATTTTAAATAAAACAAGATGCTTTCTATCGCACTTGTTCAGGCTTGCATTTATTTTCTAGTTTGCTCTCGGTTTACGGTTATATAATTTTTAAAAAAAAAGAGGAATAAATATTGTGTATATAATATTCTAGATATATATATATATATATATATATATATATATATATATATATATATATATATATATATATAGGGTAGATATAATATTCTAAGTCTGACTGAGGGCACATTTACTTCAGTTAAGCTATCTTGTCCACGTGACTTGTCCCAGTACTATGGTCTCAATATGTATCTTCATTAGATCTCTCTAAACCCTTCCTCATCCTTGTTCTTTCAAGGATATGCAACCAGTGAACCTCTCTTGAATATAGAGTTGGCATATTTACGCCAAGGAATACTGCATGCAGAATGTTACTATCCTGCCAACATACCTTAAAGGGCCACTTCAATATTTTCAGTGAAGACGAAGGCCGCACAACTAATTTCACGCATAGGCAATACGTATATCACAGTATGCGTCGTATATTAAATAATATAATATCAATAAACTTTACGCAAAACGTTTCACAGCATTAAATATCAAGCTTAATGTTTAAAGGAACAAAATAAATATAATGTTTAGATTTTAGGGGTTATTTAATCATGTCTATACGCTTATCAGAACACAGCAATTGAAAAATACTGGAAGTTATTTAAATATAAAAAACCATCCATAAGTATGTATGCCTGCCGACTTCACTTTGTGAGAACACTATGGGCGGGCACAATCTTTCAACTGTTCATCCAAATATATCTGAATAAAAGTGGTTACAACCCTTAGCAGATCTCGAAGATGGTTATTTGTGATATTGTTACGGGGAGTTGATTTTATAAATTTAACTGTTTAAAAAGAGATACTCACAAAGGCATGTGCTTCCAAACATTGAAACTCTTTTCTCACCGAGGACACGTATTTAGGGATTTTTCTCCTCAGGCACTTGGCTATAAAATGCAATACTAGTTTCGATCTGGACTGAAATAATGGGTCATTTTTCAACAAGTCACAAAGTTTTTACTGGGGTTTGGAGCCGTGTTTAACCTATATTCTATAACCTATACTAATGTTTTAACTGGCCGCAGAAAACCAGGTCGCGCTCCGCTAATTAGTCATGCCTGCTGTAGATGATTATATTCACACTGTCTGGTCGCCTTATAAACCAAAATTAAAACTACTGTTATAGCTCTCAGGTAACATGTTTCAATAAGTACAGTATTCTAATTCTTTCTAAAAATACAAAACACATTCCTTAAAAGTTATCTCGATTTTTAATTTCTATTACATTTGTGTATTTTGTATGATGAGGTACCATTGAACGATTAATCTACACAATGTTGATTGCTCAATTGGAACTGTGCTTACGTAAACGTCTCTACCGGATGTACACAGAGAATAAATACACAGAGCTACATCGTGATCTTGTTTCAATCTCTGCCTTCTCGACTTCAAAACTCGATTTAGCTATACCGTAAGTAATTATTTTCTTATTAGAACTGTTTGCTTTTGTAAATGCCAAAATTAAATCATTTGTAATTATGACCATGTGAACATAAGTTTGTAAGGTAATTTTTAAATTCCCTCTTATATTGAAGTACCTGAAGCTCTTCTTATGTATATCTTGTAGAAATATTCAAACGTTAATAAAATACGTTTTTATTCATCCAATCATGTTCAAATAATATTTTTTAACCTCTAGTAGATGACAATTAATATTAATATAGTGTTTCAAATATTTATTCATGAATTAAATTATAAAATGTGTGGGTTCAGTCGTATTCGAACAGAGAGTCTTCATGTTCGAGGTCTAGTGCGCTTTGGTACTCCGTTTACTTTCAAATACCTAGAAATATATTTCTCAAAGATGTATATAACTCCCCCCCCCATCTGTTTATCGTCCACCCCTCCATTTTACAACTTTAAACTGTTGCCATGGTTACCACACAATATCATAAATAGTGCTCAAGAGTAACTAAAATAAATTTATTCTTTGTTAACCTCAGTAAAAATTTACTTAAAAATTGTTTTTTATATTACTTGTTAAAAATATATTCATATCATTTAAAGTAACTTTTTAACGTACAAAACTGCCACCAAAATAATACAACTGTAAATATAACAAAAACAAATTAACCAAGCGTCTGCAAACTTTTTTTTAAATACGATATTTTCGCAACTTTAAACAGCAGTAACCTATACTGTCATATAATTTCATTACATTTGTATCGGACCATATAAACCTGTAATCCCTAAAACAAGACCCTGCTGTGCAATAAACTCAGTTAAACAATGCTGCCTAGCCGAGGGATTAATCCCTTTTACGGAGGGAATTATTGTAAAAACATTCCCAACCCCGGCTCTGTGTCGGTACAATATCTAAAGGCCATAAACGAAATGGCTCCTACTCGCTAGAGTGCACCACCGTTCGATCCAATGGGAATATTGGCAGAATTATTCTCTGGCTTTATTAATTTTTTCAATTGCATTAAGGTACTGTATTTTCCAATGATATTAAAATTAAAATTGATCCACAGAATGGCAATAGAGTCAATAAATAAATGTAGAAATATCGTAAATTTGCTATAAAAATTGTTTTTGAATACATTGTTGATGTGATACGAAATCATAATGTCCTTGTTTGTTCATTTCTTCAATATACAAAGGTATTAATTTTGCAGTACTGTATGTTTTTATATAAGATGTTGATTTCTCTTGGTATATTTTAACGATAACATTTTACAAATAAGTGTAAAAACCCTAATATGGTTTATTGCCCGTAATAAAAACCTGTGCACCTACAGTTTGGGTTCCGGTGTATTGCTCACAATAGTGTGGGTGTCGCTCATTTGGAGGTGCTTTTTTTATCTTTTTTCAGTTATTATCTTAATCTTTTTTTTATAAAATTATTGAAACTAAAGCACA
>JBAIZL010000006.1:65028397-65035897 GCA_036971475.1 Prosapia bicincta | reverse complement strand
CCTCGTACAACACAATCCAGGATCTTTAAGTGCCCAGATGTTGTTCGTTGACTCCATGTTAAAGAAGCTTCATATTCTTTCTGCTCCTCTTGAAAATATCCTTAGCGTTGGTTTTATAAATCTTTATCTCATAGTAATGCTTCACATCACTTCACTACCACATCATTTTTAATCATACTCGTACTTTGCCGATAAATACAGTACAAAATTAAAAACAATTTAATACAACGTATTTTAATCCTATTTCAAGAGCATAAATAATAAATTTTATTTTATTCCTCCAATAATCAGTACATCTTATACCATTTACTTTCCCTCGTCAATCCAACGTATTATTGTCCCTTACTCATCAACCCAACGTAAACAATGTATTCTTGTCCATCACTCACCAACACAGCGTATTCTTGTCCCTCCCTCATAAGCTCATCGTAAACAATTCATGTTCCTCCCTATCAACCTATTGTACACCCTATATTCGTATTCCACTCTCGTCAACCCAAACTACACAATCTATTAATGTTCCTCCCTATCAACCCAATGTACACAACGTATTCTTGTCCCTAACTCGTCAACCCAACCTACACAATGCATTCATGTTCCTCCCTATCAACCTATTGTACACCCTATATTCGTATTCCACTCTCGTCAACCCAAACTACACAATCTATTAATGTTCCTCCCTATCAACCCAATGTACACAACGTATTCTTGTCCCTAACTCGTCAACCCAACCTACACAATGCTTTCATGTTCCTCCCTAACAACCTATTGTACACCACATATTCGTATTCCACTCTCGTCAACCCAAACTACACAATCTATTAATGTTCCTCCCTATCAACCCAATGTACACAACGTATTCTTGTCCCTAACTCGTCAACCCAACCTACACAATGCTTTCATGTTCCTCCCTAACAACCTATTTTACACCACATATTCGTATTCCTCTCTCGTCAACCCAACCTACACAATGCATTCATGTTCCTCCCTAACAACCTATTGTACACCACATATTCGTATTCCACTCTCGTCAACCCACCCTACACAACCAATTCATGTTCCTCCCTATCAACCCATTGTACACAACGTATTCGTGTCCCTCCCTCGTCAACTCAACCTACACAATGCATTCATGTTCCTCCCTATCAACCCAATGAACACAACGTATTCTTGTCCCTCACTGTCAACGCAACCTACAGAACGCATTCATGTTCCTCCCTATCAACCCAATGTACACAGCTTATTCTTGTCCCTCTCTCATCTACTCAACCTACACAATGCATACATGTTCCTCCCTATCAACCCAATGTACACAACGTATTCTTATCCCTCTCTCGTTGCCCCAACCTACACAATGCATTCATGTTCCTCCCTATCAACCCATTGTACACAACGTATTCGTGTCCCTCCCTTGTCAACGCAACCTACAGAACGCATTCATGTTCCTCCCTATCAACCCAATGTACACAACGTATTCTTGTCCCTCCATCGTCAACCCAACCTACACAATGTATTCATGTACTTCCTTATCAACCCATTGTACACAACGTAATCTTGTCTCTCTCTCGTTGCCCCAACCTACACAATGTATTCATGTTCCTCCCTATCAACCCATTGTACACAACGTATTCGTGTCCCTCCCTTGTCAACGCAACCTACAGAACGCATTCATGTTCCTCCCTATCAACCCAATGTACACAACGTATTCTTGTCCCTCCATCGTCAACCCAACCTACACAATGTATTCATGTCCTTCCTTACCAACCCATTGTACACAACGTAATCTTGTCCCTCTCTCGTTGCCCCAACCTACACAATGTATTCATGTTCCTCCCCATAAAGATAATGTACACAACGTATTCTTGCCCCTCCATCGTCAACCCAACCTACACAATGTATTCATGTCCCTCCTTATCAACCCATTGTACACAACGTAATCTTGTCCCTCTCTCGTTGCCCCAACCTACACAATGTATTCATGTTCCTCCCCATAAACTTATTGTACACAACGTATTCTTGCCCCTCCATCGTCAACCCAACCTACACAATGTATTCATGTCCTTCCTTATCAACCCATTGTACACAACGTAATCTTGTCCCTCTCTCGTTGCCCCAACCTACACAATGTATTCATGTTCCTCCCCATAAACATATTGTACACAACGTATTCCTGCCCCTCCATCGTCAACCCAACCTACACAATGTATTCATGTCCTTCCTTATCAACCCATTGTACACAACGTAATCTTGTCCCTCTCTCGTTGCCCCAACCTACACAATGTATTCATGTTCCTCCCCATAAACATATTGTACACAACGTATTCTTGCCCCTCCATCGTCAACCCAACCTACACAATGTATTCATATCCTTCCTTATCAACCTATTGTACACAACGTATTCTTTTCCCTCCCTCGTTGCCCCAACCTACACAATGTATTCATGTTCCTCCCCATAAACATATTGTACACAAAGTATTCTTGCCCCTCCATCGTCAACCCAACCTACACAATGTATTCATGTCCTTCCTTATCAACCCATTGTACACAACGTAATCTTGTCCCTCTCTCGTTGCCCCAACCTACACAATGTATTCATGTTCCTCCCCATAAACATATTGTACACAACGTATTCTTGCCCCTCCATCGTCAACCCAACCTACACAATGTATTCATATCCTTCCTTATCAACCTATTGTACACAACGTATTCTTTTCCCTCCCTCGTTGCCCCAACCTACACAATGTATTCATGTTCCTCCCCATAAACATATTGTACACAACGTATTCTTGCCCCTCCATCGTCAACCCAACCTACACAATGTATTCATGTCCTTCCTTATCAACCTATTGTACACAACGTATTCTTTTCCCTCCCTCGTTGCCCCAACCTACACAATGTATTCATGTTCCTCCCCATAAACATATTGTACACAACGTATTCTTGCCCCTCCATCGTCAACACAACCTACACAATGTATTCATGTCCTTCCTTATCAACCCATTGTACACAACGTAATCTTGTCCCTCTCTCGTTGCCCCAACCTACACAATGTATTCATGTTCCTCCCCATAAACATATTGTACACAACGTATTCTTGCCCCTCCATCGTCAACCCAACCTACACAATATATTCATATCCTTCCTTATCAACCTATTGTACACAACGTATTCTTTTCCCTCCCTCGTTGCCCCAACCTACACAATGTATTCATGTTCCTCCCCATAAACATATTGTACACAACGTATTCTTGCCCCTCCATCGTCAACCCAACCTACACAATGTATTCATGTCCTTCCTTATCAACCTATTGTACACAACGTATTCTTTTCCCTCCCTCGTTGCCCCAACCTACACAATGTATTCATGTTCCTCCCCATAAACATATTGTACACAACGTATTCTTGCCCCTCCATCGTCAACCCAACCTACACAATGTATTCATATCCTTCCTTATCAACCTATCGTACACAACGTATTCTTGTCCCTCCCTCACCAACTTAATGTAAACAATGTATTTATCTCCCTTACTTATCAACATAACGTTTACATTTTGTTTTTACTCCTCCTTGTCTTATTTCTCCATCATCAACACAACTTATATAATTTATTCTTACTACTCTTCTTCTTATTTTCATTACTTTATTATCAACAAATGGTAAACAGTTTGTTCTCATGTCTTTCTCTTTATCAGCGCTTTGTAAACAAATTATTTATATTTTCCCTTTCAAGTGATCGTGTATGATTTATTCTATTTTACAACATCAATATATTTCATAAACGTCATTCCAAACCCTCCCTCAAGTTTATAGAATTTATTTTTATTTCACAATTATAAACTATATCCTCCTCATAAATTATTTTTTAACCTCCTTCAAAAATAAATTTCCAACCAATTGTTGTTGTCCACCAACATTAATACTACTTATTCTTTTTTTAATCCTGATGGTAAGATATTTTTAAATTTATCTCTATTCTCCTTCAACATCACATTTTACAACATTTCCTCTTGTACCTATTACCCCTTTACACATCCTACTCACTATTCCCTTGAACCCTACACGGTTTATTCCTACACATAATATTACCTTGCTGCTTTGATGTTATTCTGTTAATGTTTTTTCTTCTCCCTTATTTAATTCAATATATAAATATTAATTTAAATATGGTATCATACTTTTCAATAGGTCATTAATTTTTTTTTAAAAACAGCTACGTTACATCCTATACAGAAATTATATTTTGATGTAAGCATATAGTTCATAATAAGTTGCAGTTGAACCTGATATGCTAATATCAATGAGCGATTGTGATAAAGACTAAACCCTGATCTAACGCAGTAGATAAAAGACCAGGTCTAAGCTCTGGCCCAGCAAAGAAGAAGAGAGAAACAAGTAATGCACTGGCATAGAGAAGAAGATCCAGGTTCTGGCTTACCACCGAAAAAGAAAGGCTCAGTCCTACCTGCCATAGAAGAATACATGGCAAAGCCCTAGGCCTAGAATAGAAGAAGAAGGGACTGTGCCCTGACCTGGTAAACCAGAAAAGATCGTACTCTTTCCTGGCACTGAAAATTATCAAACACTGACATACCACATAAGAAGAAAATAAGCCTCCACCTAACATAGAACAAGAACGTCCAAGTACTAACCTAGAACACAACAATTATAGTTCACAGACTCTAACCTAGTAGAAAAGGTAGGGGATTATCGATATTACGTTTCACGCCAATAGGCTTCAAGACTGTTGAAGCTATTACGACAGTATAATATTTGTACAGACCTTGAATCTTTATTCAGTCTAATAGAAACGAAATGAGTAACAACATATAGCTCACTTGACTTCATTTGCATGAGCGAACGTTCCTTTATTCTTCCCAGAATCGGCAACGTTGATGACGAGGCAGAAATTTATTTCTAAAACCATAAAAAAGACACATTATACTTTTCACAGGACTCTCTGTTCGTGTAATTAGAGTGTAATTTATAAATAAAAGCCCCCAGCCTTGCTCACAGCAAAGTCTCCAATTACAGCAGATTTATTGTGCGCGGAAATAAAGTCTTGCGACGGCTTCATTTAATTTGGTAAATGCTTCTCGGCCGGGATTTCCTAAGCTGCTGTTCTATTGCTATAGATAGCGTCGGCAATAAACATCTGCCTTCATTGCTTTATTTGTCTTTTTTTTAACAGAACTGCCTCTAGATTATGCGAATATACATATCTCATGTTAATAATAACTTGCAAGCACCTTTTAGCAAGAAGGAGATTCCTTAAGTTAGTTTTATAACTAAAGACTTTAAATTGATGTTTGCATTTTTAGGCACCACCGACATTCAGGTGTTTCAACCCTTAGCACGCTGCTTATGAAATGGAACATTTAACGCCAGAGCGGAATTAGTGTGCAAAAATCATTTTTCGATTTGTTTAAGGCTCTATTCAAATTTAAATTTTTACATGTATGTAAGAGTGGAAAATAATCAAATACTTTCAGTAGTTTATATATATTTTATTGCCTAAAATATTTCCTAAAAGAGTTTGGGTATGATAAATTTGGAAACATACCTCTGGGTGTACCGCGGTCATAGATCCAAGTTTTACAATCGTACCAACAGTGTAGCAAATGTCTAAAGGTAATGGAACACGCAGATTGCAATTCGGGCGTTACGGAGTGTCTAATGGGTTCCGAGAATTCAAACGCATACGTACAGATTCCAAAATCTCTACCGATGCTATTATGACTAATTACTGACGAGTAGCAACTGGCCAAATATAATACCATGCCGACATTTTCCAGCAGTCTGTCTCACGTTTTGGATAGATGTAGAAAATTTGCTAATACGATATATCGCGTTACGTGCGTATGTAATAACGTGCGTATGTATTCTGTAATGCTGTCCTTAAGAGGTGAGTATAAAACTCTTTCCGGATCCTAAGAAAAGGGAAACTTTGGCAAAGTAGGATTAACGAGATGAGGTCACCTTTAAGGTAGTTCATAAAACCAATAATTCAACAGAAATATAAAAATAAATAAAAGCATACAACTCTAAATATGTCACAGGTAATTATTTAAAGAGCTTAGTGAGAACTATTACTTTACTATGCTAGCGCCTTCCGAAACAGTTTCATTGGCGACTCCTTACCTGGTACTGGCGGCGATCACTCAAGGTTGCGTCGTGTGATTTATGGGAGTAGAGGGGTATACAATAGACGGGCTGTGTAGTATATATTGGAAAAAGGCGTAAGATTCAAAGTTTGTGTGGTCGTTTAAGATTTAGTTATGCCGTTTTTGTGTTATGTAGGGTTTGTATACTTTAACATTTTCTGTAGTGGTTAGGTTTTTACTATGGTTTTATACGAGAAGAGTGTTTTAATTTGACTGAAAGTATGTGTATGTGTGGTGGATCTCCTGTGAATTTCATATTATTCAAACGCCACCAACTTTGAGCCAATCCTTGCGCGTAGTAGGTTAGGTTTGTGGCTACCACACCAAAATTAGAACACTCCTATTCTGTATATAAGTAAATATCTAAATACAGTTAATTTACCATTGAACGATAGTGTATAATTACTTCCCAAAGTGATGGTTGTTGTGACTACGTCACTGGTAAATTAACTTTATTTTGATTTGTACTTATATTAGGAATAGTAGGGTTTGCCACGAACACTAAAGAATTTCACTTTATTCCTGGATACGATAGCACCAACGCTTCAATACCTTACTAAATACGTGTTTGGTAAACCCAAGCAACAGATGTTTGCCACAGGCTTCGTCAATGAAACGATGCTCTTAAAACGCGTCAGCTTAATAAGTTAATATTCTCCATTAGGTTCTTTAAATAGTTACTCATGTTCTAATCAGTAAAATTAGATGACTATAACAACCAACTTCTAACTATGTGTTTAAAATATTGTAATATTTATTGTAAAATCAAATTTGACAATGTACATTATATTCTACACCAATTCTCTAGAATTTTGGTTCAGCTTATTGCTTACAACCTTGCTTTCTACCACATTTTTCTCCATGCCTCAGCTTAAGGTAAGGTAAAAGCAAAAACATTTACTAACACGTTGTAATCGCTATTGTAATATCTAAAGTAAAATTAGTTTCAAAAACTAACGATAAAAACGACGTCAAAATAACTTAAAGAACTGTTCTTAACTTCCGATGAGCCATAAATAAAAGACAAGTATTTATTAAAAAAAACTAATTAAATAATACAGTTATGTACACATATGTTTACTAGCTGTGTTGTCAAGCGTGTAGAGCGCTTATCAATGAAAGTAAAGATTCTGACTTCGAGCCCCGGTAGCCCTATAGAATTTCGTGATCGTTTTCAGCCCCCAGGGATACTCAGCCTGTGAAAATAAGTATCCTAGAGACGATATAATTGTTGAAGGGTAGAGCTGGACTATTACATTTCTTGCATAGCGTACACCCCAAGTAGGACAGCTCAACATTGTCTCTCCTGTACCAAGTCTCAAGGGGGAAGAGGAGTTAT
>JBAIZL010000006.1:64940897-65023397 GCA_036971475.1 Prosapia bicincta | reverse complement strand
TTTCAAATTTGGTATCTAATTTTTTAAGTTAAATTTATTTAATTTCCAATTTCTCCTTTATATTTTTAAAATCAAAATTTGGCTTATTTCCAAAGAGTTAACGTACAATGTGACCTGTATTTCATCCTTCAACATCTTGTTGCGTTGTTCTGGCGACTAGACTCTCCCTCAGCTGCAGTTTGGCCATCTTGGAATGCTCAGCGTGGGTTGGTGTTTGTCCTGCTTGGACGCCGCGTCCCCCGTTGAAGATGAAGCCTCTGCTCCTTAAGGATGCCATCTTGGATCTCGTTACCTTTGTTCTTCTGGATCCCAGGTCTCGATATTGTTCGCCTTCTCCTGCTATGCACTCTCACTTCGCTTTTCTAATTTTAACGTTCACACTTTTTAATTGTTATTTTAAAATAATAATAATAATAAATTTTGAAATTTACACAACACTGTTCCAACTTGATAAAGCTTTACTCATTTCCGCCTTAGATGCTCCACTGTTAATTTTGAAATTTATTTATTACGCAAATTTTCATTATTATTTCACCACTATGAAGCACTGTTCTACTTGTTTACACACACTGATTATGTTATAAGTTTTCTACTATCTCGGAAACAAGTGAAACACCTCGATGACGCCGCACATTTTGATGCTACTTGGAGACCACTTTTGCGGAAAGGGTTGCAGAAACCTCACGTCACTACATCGCAGCGTAACGCTCACGCGTCTTAGCCCTCAATGGCTATATTTAACGATTCGACAAACTGAAACACCTCGATGACGCCGCACATTTTGATGCTACTTGGAGACCACTTTTGCGGAAAGGGTTGCAGAAACCTCACGTCACTACATCGCAGCGTAACGCTCACGCGTCTTAGACCTCAATGGCTATATTTAACGATTCGACAAACTGAAACACCTCGATGACGCCGCACATTTTGATGCTACTTGGAGACCACTTTTGCGGAAAGGGTTCCAGAAACCTCACGTCACTACATCGCAGCGTAACGCTCACGCTTCTTAGCCCTCAATGGCTATATTTAACGATTCGACAAACTGAAACACCTCGATGACGCCGCACATTTTGATGGCACTTTTAGACCACTTTTGCGGAAAGGGTTGCAGAAACCTCACGTCACTACATCGCAGTGTAACGCTCACGCGTCTTAGCCCTCAATGGCTATATTTAACGATTCGACAAACTGAAACACCTCGATGACGCCGCACATTTTGATGCTACTTGGAGACCACTTTTGCGGAAAGGGTTCCAGAAACCTCACGTCACTACATCGCAGCGTAACGCTCACGCGTCTTAGCCCTCAATGGCTATATTTAACGATTCGACAAACTGAAACACCTCGATGACGCCGCACATTTTGATGCTACTTGGAGACCACTTTTGCGGAAAGGGTTGCAGAAACCTCACGTCACTACATCGCAGTGTAACGCTCACGCGTCTTAGCCCTCAATGGCTATATTTAACGATTCGACAAACTGAAACACCTCGATGACGCCGCACATTTTGCTGCTACTTGGAGACCACTTTTGCGGAAAGGGTTCCAGAAACCTCACGTCACTACATCGCAGCGTAACGCTCACGCTTCTTAGCCCTCAATGGCTATATTTAACGATTCGACAAACTGAAACACCTAGATGACGCCGCACATTTTGATGGCACTTTTAGACCACTTTTGCGGAAAGGGTTGCAGAAACCTCACGTCACTACATCGCAGTGTAACGCTCACGCGTCTTAGCCCTCAATGGCTATATTTAACGATTCGACAAACTGAAACACCTCGATGACGCCGCACATTTTGATGCTACTTGGAGACCACTTTTGCGGAAAGGGTTCCAGAAACCTCACGTCACTACATCGCAGCGTAACGCTCACGCGTCTTAGCCCTCAATGGCTATATTTAACGATTCGACAAACTGAAACACCTCGATGACGCCGCACATTTTGATGCTACTTGGAGACCACTTTTGCGGAAAGGGTTGCAGAAACCTCACGTCACTACATCGCAGTGTAACGCTCACGCGTCTTAGCCCTCAATGGCTATATTTAACGATTCGACAAACTGAAACACCTCGATGACGCCGCACATTTTGATGCTACTTGGAGACCACTTTTGCGGAAAGGGTTCCAGAAACCTCACGTCACTACATCGCAGCGTAACGCTCACGCTTCTTAGCCCTCAATGGCTATATTTAACGATTCGACAAACTGAAACACCTCGATGACGCCGCACATTTTGATGGCACTTTTAGACCACTTTTGCGGAAAGGGTTGCAGAAACCTCACGTCACTACATCGCAGTGTAACGCTCACGCGTCTTAGCCCTCAATGGCTATATTTAACGATTCGACAAACTGAAACACCTCGATGACGCCGCACATTTTGATGCTACTTGGAGACCACTTTTGCGGAAAGGGTTCCAGAAACCTCACGTCACTACATCGCAGCGTAACGCTCACGCGTCTTAGCCCTCAATGGCTATATTTAACGATTCGACAAACTGAAACACCTCGATGACGCCGCACATTTTGATGCTACTTGGAGACCACTTTTGCGGAAAGGGTTCCAGAAACCTCACGTCACTACATCGCAGCGTAACGCTCACGCTTCTTAGCCCTCAATGGCTATATTTAACGATTCGACAAACTGAAACACCTCGATGACGCCGCACATTTTGATGGCACTTTTAGACCACTTTTGCGGAAAGGGTTGCAGAAACCTCACGTCACTACATCGCAGTGTAACGCTCACGCGTCTTAGCCCTCAATGGCTATATTTAACGATTCGACAAACTGAAACACCTCGATGACGCCGCACATTTTGATGCTACTTGGAGACCACTTTTGCGGAAAGGGTTCCAGAAACCTCACGTCACTACATCGCAGCGTAACGCTCACGCTTCTTAGCCCTCAATGGCTATATTTAACGATTCGACAAACTGAAACACCTCGATGACGCCGCACATTTTGATGGCACTTTTAGACCACTTTTGCGGAAAGGGTTGCAGAAACCTCACGTCACTACATCGCAGTGTAACGCTCACGCGTCTTAGCCCTCAATGGCTATATTTAACGATTCGACAAACTGAAACACCTCGATGACGCCGCACATTTTGATGCTACTTGGAGACCACTTGTGCGGAAAGGGTTCCAGAAACCTCACGTCACTACATCGCAGTGTAACGCTCACGCGTCTTAGCCCTCAATGGCTATATTTAACGATTCGACAAACTGAAACACCTCGATGACGCCGCACATTTTGATGCTACTTGGAGACCACTTGTGCGGAAAGGGTTCCAGAAACCTCACGTCACTACATCGCAGCGTAACGCTCACGCGTCTTAGCCCTCAATGGCTATATTTAACGATTCGACAAACTGAAACACCTCGATGACGCCGCACATTTTGATGCTACTTGGAGACCACTTTTGCGGAAAGGGTTCCAGAAACCTCACGTCACTACATCGCAGCGTAACGCTCACGGTTCTTAGCCCTCAATGGCTATATTTAACGATTCGACAAACTGAAACACCTCGATGACGCCGCACATTTTGATGCTATTTGGAGACCACTTTTGCTGAAAGGGTTCCAGAAACCTCACGTCACTACATCGCAGCGTAACGCTCACGCGTCTTAGCCCTCAATGGCTATATTTAACGATTCGACAAACTGAAACACCTCGATGACGCCGCACATTTTGATGCTACTTGGAGACCACTTTTGCGGAAAGGGTTCCAGAAACCTCACGTCACTACATCGCAGCGTAACGCTCACGGTTCTTAGCCCTCAATGGCTATATTTAACGATTCGACAAACTGAAACACCTCGATGACGCCGCACATTTTGATGCTATTTGGAGACCACTTTTGCGGAAAGGGTTCCAGAAACCTCACGTCACTACATCGCAGCGTAACGCTCACGCGTCTTAGCCCTCAATGGCTATATTTAACGATTCGACAAACTGAAACACCTCGATGACGCCGCACATTTTGATGCTACTTGGAGACCACTTTTGCGGAAAGGGTTGCAGAAACCTCACGTCACTACATCGCAGCGTAACGCTCACGCTTCTTAGCCCTCAATGGCTATATTTAACGATTCGACAAACTGAAACACCTCGATGACGCCGCACATTTTGATGCTATTTGGAGACCACTTTTGCGGAAAGGGTTCCAGAAACCTCACGTCACTACATCGCAGCGTAACGCTCACGCGTCTTAGCCCTCAATGGCTATATTTAACGATTCGACAAACTGAAACACCTCGATGACGCCGCACATTTTGATGCTACTTGGAGACCACTTTTGCGGAAAGGGTTCCAGAAACCTCACGTCACTACATCGCAGCGTAACGCTCACGCGTCTTAGCCCTCAATGGCTATATTTAACGATTCGACAAACTGAAACACCTCGATGACGCCGCACATTTTGATGCTACTTGGAGACCACTTTTGCGGAAAGGGTTGCAGAAACCTCACGTCACTACATCGCAGTGTAACGCTCACGCGTCTTAGCCCTCAATGGCTATATTTAACGATTCGACAAACTGAAACACCTCGATGACGCCGCACATTTTGATGCTACTTGGAGACCACTTTTGCGGAAAGGGTTCCAGAAACCTCACGTCACTACATCGCAGCGTAACGCTCACGCGTCTTAGCCCTCAATGGCTATATTTAACGATTCGACAAACTGAAACACCTCGATGACGCCGCACATTTTGATGCTACTTGGAGACCACTTTTGCGGAAAGGGTTCCAGAAACCTCACGTCACTACATCGCAGCGTAACGCTCACGCGTCTTAGCCCTCAATGGCTATATTTAACGATTCGACAAACTGAAAACCGTTGTACATTTTTGTCGGAACCGGAGCGCGCCATACTAGTGTCCGTACCCTGTGGTCTTTCGAGGCACGCTTCCAGCTTTCTTCGCCGTCGTCTCGCATCTTCCCGACCAGGCTTCTTCCCTATCCTTGCGGTCTATCCAATCGTCTTTACCGGAGGTGACGTAGTGCATAGTCGAAAGTTGCGCATTCTTTGTCTCTCTTAACTTGGGAAAAATACTCGATAACAAAAATCAATATGTTGGCCGTTTTCTCCTTTAACGGCGCATTTTCTACATTTTCGTTATTCTTTATTTTTTGTTTCTTTCGCTCTTCTGCATTTCACAAATGTCGATCGTAACTCTAAAGTGATTTTGGCGTTTCCCCCTTGCAAATATTTGTTACTACTACTAAGCTAAGACCCATTTCCATGTTAAATGGCTTTGCTTGGTTTATAATTTTAGCTAATATATTAACAATATTTCCTAATTCCCTTGATATCCCTTTCGCTTTCATTTTACCCCTTTCCTTATTTAATTTATCCCTTTTTCTTATTTAATTATTTTATGTTGAACCCGTTTATTTTTGCAACGACCGTCAATGACCGTTATTTTGCCCGTCGTAGTGTGTGTGTGTGTGTGTGTGTTACTCAGAGATTTTAACGAACTACCCACTAGTTATAACTTATTGTTTCATTGATTTACCACCATTGTCTAACAAAAACGTCAACTCTCTTGTTTCTCTCCTCTGCTACTCCAAGTTATATCTTTATAGCCGTTTTGTTCCATTTGAATCCGATTATGGTTTCGTAGTTGCCAAGGGGTTGACTCAACGTCCTTGTTTTTCCATACGGACAATGAAACTTATACAACAGCTTATCAAGTGATTTATACTTGAGCGGATCATTCTAAAGAATGTAAACTATAACGAGTTAGTCACCGATGACAATAACCTAATGCAATACCCACCCATAAACATTTTACAATAGAAAACACCAAACTTGAAAACACAATTCAATCTCTAAACTTCTACAATAGAGTAACAATTTCACATTTTTCAGTAACACAAACACTGCAATAAATCATACGTCTCACTAACTTAACGTAATGCCTAGCAGCTGTTTTTAGCAGGTTTCTATTTGGCTGAAACTTTTATTGCAAACAACCTTGTCAGCATGTTGTTGCAGTAATTCAGCCTACTATCCATCCTAAAAACATCAAAGTCATAATACAGAATGGCGTCTGTTAAATGACTATGTAAAACAAACAGTACAAAAACATACCCTTTAAGAGGTTCTGCTGACGTCATATGACGAGAATTTATGTTGTCATTTCTTGTGTTTTAAGATGATAAGTACTGCATTACGTAGGAAAATATATGGGAGCGTAAAGGCTGTAGTTTAATGGAATATTTGTCAATGTGGGTAATGTATATGCAGGTGTTCCGTGTTAGCGTAGTGAGGCTTACTGTGTGCCGTATTGTGTGCCAAGGTGTGGACGACAAAACTACCACTCAATAGGGAAAATAGGAGAACGACGCATCTCTAGAAGGATTCTACCTTTTACATACTGATGAATGGAGCGATAACTTCTATACGCAGGGTGAACAAAACGTGAGATTAAATCATCGCTTTCGCGTCACGTTATTTCTGAAACGCATACTCATAGCTAATATTTCCGTCAGGTGACTCAAGTGAATTAAAATAAAATATATGATTTCATGTAACAGGTTATATTGTAGACCAGCTGTTTTATACAAAAACTTTTATTTATTTATAACCGCAGATTATTTATTTAATAAATAGTTTTGATCAGGTAATAAATATATTTATTTAAATTTGGATAAATTTCAATACAAATAATTCAATTTAATGAAAGTAATAAGTTATGTATTTTTAATCCAATTTTTAAAAGGAAATAATTTTTATACTTTTTATACTTTTTAAAGAACTGATTTAAATTGAATTTGTTTAAAGAAATTGTATTTAGTTAACATCTAATAAATGGTGTTTGTTACCCGCAATATTTTATTATTAACTACAATAAACATTAGTCTTTATTAAATACATTCTTCATATAAAGATGTAAAAATTTAATGTTAAATGAATTAAAATATACATCTTTATTTGAATAATATATTTTATAAAAAGAAATATTTATTGTAGTTAATAATAAAATAATACTACTAGCCTAAATGTTTCCATTTTCATAGTATGAAATATTTTTTTGAGCTTAAAATTTAAATTTGTAGACTTTTGATATTTGTAATTTGTCTGTTCTAATCATTTTATGAAATGATATCAGGATATATATATAGAACATAAGTCAAAATACAAATACAAGAATTATAATTGAATTTACAATTCAAAGCTTTTCGTTGGCTAACAGTACCAACATCATCAGGAATATTAAACCTGATGTTTAATATTCAGGAATCAATACACAAGAATACATATTGCGATATATATATATATATATATATATATATATATATATATATATATATATATATATATATATATATATATTAATAGCAACTGAGGTTATTCAAATACAATAATTATATATTATTAATTAATTATTAATATTATTATGAATTAAAATTAATAAATATTTTTTGTATTTGAATAACCTTAGTTGTTTTTTTATTATTACACAAGAAAACATATTTTGTATGTATATATAACTAAATTGTTATTCATTTAGATTAGGTATTAGATTAACATAATAGATTTTATGTAATAACATAAATTCAAACATTTTCCCCTTACTTACTGAATGTTTATCTTTCTTTCAACACACGAAAGGAAGTTATGATTTCTGCCGACACTATCATAACTGCCATACAAAATTTTTGTTTCATTATATTTGTTTTACTGCTACCAGAACCTAGATAATGACATGAAAACGTGCTTGGAAATATCGAGGAGAGTTTAGTCCAATGCCTGCTATTCACCAGTTGTCAGAAGAGGGTAGCCAATATCCTCTCAAAGAATAAATACACTGAGGTAAAGCCTTGTGTGGGATGTCATAAAAGGTGAGCATTCGTTAAAGCATTCATCAGCATAAGAAAAATATCATTGTATGCAATGAGTTGAAAATTAACCTACAACACAAACTTTGCATTCATTCAATCAGAAATCGGCAAATCCTCATCACAGCAGTATTAACTAAAGTGGTGTAAAGAAATTTTGAGAATCAGTTTAATTAATTCCTTTGATTAAACACACATGATTATGCTATTACACTATCTTTATTCTTTATACTTATATACCAGACTCATTAGGGAGGCGGAATTTCTATCACTTAAAAACTATTTGTATTTACACTCAGTAACTTTCAATTCTCAACTCAGCTGAAACTACTCAACTCACTGTTTCAACTCAAATAAAATCTTTTATGTTAGTTACACAGTAACAGGTGTGTGCTCCTGAGTAACTTTCTGACGGTTAGTTTGATTCTTTTGTTTCTACCACGTTTTCCCATCCCCTTTGCTACAAGTTACAGAAACTTATTTCATATTGTTATTTTCAAATAAATTTTATTTTCTATTTTAATTTACAAATAATTATTTCCAGTGCCCTAAAGTGTGGTCCCTGAAAACATTAAATATATAAAATAATAATATATTATTATAATTGAGACGAATAAATAATACAGACAAATATTGAAAATTTTAAAGACAAATTGGGGAAATTAGTCCAATTTATCAATACTAGTAGAAAGTAGTTTATCGTTTAATAAATCTAGGAAAAAATTGATAATATTACTAAAGAAATAAATCAAACTATTTTGTTAGATTAAGTTTTTTTAGACACTACGGTGTTAAATCGAGAAAGTACCCACTAAACAATTTAGTTTAATTCCGATTTTACTTACACTAAATTCACACGAGTAAATATATATTATGTGTGTGTCAAATTCGACATCAATTCGACCTGACGATATTATTTCCAATATTTTCATTGTAATAAAAGTAGTTTAATTAAAAGAAGAATAAAAAAGGTTAAGAAAATGTATAACAAACATGAACCAATTTTACTAAAAAATCATTTGTACAGAATGCAATATAGGCCTAATTTTGAACTAATATTGAAAAAAAATAAATTAAATTACAAAGATAATATATTATTTATAAATACGGAAAGATACCTCGACATTTTGTGAATAAAGTAAATCTGAATAGCGTTCAAATATGTTTGCACTGCATTTGCTTATCTTCCGTTATAAATAAACTATTGTTGCTTGATATTACCTTTTCATGTTATAACTGTATAAATCAACTGTGACGTAATGTTCAATTTAAATAAATAAAACCTCTGTACCATAAATAACTTTTTCATTTATTCAACACCTTATAGCCTATACATTTCAATTGCATAGCAATCATCCTCGGAGGTAATTTACAAAACAAACTAAAACTAGAGGATGCAATATGTTTTGTAAATTACCTCTGAGGATGATTGCTATCCAATTGAAATGTACATAAAATATTAAATAAATGAAAAAGTTACTTATGGTATAGAGGTTTTATTTATTTAAATTCTCATGTTGCGGTTAATAATATTAAAGTTAAATAAAGTTTTCTAAATAGCACATATCCATTAAATAACAACTATATATAGTAGGGTATAATAGGGCCGATTCCTATAATTTTTTATTCCGATTTCTATTTTAAATTTTTTTTCGATTCTCGATACTTCAGTCGATTTTCGATTCTTTTAGGCTATATATCTTTAAAGGAGATTCTCTAATGATGAATTTATTTAACATCTTGGTCATATGGTTAGCCTATTAAAAGTTCCTATTTAATGTAACAAGCTATAGGCCCCACCAAACATTCGACCTTGATTTATAAGTATGACCTACTGAAAGCATGAGAAACATATCGGGTAAAATCAACGATTTATTTAAAATTACAAATGTGAACTTCAGTTCCCAATTACCATATAACTTCAGTAATAGGCATTTCAGTTTGTATAACTGGAGAAATTGGAACTATTTGTTCTTTGTTTCGTTTTGACATCTATGAAGGTGTTTTTTTAGGTGTTAAAAAAATACATAAACAAGACATATTTGATAATTAATTATTTTTCCATAAATTACAAAGCACACGTATTTTAATAGTTAAGAGGTCAAGAACCGGAATCTGCTTGAATGGAGAACCGAGAATCGCTGATTACTCGATACCAATAGAATCGAGGATTGCTGGAATCGAGAATCAAAATCCATCCCTACTGTGTAGTTTATTTCTAAGTCAATTTTTTCATATTTTGAAGTACTTTTTTTATTTTGTATTCTCCTTTCAATTCATCTACAATTTTATTGATATTTTTGCCAAAACATCAAATAAGATTGGCAAATAAATAAGACTTCATCTTTTGAAGAAATCTACAATAGGTAACTAAATGAAACGCCAAGCGGTGGGATGACGGTTCACAAGGGATTATATTAAGGGTTGATCGACCGAAAGACTAAAGGTAGGCGATCTCTCAACAGTGTACAGACCAATAATGGTCAGGATTTTAGCGTACTCTAGTTATGCTCATTTCATCGGTGTGAGGGATGCCAAATCCTCTTAAGTAGGCGTGGCTAGTCAGAAACTCTCCTGAAGTATTCATCACATTGGTTAGAGGAACGATCGGGGAGTATAAGCCCTATTAATATCGTGGTTCCTTATGGAAGCGCAAGACGAGTATCATGTGTCTCGCAAGGGAAGGTAGCTTTTCCGGAGTTGATCAGTTATCAAGAAACACAAAAGCTCCTATCCCTTCATACATATCTCCACTTTGTACTTTGTGAGAAAAAACTTTACATTTTATTCACTGATTATCTTTATAATTATATTCTTGTTTAAACAATGCTCCAATCTGACGACGCCATCTGAATTACCAAGAATAACGAATGAGGTAATCTGCCGGCGCTGACTAGATATCGTTAAGCCAAGACAATCGACCAACAATAGACGAATGACAATTCTTGAAGAACTGTGCATAATTAAAATGGCATTGAGACGAAGTGGAGCAGCCATTCAGAAGGTAGCTTTTGTTTGTGCTTATTATGGTATTTCTGTCTCATTGTAAATAGGTTTCCATACAATCTAACAAACTCTGTGACTTGAATTGAATTAGCTTTAGTTGTTGCCGTAATTACATCGAAACTGGGGTTTAGTTAGGAACTCCGCTTTTGTAACTTTAATTAACATACTTAGTATGTTTTTTATTTTTTACAAGGTTTTCCTCGTTGGCTTGGTACGTAATTAGAACTATTTATCATTTTATTAATCTTAGGAGTTACAACGTTTAACGTATGTCGTATTAGAGGTTATGATAGTAGATACGTTCAAGATATCTTCCTGCATCCATATGTATTTATGGATTTATGTGACAGAATCACTTTACAACCTGTAAAACTGACGTCATAAACCTAATTTCCACTGTTTTATATTCTTCTACACTTATTCTGAATTGCCTTCGAGCTATAAAGGGTAGTGGGAAATGGTCTTGTAGTTTCAAAATCGTTTGTCTCGACTGTGTCTTAGTCATCACTTAGCAACAAGTAGACACCTCTTTGTAACGCCAAAAGAGATCAGATCTACTCCAGTTACATGGTGCTGCACAAGTATTGCTATAATATATCTTCTATCTCCTGCAAAAGGGGTTTATATCCTTACAATAAGCCTACCTATAGTCACAACTCTCCCGTACTTGTGATAATACAGTGACTTTAATGCTGCTAAGGAGGGACCAATACGAAATGGGTGAAGAAATATAGGTGAGAGGAGGAATTTCCGTTGTGCGATATGTGGGGAGAATAACACTCCCTGGGTACAAGGACTATATAGGGAGATGTATGCCACTCAAGATGAGGAATTGCAGGAAATGTAGGCAGAAATAACGAAAACGCTATGTCTGGAGAGTGACAAACAATATTATGGATTATTAAAAGCGCTGGACTCTTGAAGAAGGCTTGACCTATGTTGAGGTCACGCCGAATTAACTTAGTTATTCATTATACATCGGCTATGAATAGACTTAAGAAACGGAAAGAGGTAAGATTATATAACGTACATAAGGCTATCCATGGCGAATATAGCGGAGTTTAGGGAGCTCGACCCACTCCTTCCTCCAATTTTAAACACAAAGAGGAAAAATAGTAGATAGGCTACACGATCATTTAATATTTTCAATAAGCAGAGCTTCCATACCTTCTATATTTATATATATATATATATATATATATATATATATAGGCCTATGTATATATTATATATATATACATATATATATATATATATATATATATATATATATATTATATATATATATTATATATATATATATATATATATATATATATATATATATATATATATTCTATTTCTTTATATATTTAAACTATCATTCTAACGAAATCCTAAATATACCTAAAACCTGTGTTTTAAAGACATTAATATTCCAAATTATCCCAAGGTAGTTCCACTGGAACCCTCCCCCCGACTCCTTCGCTGTTGCGGTACCCCTCCCCGAAATGTTTGTACATTTACGCCACTGCTTGGAATTCTCATAACTCGCAAGGGTAGGTTCCCGTTAATTCAATAAAATAATGGATTGGAAACGTTAGACATTTAAGAATAACAGTTTTTCTCTGTTGAAATGGTAAAGGTTGATGATAGTTAATAAAACTTTTAACAGTCCATTGTTTAATTATAATCGAATCTTATTATAATCGAACCTAAACCTATAATGGCCCTACCTAGCCTAAACTTATATAACAAACATAATCCATAAATGTATGAGAGAAAATATTAATTTTTAATTAGATAATGGCGAAAATTGAAACAACAATTGGATCAAACCCTAATAATAGTTAATGGTAACCAGAAAATGCTGATTAATTTCGCCGCTAAAATTGAAATCTTGTAAATTTTGAGCAAAAGAAGGTAAACACTTTTAATGAATGTAACTAAAATATATCGAAAATAAATTACACTGTAATAATGAAAGTTTATATAAATTATAATATATACAAACACGCAGGAAATGCTACGTATTCTAAACAATTAAGGGTAGGACAGCAATGCTACGAAATTGGTCTCAAGTGAAGAAAAAAGACGAAGAGAGGTTCAAAACTTCCCCCATTAATCTCAACTATTTTTCTACACGTCTGAACCAATAGGTATTTTGCTAGGCCTAGCACTTTACCTCTGTTTTCAAAAATTAAACTACTGCATGTTTTTAAAACGCAGTTTTTATAAGATTTAAGGAAAAATATCTTATTCGTGACAAAAACTTTATTTTTCAATTCCTTCTATTACCTCACACTCTCCTCATATATTTCTTGTACACATTTCCAATCCTTAATAAATACGTTTTTATCAATCCTATCAAGTTCAGATACATTTTATTGAACATAAAGTGGATAACAATTGATGTTAATACAGTTTTTATTCAAATACTTATTCATTAATTAAAAATTTATAAAGTTGATGTCTCGGTTGGAATCAAACTGAATAACAACATGTTCGAAATCCAGCACTTCGCAATGAGCCAACTTTTCCACAACTAGAAATCAATTACTTAAAGATTTACCTGATATTATAAGAGAAAGGTTCTTTGCAATAATGAAGCATTATAAGACATGGTGGAATGAGAAATTATAGACCACCATCAGCTTCATAAATTAGAAACGAAAAAAAAGAAAGCAAATAAATACTAACCAACAAAAATAATAGCACAAAAATAATAATTTAACAATTATATCTATATATCTATAGGAAAAACATTTCTATATATACTGCATAGAGATGAAAATGGTAAATTGGAAGGAAATTCTCTTTTTGTCATTTAATATTGTGGTTCTATATATATAAACTGTAATTATACATTAAGTATGAACTAAAATAATTTTTTTTGACCTCAGTAGGAACTGATTTTAAAATATTTTGTTTATATTACTTGTTTTAGTTTTTACTGATGTTACTTTAAAATAAAGTCTGAACAGGTAGTAGCTTATTTCAAACCAGTTAAGTTTAACTAGTGATTACAAAAATGATTTCGTAAATCAGAAACAATGGTTGCAGTTTACTTTAATTATCCCTTTACAAACATAACCTCACAGTAAAACCCATTTCTTTATCAATTAACTCCTTAGGAATTGCCACTTTATGTTATAAATTAGTACGTAGCTGTATTACTTAATAATTTATTCTGTTAGAAAAATTAAGTTTGATATGAGTAAACAAATCGATTGACGCAGTAAACGAATGTCTACATTTCCGTAGGTTTTCCAACTTTAGATGATGCTACTTGGAGTGTTTATGCAACTTCGAGTATTTTGGTAAATTAGAGGCTATGTTTATGTTTATTTTATATTTCCACTACTAATGGTGGTTTGCAACATTTAAAATCATGTTCATCTTCCATCGAAGTTTTTCTAAACATGTAAAATCGAAAACTTTAGAAGTTTACTAAGTCTTAACAAAGGTTATAGAAGCCTTAACTAAGTTGACAAATACAGTTTACAAACCAAAAACTAAATTACTAATATTTTCAAAACTAAATTAATAGCGTCAGCAAGTAATCAATTACGTAGTCACTTTGATAAGTATTTTTAAAATTAGTATATTTTAACTACATAACAGAAAAACACTCCCGAAATATGATCAACCGGACGGACGGCTTTTGAATTCCCATTGAAAAGAATTCTAAATAAATAAAGGGCACTGAAACAATGGTATCTTATTAATTATACTCTGTAAGGGATAAGGGAAATCTTGTTTTTGTTAAACTTTGTAATTAAACGCGCTCGGTTTAAAGTTCGGGGAAACACATTGTGCTTAATCTTATGCTGAGGCCGAGCTCTGTAACTTTAATTTAAATTAAGTCAAGTATTTTATAAAGCGTCGTTAACGTCTACTTTTGTTATTGGCTTAAAATATCATAATTGTATAAATAGTTTCGTGCTCAGAGCACTCTGTCGGGGAGAAAATAAAGCAGTCCCTGACGTAGTCCATAAGGTAAGTTTCTATGACATAATATCGCCTTGTAATGTATTTGAACGGCACATTGCCCAGAGATATCCCTGTACATTCTTACAGAATGGGATTGTATCACAACGCCTTTGGAAATATTTGTAATCTGTGATAAAATCCAGGTGGATAGCCCTCTGCTCCACATAAGCGCCGGTATAACAATAATATTTTGTTTCTTAAAGAAAAAAGTTGTAGGTTTTCCCCTTTAGCTTGATTATGTAGCCCTTTAAAAGTACAGTAGGCATATTAGTTGTTCTGAACATTTTTCATTTGTAACAATTTTTAAAAAAATTTCGAAATGTTTAATATTGTTTATTGGTAGTTCACTAGATTTTTTAAGCTAACTCACCGAGCAGTATAATTTTACCAAAAGCATTGACTGCCTGCCTTCACCGAACTACTCTAAGATATGGGAGTTGGACAGACATTTCAGATGTATTTAAAATATCTTGACAAGCTCCTAGTAAAAAAACGTAATGCCTTCAAAGAACTTAGACGAAAAAGATTACCAGTAATAAAGCAATCCCACTTCAAGCCAGGATTTGAAATAGGGGAACCATTTTCAAACCAGTGTGAAAAATTTATAACAATATATTTTTTTTTTTTAGGATAAAAGTTATTTTTTAATGCATATCATACGGCCTGTAATATTTCATAAAGCTTATTTATATGAAATTATTTAATTTTTCATTTTAAAAACAATTGACAGTCATTTAAATGCATACCTTATACAAGTCAAATTGTGTCCATCGACACTGTCCAGATAGAGTATATACTGCCTAAAACATGTATGTAAAAAATCATATTTTTAAAATCGAATTCACGTTTTTGTTATATTTTTCTAGTTTACTCGCTTTTTCCCACTTATTTTATTTCAGTTAGTAAAATGTTTATAAAACGCATTTATGTTTAAAGTCGTTGTTAGAAACATATGGTATAATTGTCTTCAGGATCCAGATCAGCGGCCACATTGTTCTAAACAAATCTCCGCATGAGCATAGCTGAGTAAATAACCCACCTGCCCTGCTTCTGCCTTTATGTTCGCCAAGATATATATATGAACATGAAACGTGAGACACTATGTTCTTAAAAAAAAAATTTGTTTATTCTTCAAGCCATATTTGTTTAAAGGACAGGTTAAAATGGAAATTCAACAAATTTATGAAACTTTAGCAAATGTAACACTTTTAAAAATAAGGTGTTACATATAAATTCATTTATATATTTGATTTTTATTTAATAATTATATCGTCCCAATATAAAAGTAAATGTTTGTTTTCTTGATTTACATTGTGAAGCTAGCATAGATAGTAGGGCCCCTAGCGGGTGAAAATTTAAAATATCGTACGAGTGGTAACTTGGGGTAATTAACCCACATCACCTCATGTGACGTAAGCATGGTCTGATATCACATGATCTGACGGACCAATCAGAATATTCAAAATAATAAGTAAGGGTGGGAAATTTCAGTTAGCGCGTCCTTGCAGAAGCCCACTTCTAGAGAGGTTCTTAAACAGAACAGACGTAATGGCACTTTCGGACATAACCTAGAAATTTATAAGCTTCCAGTATTCAAAATTTAAGATGTCAAGGCCGGTACCAAATTTTATTAACCAGCTAAAGAAGAAGTCAGAAGCGATTATTTATGTATTTCAAATGAGTAAAGTTTATATAATTTTTGTGTAAGAGCGCTGATTCCAGGATCGATGTGCAGTGATTAGTGATTCCATAAGCCATGAGCAATGTTAAAAATGTGTTAAAGTGGTTTAAAAATAAGTCATGTGCACAAGTAGGTACGTTTTAGATAATAATAAAGAAAATGTATTTTAATGTTAACTAAGTTGAATTTTAAATGATAAACGGTTAACACATGAACGGTAGAAATTGTCCCTTGAATATTCATTTCTAAAAATTTAATAGGAAATCTTAAGTTACTATCTTCTCGATAAATATAATTTTAAAAGTTAATAAGTAATTAAAATGTATGGAATAATTAGCAGTAATTAAAAGTAAATTACTCGACACATTGGTGTCATTTGTTCTTTTGTAATTTGTCACTGATTAATAAATTGTATGACTTTGTATTTTAAAAATTTAAATTCTTATTTCACAAGTAAACTAGAACGTTATAAACTTTCAATTTTCATTTCAAGTAACCTAGTTCTATATTCCGAAGTTATCAGAAGATCGTTTACAGAAAGACATTATTATGCCTGGCTGAAACGGAGAACTAGATAGAGCCCTGGGTAAGTAAGGTAATTAATTTGTTAATTAGTAATTAACCCACATTTTTAATAAAGCCCTGATAAATACTTACCCCAGGAAAAAAGGCTCACCTGCTACACAAACAACATTCAATTTACGATGTCTTGTTCAGTTTATCGCAAACGAAAATTTAGGACTTTTAAAGAAACATCAGCTCTCTCTCTCTCTCCCCTCTCTCTCTCTCTCTGTCTGTCTGTCTGTCTCTCTCTCTCTCTCTCTCTCTCTCTCTCTCTCTCTCTCTCTCTCTCTCTCTCTCTCTCTCTCCCAAACACACAATTTTACAATTATATATATTATGTATTATAATATATATTATAATATTATGTATTATACACACTTCAACGGTCCGTTTTGGCTCAATCCTGTGTGATGACGTAGTATATTTTTATATGATTCTGTTTCGTAATTTTTTCTTCTACATCCGGGTAAGTATAGGTTACATTTTATATAGGTTTGTGATCACTCACTTTACTTCCTCCTGGACCTTTCCTCATATTTTGTGCTATTTTAAGTTAGCTCGTTTCCTATCTAAAGACATCAAGTATTTACACCTCTACTCTCTCTTACCTTTACACACTCTGTCGACGAAATATCCTTCTTAACTTTCTCTGATACTTCGCGTCTCGGCAATAGTAATGGCCTTATTTGGGAATTCGATCTAAAAACTGAAACCTGTAAACCCCCCAAACTTAGATCCTCTGGGATATTAAATTTATAGATTTGTATTAAAAAAACAATTAGCCCAGTATTTGTCTCAGCTAGCAAGAAACTGGAGGCGCAGGGTACGGCTTTGGTGGAGTAGATATGCTTGAAAACCTTTTAGGGAATCTATGAAACTATATGTCATTAACTTAGATGGAACTAATAACTGCTATTTGGAAACAAAATCTATTTTTATTATTTCACGGGATTTGTTCCACGAACACTTTCGTCTACAAGAATTTTATAAAATGACAACAATCTTAAATGTTTCTAACTGACAACATTTTCAAACTTTCTACATTTTTAACTATTATTATTTTTTAACAAATAATTTAATTACTTATATTGACTAAGCTGATTTCTGTTGGACTGAAGACATAGGGAAATAATATTTTCCCCAATATTTTAAAAAAGTATGTCAGTTAAAATTAATTATTATTCTATTGTATTCATCTTATGATCTTTAAAATGTATATCGTTTGAATCTCTTCAACCATTTATATTTTTCTTCTTCAAAACTACTTTACACTTTACAATACACTTTAGCTAAACGTTTATTTACTGTCGATACCTTCACCTCAAAACATTTTCTTTTACTCATCTTTTTTAACAGTTTAAGGTCATGAATATATTTAAACACATTTATAATTTTTTATCGATATTTTTATGGATTTTTATTATATTTTTAATAATTATAATATTTCAATTATATTTTAAAAAATTATATAATTTTAAAACTAAATTTTATTTTTATTACAGCTGAATCGCAATGTTTTCTAGGCCTGCTACAAGATTCCTTTAAATCTGCATATAGTAATCTAGATGTGCTGTTTATACAAACTAAAAAACTCTTTTCATTCCTCAGTTTTTTTCAAGAAAATATTACTTTTTATATTATTTTGGCCTAATTTGTAAGGAATCATTCTTATTACACTAAAAACGTAAATAAATACTTATTTCAGTTTTCACTAATAACTGGGGATAATTCCCCATTTTAACACAAACACACACACTCACACACACCACACACACACACACACACACACACACACACACACACACACACACACACACACACCACACACACACACACACACACACACACACACACACACACACACACACACACACACACACACACACACACACACACACACACACACACACACACTCACACACACACACACACACACACACACACACAAATATATATATATATATATATATATTGTAAGTAATTTTATCCACCATTGGATATTTTTATTCAAATACAAGAATATTTATTAATTTATATTCTTATATTTGAATAACCTATGTTGTTTTAATATATATATATATATATATATATATATATATATATATATATATATATATATATACTTAGTTATTTATATAACATACACTCACACTCATGGATATTGTTTTATGGCAGCCCTGACACACCTAGACATTCCTCGGCTAGAAAAATTTATTTAACAATATTTTTTAAATAATTGTAGAAACATAGTTTAAAAAAACGTTTTTTTTAATATTCGTTTTCGTATTACCTTTTTCATCATTGCTTATATTTAATTACCTAAGTTGAACGCAAAAATGACAATAAAGGACCATCTACTTGCGGCTGTTCTGACCTCAGATATAGACTTAGTGCACAATTCATTAAATCCGAATTTTCCGAAAATAACGTATACATATTTGCTACGTTGTTCATGTAGGAAACTTCTAACACCACAGCTGAAATTAGTGCAGAATATTGTCAGGTTTTTATAGTGTTAATAGCACATGAATCACTAAAATCAATGTAAACTTTTTGTTAAAAGATAATATCCTTCATTAAAAATATTTCACTGACTCTATGCATTCATTACCGCCAACTACCCGATTTGGAAAGTTTGCACTTTAACGAAGTTTAAAATTTATTGTTAATCAGCGACAAGTAACGGAGGTTACACGAGTTTGTAAAGCCACAATTAAGTTTAACTGCAATTGGAACTAACGTAAAACTGCAAAACTTTAATAAATTGAATGAGCGCACTGGTGTGAAGCTTTACAACCAATGTACTTTCGAACGGAGGAAAAACAAATGTAACATGAAACAGGTAAACATTTCAAACCTTTATTACCATTAGAAGAAAATATTTGTTAAAAGTAAATGAACTAAGTTTTTATAGATAGAAGACAGTATTATGCCGGGGGGACTGTTTTTATTTAAACTCAGGGGAGACTGGCTGATTAACTTTATCCTTTACGTTAATTATTCACCTTTTGCAGTACTCTATTTCTTTCATGTTCTGTCCAACCTAAAATATTGCACAGCGTGTAGAGTTTCTGAGTGGTAAGACGTTTATAGTGCCAAAACAACACTACAACGAACTAAAGGCTTGAAAATGTTTGAGGCCGTGCAGAATACTGTTCTCTTAGTTCGTTTCATACAAAACCAAACATATTTCATTAACATTTTAATAAACCTCTCTGCCATTTCTTTGTCTTCCGTCCGCGGAAGCTCTGGCTCTATTTTAGAAATATTCAAGTTAGAGAATTTTGCGAACTATATTTATTTTGCTGTGATCTAAACCTAACGATTTGGATAAATATAATTTAACTCAACAACTTATACCTGTAGTTATAATTTAATTTAACAATTTGGTTGAAAATTCCAAACCACTGTATTTCAAATGGAGCTTCCATTCCTACTAGCCGTTCGATTCACCTTGCTTGTACCGTACGTCATTCATTTGCATCGTTAGAAATCATCCCTTTGTTTATATGTATTATCCTTAATTACTGAATAACCACTTAATTACTTTCTCATAAATAGGAGATATTATTACTAATACTAAGGAAATAATATACTAATAGGGAAGATATTTATTTATTTTATCCTTATTTTGCTGATTCGCCTTCTCAAGTCTTTATATATTTTAAAACTAATTTTCAGTAAAGCAATAATTAGATAAAGTCACTTTTCAGGTTAACAACAGCTCCACGCATTCTTATCTCAACAATAACAATGCTATATTGTTGCCTTAATAAACTGCCTACTATATTATTTGATTTAACAAATGGTATATTATTAGCCTAATAGTAGATCTACTACTTTGTTTCCTTATCAATCGGCCTACTATATTTGTAGGTTACCAATTGGTCCACTACATTATTAGTTTACCAGTAGGTCTACAAAATTGTTTCCTTAACAATCGACCTACTACATTTTTACTTTAACAAAGGGTTCACTACATTATTAGTCTAGCAACAGGACTACTACATTGTTTCTTCAACAATCCGCCCACTACTACATTTTTAGCTCAACAATAGGTTCACTACATTATTAGTCTAACAGTATGTCTACTAATTTTTTTTTCCTTAACAATCGTCCTACTACATTTTTAGCTTAACAACGGATTCACTACATTAATAGTCTAACAGTAGGTCTACTACATTGTTTCTTCAACAATCCGCTCACTACTACATTTTTAGCGCAACAATAGGTTCACTACATTATTAGTCTAACAGTATGTCTACTAAATTTTTTCCCTTAACAATCGTGCTACTACCTTTTTAGCTCAACAATACGTTCACTACATTATTAGCCCAACCGTAGGTCTACTATATTATTTCCTTAACATTCAGGCAACTACATTTTTAGCTTAGCAATAGGTTCATTACATTATTAGTCTAACAGTAGGTCTACTATATTGTTTCCTTAACATTCAGCCAACTACATTTTTAGCTTAGCAATAGGTTCATTACATTATTAGTCTAACAGTAGGTCTACTATATTGTTTCCTTAACATTCAGCCAACTACATTTTTAGCTTAGCAATAGGTTCATTACATTATTAGTCTAACAGTAGGTCTACTATATTGTTTCCTTAACATTCAGCCAACTACATTTTTAGCTTAGCAATAGGTTCATTACATTATTAGTCTAACAGTAGGTCTACTATATTGTTTCCTTAACATTCAGCCAACTACATTTTTAGCTTAGCAATAGGTTCATTACATTATTAGTCTAACAGTAGGTCTACTATATTGTTTCCTTAACATTCAACCAACTACATTTTTAGCTTAGCAATAGGTTCATTACATTATTAGTCTAACAGTAGGTCTACTATATTGTTTCCTTAACATTCAGCCAACTACATTTTTAGCTTAGCAATAGGTTCATTACATTATTAGTCTAACAGTAGGTCTACTATATTGTTTCCTTAACAATCTACCTACTACATTTTTACTTTAACAATGGGTTCACTACATTATTAGTCTAGTAACAGGTCTACTACATTGTTTCTTCAACAATCCGCCCACTACTACATTTTTAGCTCAACAATAGGTTCACTACATTATTAGTCTAAAAGGTATCTTCCAAACTTCTTGATTTTTCGGAAGAAATTAACAACATTACCTTTGGAAACTAAAGAAGAAAGCCGTTTTATTAGTTTACCTTTTGACAAAGTTTTAACCAAAAGGCAGGAGGGAATTTTTAAGAATGTTAAATTGAGAGTTGCGTATAAAAATCATAATAACCTTAAAAATTTATTAGGTAATGCAAAAGATAAAGTAGAAACACTTGATAAATCAGGGATTTACCAAGTTAATTGTAAGGATTGTGATAAAATGTATATTGGGCAGACAAGACGAAAAGTAATAACTAGATTTAAGGAACATATTAGGGATGTTAAATACCAAAGATCTGATAAGTCTAGTATTGCTGCCCATATTTTAGAGACCAATTACAATCTAGATGTTAATAATGTCAAGTTAATTAAGAACGTTAGAACTAATAAGTTGTTAAATAGTTTCGAAAGATTAAAAATTAGTAAACATAAACCTAAGAATTTATTAAATTCTGATAGAGGTCCTATTCCTCATTCAATTTTATATTCATTTGTTAAATAGGATTATGATTTTTATATTAAATTTTGTGTTGGTTATAATGTCAAAAAAACATTTTAATTATGTATTTATTGTATTTTTAATTTATATTTTAGTAAGTTGACGTAAGATATCTTGCTTTCACTCGATGGGTGTGGCTACGCCTTGTTTAACAGGTGGGGCCGCGGCGGACGGAGTGGGAGTGACTAGTTCCGTAGATTATAAATTAGGTATTTTTCTAGCGTTAATCAGTCTTTGTATGTTATCCCTCTGAGAATGGTTACTTTGTAACTGAAATGTACATAAGGGTAAAATAAAGAAAGTTTGTGGTTAAGAGGTTTTTGTGTATTTATTATTAAATTCAACCACAGTATATTCCTAATAAATAGTAACAATAGGTTCACTACATTATTAGTCTACCTAAATAGGTCTACTACATTGTTTCTTCAACAATCGGCCTACTACTACATTTTTAACTTAACAATAGGTCCACTACATTATTAGCTTAACAATATTTTCACTACATAATTAGTCTAACAGTTCGTCTACTAAATTGTTTCCTTAACAATCGGCCTACTACAATTTTAGCTTAACAATAGGTTCACTACATTGTTAGTCTAACAGTAGGTCTACT
Source organism: Prosapia bicincta (assembly GCA_036971475.1). Classification (NCBI taxonomy): domain Eukaryota; kingdom Metazoa; phylum Arthropoda; class Insecta; order Hemiptera; family Cercopidae; genus Prosapia; species Prosapia bicincta. The sequence goes on along the minus strand of JBAIZL010000006.1, from coordinate 65,000,064 downwards.
AAATTGTTTAATTAACAGTAGGTATACTACCTTTTTAGCTTAACAATTCGTTCACTACATTATTAGTTTAACAGTTCATCTACTAAATTGTTTCATTAACAATCGGCCTACTACATTTCTAGCTTAACAATAGTCTCCCTGCATTATTAGTCCAACAGTAGGTCTACTGTAGTGTTTCCTTAAAAATCGACCTTCTACATATTTAGCTTAACAATAGGGTCATTATATTATTAGTCTCACATTATGTCTACTGCATTATTCCCTTAACAATCTGCCTACTACATTTTTTGCTTAACAATAGGGTCATTATATTATTAATCTAACATTATGTCTACTGCATTATTCCCTTAACAATCAGCCTACTACATTTTTTGCTTAACAATAGGGTCATTATATTATTAGTCTAACATTATGTCTACTGCATTATTCCCTTAACAATCTGTCTACTACATTTTTTGCTTAACAATAGGGTCATTATATTATTAGTCTAACATTATGTCTACTGCATTATTCCCTTAACAATCGGCCTACGACATATTTTGCTTAACATTAGGGTCACTACATTATTACCTAACAATAGGTCTACTACATTTTTAGCTTAACAATACTTCTACAACTTTCTAATCTTCACAATACTTCTATTTATACTTCAACCAACGGTCTACCATATTATGTTTTTAAGAATACGACTACTTTATGTTTAGTTTTACAATAAATCTACTACATTGTTGGCTTCACATTAGATCCATTACATTTTTAGCTTTACATATAGCTCTATTACATGTTTAGCTTATAATAATTGTATAACATTTTTAATTGTAGAATAATCTATTAGATACTATAGATGATCTAAAAAATATATACTTAAATATATAGTCTAGTAATTAAATTTATTACTGCATTTATTCTTTATATACTAGAATATTTTTTATTGATCACTTTTAAATTTTAAACTTGCCTATAGTAGCACTTACTTTGCTTATTGAGGACGGCCGTTTCGGAAGATTTGTCCCTTTGTCAACTCAGACCGTAACTGATCTCTTTTATTAGGGTTTTGGTGAAATTGTTGGCTGTATTTAGGTGTGATGTTATGTTTTAAGCCTTTGTCTAATAGGTTTAATTCATTAATTGTTGTGTTGGTGAGGTTTATAGTTCTGGGGTGAAAACGTGTGTTGTGTTAATATCCTGTTTTGGATGTTGTGCGTTTTTGAGTTAATGTATTTTTTTGTTATGTGTTAATGTTATTTTATTTTTTATGTCTGTAATTAGTGTATTGGTGAAATTTACTACTTCTTGCAGTTCTATGTAGTGTAGTTCCATGGTAAGCTGTTTGGTACAGGTTATAAGCGATTTTGTTGAAATCGTTTTTTTGTTTGTATAAATGTTTTATAGTGTTTTTGATGTAGAGTGTTTGAGCTTGGTGTGTGGTTTTTATAGCAGCTGGGTTGTTATTTTCTTTTTAATTTGTATTTTGGCGTAATTGGGTGTGATTTTATGTTTTAGGCACTTTATGTTGAAAGAGATATGAAGAGAAAGTTTTGTTACCTTGAGATGTACGTTACGGTATCGATGGATGGTTGATGCTCGGCTTGCAATATTAACATTTGTTGATTCCATCTTCGCGTGAACTACTAGTAATCACTAAACACTTTTAAATGTTTTAAACTTGCCTATAGTAGCACTTACTTTGCTTGTTGAGGACGGCCGTTTCGGGAGATGTGTCCCATTGTCAACTCAGACCGTAACTGATCTCACGGCCGTCCTCAACAAGCAAAGTAAGTGCTACTATAGGCAAGTTTAAAACATTTAAAAGTGTTTAGTGTTTACTAGTAGCTCACGCGAGGATGGAATCAACAAATGTTGATATTTTTTATAATAATAATTTACATACAAAGTAACTGTATCTATATGAACCTTGTATCTAAGATAAGAGATACTTTTTGTTTGCATAGTAGGGCAGATAAACGTTAAGTAGTAAACTGCAAACTAAACTGTGTACGGAATATAGAATCCTGTACTTTTACTCCATTTTGCTGTAGAGAATCATAGGGTTTATAACTAAAAGAAGCCAAGTTTAAAATAAGATTATTAAATTGTATAAAGACAATTAATTACCATCTATAAAATACTATTTCTATATACTAACACCTACTGCAATGCGTTTAGTTAACAGCTATTATTTATATTTAAGCAATTACGGAAGCTTAAACTTAATTTTACCATTTAATCCTGTAAGAAATATGTTTTTTAGAAACAGTTTTATACCGGCGTTTAATGTAACTCGATTTATCACAGCTTTTATTCTCTGAGATACTTCGACATTTTGTCTACAGAAATTGTCGGTGAAGACTTTTCAGATCCAATTTAATTACTAAGCAAACTCTGCAGCTCCTAATTGCAATTTCTCGTTCACAAACTTTACAAGAAATTCCATCCATTATTTCTTTGGGTTTAATTGTTTTTTAAGTGATAACAACTACAATCGTTTCGTGCACGCCCTGTTGAAAAACTGGGCATTCCCGTCACGCATTCCTTTTTGAATCTTCAGATACTTCTATCAGCTAATCAGCAAAATTCTCCTTACATATAACTATATCCAAGATCTATTTTCCCATTCGTTTAGAGAATATTAATACGTTAATATTATATTTTAATAATTACTACCATCAAATGTAAAATTCGTATTTACAAATAACAATTAATTTATTTGTGTTGCATACTCCAACGGTATTATAGTTGTATCCCTTCTGTCCCTTATAAGCTCAAACTCTCAACTGTTCAACAAAGGCGATTTTTGTCACCAGGAATGAGAGACTTGGTGCCATGAACTGTGGATTTTAATTGTTCCATAAAATATAAAATCATTTTAGTAATTTTAACGCCATACAACTTGCACAGCCCATGCCAATACACCATAGATCTTTTATGTAGACAATTTATAACCTTCAACGGAATGTAATGGTTTTACAAAACTACGATTTTGAATCTAAAGCATAACCAATGATTCAAATCATTATAACCTATTTTATTTAGTCTATTTGAACAAATAAATTACTATATTTCTAAAATACAAATTACTAATAAAAAACTTTTTAATTTATAATTGTATGTCTTAAAAACAATGCTTATGTCAACGTCAGTTAAACTAGTAAAAACAATCATAAATAAATAAAACCTCTTTACCACAAATGAACTTTTGTTTTTTATTTAAAACCTTATGTATATTTCGATTGCATAGCAATCATCCTCAGAGGTAATTTACAGTAAAACACGTATTAAACAGTTATATATATATATATATATATATATATATATATATATATATATATATAATACTACTACTACAATATATAATACTACTACTACAATATTTAATATACAGTTATGATAAAAACAATGCTTATATCAACGTCAGTTAAACTAATAAAAACAATGATTATACACAAAACGAGACTATTCCCCTTGTATCCCTGCCAGAGGAGATTTATGCCTCTAATATAATTCTACCTATTATAGCAATCCTCTAGTATGCTGTGCTGACGATGCTGGCTGATCGCCTCGTACTATATAAACAATTAGATAATATTATTAAGGATTTTGTATCAATTTTACTGTAACAACAACATTATTCACTTTTTAGTAGGGATGGGCCGATTCCGATTCTCGATTCCAGGAATCGTCGATTCTAGGTGGTATCGAGGAATCGTCGATACTCGATTCTTCATCATAAAAGTGTCGATTCCGATTCCTATTTTGTTAACTATTAAAATATGCGTGTGGAGTAATTTATTACCAAACAAAATTTATTACTAAAATTTATTATATTTGTGTGGAAAAATAATTAATTACCAACTATGCCTTATTTATGTATCAGTTGATTTGAATGAATTAAATGATTAAAGTAAACGAAAATATTATTATTTATGAAGCAACAGAAATCAAGGTCGTAACCATTTCTGGTCGTTTGACATCGCTCGTCTCTCTCTCTCTCTCTCTCTCTCTCTCTCTTTCTCTCTCTCTCTCACTAAATGTCAGAACAAAACACAAAACAGTACAGTAAAAACTCGATTAACCGTCACTGTCGAAACCGTGGCCATGACAGTTCAGCGAATAGACGGATAACAGATACACTGTATTATTCCTCCAAAACTTAACCTTAATAAATTATATTATAGACAGATATCACTCTCATTGTTGAAGGTTTTGTGTAGCCTATTACATTAAAACAGAACTTTTAAAAGGTTTTGCCATATGACCAAGATGTTAACTAAATTAATGATTAGAGAACTTAGCGTGTAAGCTAATATAACTTGAAAGAATCGAGAATCGAGAATCGACTAAAGAATCGAGAATCGAAACGAAAATTTTAGATTCGGAATCGGAATCGGAATCGAAAATTTTAGGAATCGGCCCATCCCTACTTTTTAGTATAGTATTCGATCGTATCACTACTCCGCAATAATCTGTCGGTATCAGGGATTTAGTCATATTCTTAAAACCATTATTTTGTAGAATATATTTTCAAGTATATTATTTTTCGCCTTACGTATAACCGCAAACACAAACGAAATTTTATTTCTCCCATTTGATTCATTTGTTTTCAATGGTTGTAACGTTTGCTTTTTGGAATTAATATTTTAATAATATATTTGAAATTTATAAAACTACTGCTTTGAGCGTCGTAAACCTTTATATTATTCAAAACAATATTTTTTTCACGAGACTATTCATAAAGCACGGCAACGTAAATTATTGTTTAAAATCATGTATTCAGTATGTATTATTATATGCTTATATATATATATATATATATATATATATATATATATATATATATATATATATATATTAATATATATATTAATATTGTGCTGTTAATTATACCATCACAAAAATATAGCCATAAATTAAGGGCTTTAACAATAACACTGACTAAACCCCTTATTCCGACAGACTGTTGTGGAATTAATTATATTGTCGAATACTGTACAAAAAATGTATAGTAGTGTTGTTATAGTAACATTGTAAAGACTGTAATACTTTATTAATTAATTGTTTGTATATTATAAGGCGATCAGCCAGCATATCATTATACATATAATTATATATATATATATATTAAATTATATTAAATATGGTGATATGTTTTCTTGTAATATAGTTAATAAATTAAAAATATCTCAAAAACAAGAATACTTTTAATGAATATATTTATTCAAAGCATTTCGACGATAAAATAGTAGCAGCATCTTTAGGAAAATAATTATCTAATAAAATATTTTTACAAAATTAAATCATATGTGCTACAAACGACCATATGTTTATAAGTATTGCACTTTATGTAATTTTTTCTATAACATCAATGACCTTATAAATAGTTTGGTGCCTTGATCTCACTTGAATTTGTTCATCAATTAATTTGTCTTTAACTTTATGCTTATAAATTTCCAATGTTTCCAATATATTCATTTTTAATCCTTTATTTAATTCTTTTATTAATTTCATATTTTCTATTTCCGGAAACTCGTGTCCATTATTAATACAATGCGTAGCTAAATTTGATTTGTATATGTTTGGTTTGATATAAGCGTTTAAATGTTCTTTGTATCTTTCTTTTAATTTCTTTTTTGTTTGTCCTACATATAATTTATTACAAGTTTGACATTTTATATTATATACTCCATTTCTTTCGTGCATATTATTTTGATTTTTGTTATTGTTTATTAAATTTGTAATTTTATTAATAGTTTTATATGTAATTTGTAAATTTGTTTCTTTAAATACTCTTGTAATTGTATTTATTTCGTTACCAGTGAATGTAAAAGTTGTCCAAATATTTTCTCTCTTATTAGGTACAAAGTTATTTTCGAGTTTCTGTTTTCTTATTATATTATTATTTAATTTATCTATACTTTTTCTATATCCATTTTCTAAACCAATTCCATACATATTATATTTGTCTCTTTTATTTGACCATTTAAGTTCGTTGGTATTTTGTGCATTCTATGTAGTAAATTATAAAGCGCTGCCATTTTTTGGTTGTATGGATGATTTGAATAATTAGATATTATTTGATTTGTTTGCGTTGGTTTTCTATATATATTATATTAAAATGATTCATTATTTCTAGTAATTGTAATATCTAAATAATTATTTTTTTATTCAAATTCATGAGTAAATTTTATATTTTCGTGTATATTATTTATACATTTTAATATTTTGTCAATATTTAAACCATTATTATTTGATATGTATAATCCATCATCTACATATCTAAACCAGTGCCCATTTTCATCATATGTTTTAATAATCTTATCTATTTCAATGTCTATATTTTTTAAAAATATTTCCGATATTATGCTGGACATTGGAGAGCCCATTGTTAATCTATCCTTTTGTTTATGAATTTTATTATTATATAAAAAATAATTTTGATTTAATATGATTTTAATGTATTTATTCAAACCACCAAACTATTCATAAGTATGCATTGATGTTATAGAAAAAATTACATAAAGTGCAATACTTATAAACATGGTCGTTTGTAGCACATATGATTTAATTTTGTAAAAATATTTTATTAGATAATTATTTTCCTAAAGATGCTGCTACTATTTTATCGTCGAAATGCTTTGAATAAATATATTCATTAAAAGTATTCTTGTTTTTGAGATATTTTTAATTTATTAACTATATTACAAGAAAACATATCACCATATTTAATATATATATATATAATTATATGTATAATGATATGCTGGCTGATCGCCTTATAATATACAAACAATTAATTAATAAAGTATTACAGTCTTTACAATGTTACTATAACAACACTACTATACATTTTTTGTACAGTATTCGACAATATAATTAATTCCACAACAGTCTGTCGGAATAAGGGGTTTAGTCAGTGTTATTGTTAAAGCCCTTAATTTATGGCTATATTTTTGTGATGGTATAATTAACAGCACAATATTACACTAACGTATAATTGTGTACAATATTTGGTTACTTACTTTTTTATTTTTTTGTTTTCCATGCTTATATAATTTGCTTTTACAAAGTTTCATTTCTAAAATATATTGCTAATATTTATTAAACTACTGCCTAGGACGTACATACGTCGGTTATATTCAACAAATGTTTTTTTCACAAAAGCAATTAAAAAGTACAGTAACGAAAATTATAATTAACAACCTCGTACTCAGTACAACTCAGTACATTTTCTAACTTTCTGATGATGCTATCCAGGAATTCGAAAAGTACATAAATCATTAGTAACTGTTTTTAAAATTAGCCAAGGGATTGTAATTGTCAATTATAGAAAAGCATAAGAAAACAATCATCTGAAATGGTTTATATGCATTTAAATAATTATTCAATGTACAGTAATAAAACTGTAGAGCAACTGCAATTTCCGAAGAAAGCGACATTGAATTTAACCGAAACCCGAAGATTTACTCCATTTCCAATATTACGTTTCACGTTTATGAAACGTTTCTCTAGTAATAGCAATACGTTTTGTGTAACTTTATAGTTATGATTTTAATTTAAAACTTGTGTAAAAATTGTTAAATTGTATTTTGTAATAAGTTTAGATTCAAAACTTCATTGTCGTTACTGGAAATATTTTTTTTCTTGCAATTTACATAGTTTGGTTGTGAATTATTATATATTACAGTTAACTCGTTTGGTATGTTACTTTTAATACAATCATATAAGTTGTAATTTGTTCAATTGAGAATTTTAGCAAACCCAACCTAACCTCACCTAACTTATCATAACCTAACCAATTTAATTTTGTATAATATTAATTGCGTATAGTTTGGTATATATATATATATATATATATATATATATATATATATATATATATATATGTATATGTTTATTGTTAGTCCTAGTTAAACTAAATTATTACTGTTTTTTCTAACTATAATAATGCCCAAAAAGGTTTTTTGCAGTTTAAAGACGATTAGCCAATGTGGATATTATCGTCTACGAAGGATAGAAAAGTGATGGCGTTATAGGCACAGCTAAAGGAGGGATATGAAATCTCCTGAAGCAGGATGAAGGGAATGTCATGGAATCTAGTGTCAAGGCCGTGTAACTGAGAAGAGCTGTTCTCTAACTATGGTTTAAAGACGATTAGCCAATGTGGATATTATCGTCTACGAAGGATAGAAAAGTGATGGCGTTATAGGCACAGCTAAAGGAGGGATATGAAATCTCCTGAAGCAGGATGAAGGGAATGTCATGGAATCTAGTGTCAAGGCCGTGTAACTGAGAAGAGCTGCTCGCAAACTACGGTTTAAAGACGATTAGCCAATGTGGTTATTATCGTCTACGAAGGATAGAAAAGTGATGTCGTTATAGGCACAGCTAAAGGAGGGATATGAAATCTCCTGAAGCAGGATGAAGGGAATGTCATGGAATCTAGAGTCAAGGCCGTGTAACTGAGAAGAACAGCTCGCTAACTATGGTTTAAAGACGATTAGCCAATGTGGTTATTATCGTCTACGAAGGATAGAAAAGTAATGGCGTTATAGGCACAGCTAAAGGAGGGATATGAAATCTCCTGAAGCAGGATGTAGGGAATGTCATGGAATCTAGAGTCAAGGCCGTGTAACTGAGAAGAACAGCTCGCTAACTATGGTTTAAAGACGATTAGCCAATGTGGTTATTATCGGCTACGAAGGATAGAAAAGTGATGTCGTTATAGGCACAGCTAAAGGAGGGATATGAAATCTCCTGAAGCAGGATGTAGGGAATGTCATGGAATCTAGAGTCAAGGCCGTGTAACTGAGAAGAACAGCTCGCTAACTATGGTTTAAAGACGATTAGCCAATGTGGTTATTATCGTCTACGAAGGATAGAAAAGTAATGGCGTTATAGGCACAGCTAAAGGAGGGATATGAAATCTCCTGAAGCAGGATGTAGGGAATGTCATGGAATCTAGTGTTAAGGCCGTGTAACTGAGAAGAGCTGCTCTCTAACTATGGTTTAAAGACGATTAGCCAATGTGGTTATTATCGTCTACGAAGGATAGAAACGTGATGTCGTTATAGGCACAGCTAAAGGAGGGATATGAAATCTCCTGAAGCAGGATGAAGGGAATGTCATGGAATCTAGTGTCAAGGCCGTGTAACTGAGAAGAGCTGCTCGCAAACTATGGTTTAAAGACGATTAGCCAATGTGGTTATTATCGTCTACGAAGGATAGAAAATGATGGCGTTATAGGCACAGCTAAAGGAGGGATATGAAATCTCCTGAAGCAGGATGAAGGGAATGTCATGGAATCTAGTGTCAAGGCCGTGTAACTGAGAAGAGCTGCTCTCTAACTATGGTTTAAAGACAATTCGCCAATGTGGTTATTATCGTCTACGAAGGATAGAAAAGTGATGTCGTTATAGGCACAGCTAAAGGAGGGATATGAAATCTCCTGAAGCAGGATGTAGGGAATGTCATGGAATCTAGTGTCAAGGCCGTGTAACTGAGAAGAGCTGCTCTCTAACTATGGTTTAAAGACGATTAGCCAATGTGGATATTATCGTCTACGAAGGATAGAAAAGTGATGTCGTTATAGGCACAGCTAAAGGAGGGATATGAAATCTCCTGAAGCAGGATGTAGGGAATGTCATGGAATCTAGTGTTAAGGCCGTGTAACTGAGAAGAGCTGCTCTCTAACTATGGTTTAAAGACGATTAGCCAATGTGGTTATTATCGTCTACGAAGGATAGAAACGTGATGTCGTTATAGGCACAGCTAAAGGAGGGATATGAAATCTCCTGAAGCAGGATGAAGGGAATGTCATGGAATCTAGTGTCAAGGCCGTGTAACTGAGAAGAGCTGCTCGCAAACTATGGTTTAAAGACGATTAGCCAATGTGGTTATTATCGTCTACGAAGGATAGAAAAGTGATGTCGTTATAGGCACAGCTAAAGGAGGGATATGAAATCTCCTGAAGCAGGATGTAGGGAATGTCATGGAATCTAGAGTCAAGGCCGTGTAACTGAGAAGAGCTGTTCTCTAACTATGGTTTAAAGACGATTAGCCAATGCGGTTATTATCGTCTACGAAGGATAGAAAAGTGATGGCGTTATAGGCACAACTAAAGGAGGGATATGAAATCTCCTGAAGCAGGATGTAGGGAATGTCATGGAATCTAGTGTCAAAGCCGTGTAGCTGAGAAGAGCTGCTCTCTAACTATGGTTTAAAGACGATTAGCCAATGTGGTTATTATCGTCTACGAAGGATAGAAAAGTGATAGTGTTGTAGGCACAACTAAAGGAGGGATATGAAATCTCCTGAAGCAGGATGTAGGGAATGTCATGGAATCTAGTGTCAAGGCCGTGTAACTGAGAAGAGCTGTTCTCTAACTATGGTTTAAAGACGATTAGCCAATGTGGTTATTATCGTCTACGAAGGATAGAAAAGTGATGGTGTTGTAGGCACAACTAAAGGAGGGATATGACATCTCCTGAAGTAGGATGTAGGGAATGTCATGGAATCTAGTGTCAAGGCCGTGTGACTTAGAAGAGCTGCTCTCTAACTATGGTTTAAAAAAGTACCAACCTGTTAGACTTCTTCTTAGAAAAATAAAAGGACATTTCGTAAATATTTTTAAATTTGTAGCCAAGAATTTGTAATCGTTGGTAAAAGGTTTTTATTTAAATTTTTGATATTTTAAGTCTTAAATTTCTTTTTATTACTTTAACACTGATCCTGTTGTGATTTTTAAAATTTTTATTCAATGACGTATAAAGGGTTTGATTTCCGGCGGGCTTGTTAGCAACTCAATATATTTATAAAAAAAAAACATTAACGACCCATTTCGTTTCTATTTGTAATTTTGTAGAAATTTTCTCAACTTGGGTAATATTATAAAAACCGATATATAACTCCATAACATATTGTATACAGGATTTTCAAATACATAACAATACAAACCATAGCAAATAAATTTCTTTTTATGAAATAATTGTGTTTTTTCAACAATTATAACTATAACAATCTTAAATATTACTAGGCATTATATTAATATTTCTACCTCAGATAAAAATCTAAGTTATTGTTTCAGAATCTTCTTTCACAAGGTTCATTAAAATGTGTAACAGAAATCAAATCAATTTTAAACCTTCTGTAAGGTTGCCTTTACCCCTTAAATACGCCACTGTTTGTATTAGTTGACTAAATATTATAAAAAACCTTTTTTTAAAGGTTAAGTTTTATAACAACTCATAACTTTTTCGTTACCAATTAAAAAAAATAATAAACACGATATGACGTCACCACTGATAACAAAAGTTGAGTGTACATTTAGTGGTGCAGAATGCCATAACCAGAACAGGATCTGTACAAAAAGCATTCTCGTGTAAAGAATTCACATTGCCAGCACTAAGTCGTTCAAAGAACATCACTGTCTTTCATTTAAAGCCACAGAAGCCTATTCTCGTAGAAACGGTTTTGTCCGACATTTTCCTTTCTTTCGACTTCATTTAACGCCACGATGATTTCACCAACTTCAAATTGGATCCTTTTCTATTTATACAAAACCACTGGCTCGAATAAAACAATAATAATTCTCATGCGGTTAGGGACGAAATTCGAAACAGAGACGCAGTCGTACTTGAACTAGATTTTGCAAGCTTAAGTGAGTTTTCTGGCTTCTAGATTAACTTTATGAGACACAAAACAACCGACGCAATAATTTCATTTTGAAAAGTGTGAAATTGTATGATGAGAAAAACTTTTAAAATATTATTGCGCAGAGTAAGACTGAGTGAAAATGGCAGAGAGAACCCCACTGAGTAGCTCAAGTATAACGTAACTAATAAGTCCATTACTGATGATGGCGTCGAAACTACTTTGTAATTAGTAAACTCATTAGTAATAGTTTGAGCCTAGTTTGTTTATATCCACCAGAAATAGTTTCTCACCCTTAAAAACACATATGAGGTAGGTTACGATCTGAGTTAAAAACTCCCAAAGCAACCTTAATTCAACCTTAATATATATATATATATATATATATATATATATATATATATATATATATATAAAGACCCACGCACAAGCGCGCACACCCACTCGCGCACGCATACGCGCGCACATACACAAACACACACAAGTAGTCCCTGAGTGGTAATCATTACATGATTAGAAGTTTTCATTATTTGTTCTTGCCGCAAGTATAAGCAATTCCATAAGTAAAATAAAATATTGTTTATAAAGTTTTTACCAACTTCTGATTTTTGCTCTTTTTATTTGAACGGAATAATCACCGCAAGTATTGAATGGTTTAATTTAGGTCAAGTAACAATGCATTGTATTTCCGAGCCAGACGCTTACAACTAGGTTAGGCCATCTCATGCTAACCTACTTAGTTTTTAATAGTGAATTATTAATAAATTCAGACAAAATCTAAATGCTTTTACACGCGGGTTTTTATAAGAATGTTGAAATATGTTAGGATGCATAAGTTCTTTTATTATTCGAACAAAAACCTTTATCGGATAAAGATATATTGTGGAAGAATAGATTTATTCTATAAAATGTTCCCAACGTAATTGAAGTTGCTTATTGCGGTTACTTAATGATCACTAGCAGCTAAGAAAGGCTTGCCTCTCGTAAGCTCTAAAGTAGGAAAAGGGAGGATTAGGCAGTATAAGTTTACCCTAACTAATAGGGTGGATCAACCCCTTCCTTGGGGTAGATAACTTCAGTGTAAGTTTAAACCCGCAGTTAACTAGAATGCGGTGGAAAATCATTGGGTCAGTTCAAAGTAAATTTAGCCGAGGGTAGATATGGAGATAACAAGGTTATACCTGTGGCTTTGACTGATAGCTTTACCTAACAAAAATTAAAATTCAATTCCTTGTTATTACTTTTACAAGCAGTTCAACAAATACTATTACTACAATAAATATATCCGACATATTATTTATTCAATCGTCAATTTCACAATTCTCTTGACATATCATTACAAAGATAACAATTGATTGATTTCTTTATGATTTAAAGGTTATGTTCATTATTTCAAATTAATTTCGTATAAATTAGAAGATTCCGTAAAATATGATAACGGCCGTTATTAAGTACAAAAACAAATCACCCTTATACAGGTAGTTTCTGGCTTACTTTGGACATCCTCATTTTGACGCAAGATCAATTCCTCAAGGTACCGTGGACGTGTCTGTTTAAGACCTTGTGAATTAAAAAATAAGACACTATATATATTTATATAAGATACTATATATATATATATATATATATATATATATATATATATATATATATATATATATATATATATATATATATATTAAGACCCACGCATAAGCTCGCACGCCCACTCGCGCACACATACGCGCGCACATACACAAACACACACAAGTAGTCCCTGAGTGGCAATCATTACATGATTAGAAGTTTTCATTATTTGTTCTTGCCGCATTTATAAACATTTCCGTAAGTAAAATAAAATATTGTTTATAAAGTTTTTACCAACTTCTGATTTTTGCTCTTTTTATTTTAATGGAATAATCACCGCAAGTATTGAATGGTTTAATTTAGGTCAAGTAATAATGCATTGTATTTCCGAGCCAGACGCTTACAACTAGGTTAGGCCATCTCATGCTAACCTACTTAGTTTTTAATAGTGAATTATTAATAAATCGTGATAAATGTTATTTTACCCTAAATTAAAAATAATTAAGTAAATAAATGAGGAATATTGTATACTGGTGCAGGACGAAAACGAAAATTGACAACTTTTTCAGAACACATTTTTAGTGATATTATTTTAAAAGTTATTAACATATTTTAAATATTTTGATTTCTTTGTTACGTAGATATTATTTAGTATATATTTATGAACATTATATTTTCGCGGTTTATAGAAATGCTCTGTAAAATATATATTCAGTTTTTAAAGCTAATAACAAAATTACCATTAGTTGCAAGGACTGAAACTAGATTGTTTTCGATGTACGTAATTGCATATTATGGTGGTACTTCTCATGAATTTTTACATAAAATTTGTGACGGTTTTTTATAAACTACTTAGAAAAAGTAACAACATTTTATTATTTAACATAAACTTAATGTAGTTGTCATTGACATAATTTAGTTAACAGAAATCCTTTATTAGATAATTACAAATCTACTGAACAAAAATTGTATTCAACGAATTGAATTGAAATCGATTCTTAAAAAGAGCCGAAGTTTTTATTTAAAACAAGTTTATTATAAATTGAGAAAAAAATGAAATAACACCCTGTCATTATATCGAAATAATTGTAGAAAATGTAATTAAATATAAATAATTCTGATAGACTTATGGAATTATTTTAACTTATTATGTAAAATAACATAACCTTCATAAATATAGTAAAGCTTCTACCAACATTATTTTACACCTTTAATACCTACCCACGACCCATCTCCAAGTAATTCCATCGCTTGAACCAAACGTCCCCAGAAGGTTACTAATATTTTCAGAACAAACGAAACTTTCCATAAACACTACAATACTATAGCCTAGCCCATGGACTGAGCAAAGTCGGACGTTATGTGCACACTGTAATATACGTGACTTAATTTGAATCAAAATATTAATTAAAATTACAGAGTTTGGCCGCCGTATAAGATTAAACACAATATGTTTCCCCCATCTTTAAACCGAGTGCCTTCAATTACAAAGTTTAACAAAAACACGATTCCTTTAGCTTTTACAATATATAGTTAATAAGATGACTTTGTGTCACTGCTCTTTATTGCATTAAAATTCCTTTTAATAAAAAATTCATCTACCTCCGGTCGGAATTAAAATTTAACTTCAAATTACGTCATAATTACCAACATTTCTATTCTTACCGTTGTAGAGTTCAAAAATAACGGAAAATGTTGCTTGCGTTTGGTTATTCCGTTCTCAAATCAAATGTTACTGTTAAAAGCTTCTTTCTAACGTGATATTATCATTTCGAGTTAGTATTTACGGTATTATACTTCGTGGGTATAACCTAACCTAACCTAACTGTTATATATATATTAATGTATGTAGTTAATTTTGAAAATTAAAGCAACAGCCCTAAGCCTACGTCTTTTCTATAGTTTTCTGAGACCACGGAGGTGGTGGTTATCGGTAGCAATTGTGCCATCAAACGAAATCTTTTATGTGTCCTATTTTAACCTAACCTAATCTAATATTACCTATCTTTACCTAACCTAAAGTAAACAAACCTAAACTAACTCAACCTAACATAACAAAACCTTACCTAACCAAACCTAACCTAAACTACCTTAACTTAAACTAACCTAACCTAAACAAATCTAACCTAACCTAAACAAACATAACTTACCTAACCTAACCTAAACAAACCTAACTTAACTCAACCTAATATAACAAAACCTAACCTAACTTAACCTAGCCCAACGTAAACAAACCTAACCTAACAAAACCTTAACTAACCTAACCTAACTTAACCTAACATAACCTGAACAAACCTAACCTAACTCAGCCTAACATAACAAAACCTTACCTAACCTAACCTAACCTAATATTACCTAACTCAACCTAACATAAAAAAACCTTACCTAACCCTAACCTGACGTAAACAAACCTAACCTAACTCAACCTAACATAACAAAACCTCACCTAACCTAAACTAACCTAACCTAGTCTAAACAAACATAACTTACATAACCTAACCTAAACAAACCTAACTTGACCTAAGCTAAACAAATCTTACCTAGCCTAACATATCCTACGTTAACTAGGATAGGAATTCGAGAGGGTTTATTCCTTGCCAGGTTTTTTCATCCTAACTTCACGTGAAACCCTCTGTTCTGTTTCACTTTGACTCCGATTATCCATAGATACATGATACAGAAACATCAGACATACCCCATAATATCCCCATACAAGACGGAAGGGGTTCCCAGATGTTGACCTCCGTAAGTGATGTTTAAGAGATTGGAAAAATAATTACCGAAAAGAGTTTATACTGATTTGGGCGCTTTTAATGATATAAATTCAGGCGAGCTTTGACTTGTAGACAACTTATTGTTCTAAACTATTGACTATTATACTTCTGAGTTTTATTAGATAATAACTTATTATTGTTGGCTGTACAATCTACAGACAAATTTTTATGAAAATAGAACTTTTTATTTACTTTTCAAAGCCCATGTTTAACATAGGTAAAGGAGAAACATAGGAGAGATTATCGGTAATTGTCAGCTGTAATCATTCGGCAACGCAGCTTTAGGAAGACATTTTTGTATTACAGAAACTTTACCACGAGTGTAGAAGTGTGAGTAGATAGATTAAGGGAACCGCTATACGATATGTGTGGACCCTGATGAATCAATCAACTACCGGAGTCGGGGTCGCTCCGCCCGTGACTCACGTCACGCATATATTCCGATCGCGAGACAGGTTAAAAGCCACCCTGGAAGCATTATTTACGTTTCGAGATTTATCGATCGATTTAGCGTTTTGCGTTTTATCACCGAGGAAACCTCCCTTGTCGTCTCTAAAGTCGAATTTAACAAAACCCGTTGCCGCCGGCCGTAGTTTATGAGACTTCTTGAACGCTTCCAAGTGACATAAATATGGAAAAGGAGGGAAACTGACAACGAATTTTCCATACTGACGTTTCACCTGATTTACAAACAGTGTTTCTATCAGCCAGAGAAACTGTGTACATTAGAAACACTTGCAGGGGTTACCGTTCCTCGTGGGACTCCAGCCGGCAAACACACCCTACTAAAAGTGTGCGAAGGTTTTGGATTACGTGTATCCGGGTGTGAGGTGACCTTAATATTGGACCAAAATCTGACGTGAAAAAGTTAAATTCAAATAAAGGTTTCAAGAAAGTTGAGTCTCAAGAATTATAGGGCTCAAGAAAGATAAGCCTCAATGAAGGCAATGCTTAAACGAGCTAAGGCTCAAGACAGATAGAGCTCGAGAAAGTTAAGGCTGAAGAAAGAATAAACAGGAAAGATAAGGCTCAAGACAGGCAGAGCTCAATAAAGGTAATGATCAAAAGAGATAAGGCTAAAGAAACTTGAAACTTATGAAGAGAAAGCTCAAGAAAGGTTTCTCGAGCTGAAAGATTAAATTACGTTTTGTTTTTCATGGTAAAGTATGAAAAAGGTAATGATCAAAAGAGATAAGGCTAAAGAAATTTGAAATTTATGAAGAGAAAGCTCAAGAAAGGTTTCTCGAGCTGAAAGATTATATTACGTTTTGTTTTTCATGGTAAAGTATGAAAATCCATTGCCCCACTTTTGTTTATTTATTTATTTTTTGTGCAGTCTGAAGGAGATTTACAAATATTATTGTCTATATAGCAAGGGAAATAAACTTTTGGCATTCCGTGGATAGCCATGAAGTAGCCCATTGTTGGGATCTACAAGCTACACCCCTTTGTAAGAAGTAGAAACGGCAACTTTACAGACGGAATTAGATGGGACTAATTAAATGGTATAATTACACCCATTGAATGGGTATTAGGAAATATAGCGTTACTAGTGCAACTTACTTGAAGTCTAACAGTAGTAGACAGGGGGTGAAGAGCGTCATTCTATCTACTCGCAACTTCGACCATTTCTCTTGACTTTCCAAAAACCGTAGACTGCCGACATGTCTTACGATTCATACCACTTTGCCTTCACCATTTTCAATTATATTTACCCACCTAATTTTTCATCTCATGACCAAATCATTTCTTTAATCTTAGACCCATGTATACGTTTCTGCCCAATAACCTTCTTCACTAGTTCTATATTAGACTCCAACTAAACCAACCTATTGATTTATGAATTGTTATATATTGAACTTGAATTTATATCTAATTATGAGGATTTCTGACTCTTTCAATACAAACAAGTTATAGTCACACGGCCTTTTGTATAGTATTGCGCATCATACACAAACGATGCCGAAGGCCGTGAACGAAACAACTCCCTTGAGGATTTCTGACTCTTTCAATACAAACAAGTTTTACTCACGTGACCTTTTGTATAGTATTGCGCATCATACACAAACGATGCCGAAGGCCGTGAACGAAACAACTCCCTTGAGGATTTCTGACTCTTTCAATACAAACAAGTTTTACTCACGTGACCTTTTGTATAGTATTACGCGCCATACACAAACGATGCGAAAGACCGAGAACGAAACAACTCCCTTGAGGATTTCTGACTCTTTCAATACAAACAAGTTTTACTCACGTGACCTTTTGTATAGTATTACGCGCCATACACAAACGATGCCGAAGGCCGAGAACGAAACAACTCCCTTGAGGATTTCTGACTCTTTCAATACAAACAAGTTATAGTCACACGACCTTTTGTATAGTATTGCGCATCATACACAAACGATGCCGAAGGCCGTGAACGAAACAACTCCCTTGAGGATTTCTGACTCTTTCAATACAAACAAGTTTTAGTCACACGACCTTTTGTATAGTATTACGCGCCATACACAAACGACGCGAAAGACCGAGAACGAAACAACTCCCTTGAGGATTTCTGACTCTTTCAATACAAACAAGTTTTAGTCACACGACCTTTTGTATAGTATTACGCACCATACACAAACGATGCGGAAGGCCGTGAACGAAACAACTCCCTTGAGGATTTCTGACTCTTTCAATACAAACAAGTTTTAGTCACGTGACCTTTTGTATAGTATTACGCGCCATACACAAACGATGCGAAAGACCGAGAACGAAACAACTCCCTTGAGGATTTCTGACTCTTTCAATACAAACAAGTTTTACTCACGTGACCTTTTGTATAGTATTACGCACCATACACAAACGATGCGAAAGACCGAGAACGAAACAACTCCCTTGAGGATTTCTGACTCTTTCAATACAAACAAGTTTTACTCACGTGACCTTTTGTATAGTATTACGCACCATACACAAACGATGCGAAAGACCGAGAACGAAACAACTCCTTTGAGTATTTCTGACTCTTTCAATACAAACAAGCTATAGTCACACGACCTTTTGTATAGTATTACGCACCATACACAAACAATGCCGACGACCGAGAACGAAACAACTCCCTTCAGGATTTCTGACTCTTTCAATACAAACAAGCTATAGTCACACGACCTTTTGTATAGTATTACGCACCATACACAAACAATGCCGACGACCGAGAACGAAACAACTCCCTTGAGGATTTCTGACTCTTTCAATACAAACAAGTTTTACTCACGTGACCTTTTGTAGTATTACGCACCATACACAAACGATGCCGAAGGCCGAGAACGAAACAACTCCCTTGAGGATTTCTGACTCTTTCAATACAAACAAGTTTTAGTCACGTGACCTTTTGTATAGTATTACGCACCGTACACAAACGATGCCGAAGACCGAAAACGAAACAATCCCCACCGATCTATCAGCGGACAAATATTTTTAATTCAAAATATTGAAATTTGCAACGTTTCATGAGGAAAACAAATACAGAGTCCGGCTTCATTTGCATGCAAACCGAAGCTGATTGCGCGAATAATTGAAAATAAATAAAACATTATTTCTGAAGCGCAGCGAACGCGGTTTTGATTAGAAACTGCGACCCCATTGATTGTTTTGAAATTTCTTTTTACTTTTATATCGTGAATATTGATGATCTGTCGATAAGTAACGCCCAAACATTGACTTCTCTGACAGCATAATTTGGTTTTTGTAACGTGCTTAAGTTTTAAGGCTAATATTGAAACGCTGTTAAGTTAATTAGAGCTTAGCTAGGGAGAACTATTCACAACGGTAAAATTTAAACCCTTTACTCTAAATCTCACTACACGTCAGATTACAATCAGACTAGTTTCGGTGACGATATTGCCTTCCTTTGTAAGTGCCAGCACTGAGGAGGGCAATATCATCGCCGAAACTAGTCTGTTTGTTACAATAAAAATATTGAAAAGAACCCCAATACCACAAAAATAATCAAGAATAACAAATAAAACAAGTTACTTAAGATTAAACCCTTATGTACATTTCGATGACCATGTCATCATCATCAGAGGGTCTTGTTACAAAACACAATCTAGCACACAAGAAGTTACAAACTAGATGATGATGACATGGTCATCGAAATGTACATAAGGGTTTAATCTTAAGTAACTTGTTTTATTTGTTATTCTTGATTATTTTTGTGGTATAGGGGTTGTTTTCAATATTTTTATTGTAATATATTGTACCACTGTGCTCTTGATATTGTGTATTAGTCTGTTTGTGTTATGAACTAGTGTGTATGTTGTTATAAACTAATGTGTAGTGAGATTAGAGTTAACTGTTTTAATTTTTACCGATAAGAATAATTTTAAGAATATGGTGGATATTTATGGAAATTTGCAGTAACTCATCCCTTCTTCAGACGTACTCTCTATCGGTGGCCTAAAGAACTTTCTACAAATTAAATCTTGCGGATGTTACATAGAGAAAAACTAAAAGTAAGTGCGATGAATGTTTTCTGATGACAATAGTAGACATAGCTGGAGGGGGTTGTCGCATCGACGTGTGCGAGATCGTCTAAGACAGGGGTCTCCAACCTCTTTTACTCTTAGGCCACATCGAAAACTTTTGGATGAAAGGCTGGTCGGCAATATTACAGGGCAAAATCTAGCCCTCCCCTCATACACCCACGACGTGTTTTCTAATCAAGAGCTGAGTGGTGCTTTTTGAAATTTTCTTCTTTAGTTTTTTAGTTGTTTACAGCTAGTTTATTTTTCATTTATAGAGAAAAGAAGTGGCAAGTGAGAGACGAGTACTGTACTCATATTTAATGGTAAAAATGCTTAAAAGGAAGTATATTACCAAACAAATTTGTTTTCAGTATGCTAGCTTTCCGCAAGCCGGAAAAAATCTGTTCGAGTCCCGGACTGTAGGTTGGAGACCCCGGGTCTAGAGAATGGAAAGAATTCTTTTAAAACAAAATATTTTTATAAAACTTCAGTACTGTGCAACTTGTACTTAGAAGGGGCAATCTGATTTGCAAATAGGAAGTTAACACATCATTGGCAATGAGGATCCCAGCTGTTCTTTTATAACAAAAAAACGCAACAATCCCAAACTTCAGAAGTAAAAGTGACAGGGTTAAAAAGAAATAAACCTAAAGTTCGACAACTAGAGTTCCATGAAACTTCTGTAAAGTCTTGAATTTAAATTTACGAATAAAAAATCATTTGCTACGATACAAAGTAGGTGTTTCATTTGAAACTTAGCTTCTCCCCCCCCCCCCAAGACTAAAATGAAGATCTTTCCGTTGCGCTACCGCTAACTGTAAATACACATTATAGCTTGTGAGGCCATTGATGAAACTGTCATCGGAAAGACAGAGGAAAAGTGAAAGTTGGCGCATGTGCCGAAGAACTGCTCAGACCAACAAAACTCTCAGTCAGTTTTATGTCTCAGTCCAAGTTTTTGGAGTTTCAAGAAACGTTCGGAGCTTTTGCAGAGTCGTAAATTTGTCTTCAGGAACTCTGAGTCGTCATTGTCAAATAACTTTAATAATGTTATTATAAACAAAATCGGTAGTAAGAATAACGTTCAGAATATTAAAATTAAAAAATATATACATAATTTTATTCAAAAATAATCTGGGAGAGTACGTGGATACTTAATTATACATAAAAATTATTCTTCATACGTCCTCTTTCTATAAACATAAGGTAATTTTGATATTTCTAAAATAACTTTTAACACCGATAGACAACTAGTATTGTAATATATCTTAACGCCAAACGACTCTATGGCTGATGTTCGGCGGGTGGTTAGTACAAGAGTAGTGTCCCTCCGACTAAGTAGGCCTATGCTTTCTCTCAAACGGGTACCTCCCCTTCTATCTGCAGAGAGAGTTTCATCCCTTCCATTACTACCTTTAGTGGGGATTTAAAACGGATTTACTTACTAAGACACATAGAATGGAAATCCACTCTCTATGTCTTTCGTTAAAGGTTTTGTTTGTAGTCCATTATATACATAAAGCTATATATAATATAAACTTCTTAATATAAAAACCCCCACGTCAAGAAGACTTTACAGCATGGGTTCCCAAACTGGGGGGTGCGTGAAGTCAAGCTAGGAGGGGCGCGAGACCAGTGGAAAATAATCAGATAAATTAAATATTTTTAATATTATAGGAACAAACTTGATGTTTCTAATCTCTTGGATTGTGCCCTTCCTAAAATACAAACTAAAATAGGCGTGCTAGTGTAAAAAGTGCAAGCTCAAGCATCTTACTAAAAATGATTTTTCTCTAGTCAGTTAATATTTGCCTTGCAAATTAAAACTTAAACTGTTATATCATGTTTCTTGTGAAAGTATGTATAAATAAATAGTTTTCAATATATATATATATAATATATGTTGTTTTTCCTATGCCCATACCACTTCTTTGTAGCGTAACGTGAACGGGGCGTGGGAGGAAATAGTTTCAAGAGCAGGGGGCGTGGACCCAAAACGTTTTGGAGCCCCTGCTTTACAGAGACTGAAAATATAACTTTCTAAGACCTAGAGCAGGGGCTCTCAAACCTTTTGCCACCACGTCCTCACCTCTTGAAATGAAATGCTCCCACGCCCCCTCCACTTTACACTATAAATAAATGGTATGGGTATATGAAAAAGAATAAAATATTATACATTCTGAAAACCGTTTATTTATTTATACATACTTTCACAAGAAACATGATATAACATTTCAAGTTTTAAATTGCAAGTTAAATTTCAACTGACAAGAGAGAAATCTGATAGTGAGATTAGATGAGCTTGTATTTTTTACACTAGCATACGTATTTGATATTGTATTTTAGTAAAGGCACAACGTAAGACATTAGCAACATTAAGTTTGTTTCTATAATATTAAGTACCTATATTTACTTTCTCCTATTATCTTCCAACTGGTCTCACGCCTCCTCTGATTTGTCTTCACGCCCCCCAGTTTAGGAACCCATGTCGTAGAGTCATCGTATCGTTGACTTCCGCTGGTAACTCTAAACGTTGTGACGGACCCCAAAATTTACGTGTTCCAATCGCTCGAAATCGTTCTAACCTAAGGCAAATTCCTAACAGCAGATCACATATACATTTATATATATATATATAGTCTATATATATTAAATATGGTGATATGTTTTCTTGTACTATAGTTAATAAATTAAAAATATTTCATAAACAAGAATACTTTTAATGAATATATTTATTCAAAGCTTTTCGCCGATAAAATAGTATCAGCATCTTCAGGAAAATAATTATCTAATAATAATAGATAATAATATAATAGATTTTATTAGATAATTATTTTCCTCAAGATGCTGAAACTATTTTATCGGCGAAAAGCTTTGAATAAATATATTCATTAAAAATATTCTTGTTTATGAAATATTTTTAATTTATTATATATATATATATATATATATATATATATATATATATATATATATATATATATATATACACATTTATAATTATTACTTTCTGCAAAACACTGACCGATTTAATTCAGAGAATTAATAACAACGCAATCGTGTGCACCCTTTCGTGTTACGCAGATCACGAGACCAGGTCTCTTGAATACAAATATTTATCAATAGAGTTCAGCTGCCACCTCATTATTTCACCGTAATTAATTATTTCGTAAGCAAATATTTGTGCGTACACATGTCTAAATTAATTCCAAACAGATTAAATATTTCCTAAAGCGGATTCAAAATAACTGAATCTGATTAGCGCTATACGACACCAAATTATCATTTTATTATGTTAATATGACGCATTCATTGTTATTTAAATCACTACAAATATTTCACGATACGCCAGATCTTTTATTCTATAGCGCGCTGAAATTAGACTACGTAGATGAATGGAATCAGCTGATTGCAAAAACATTAGTCTGTCACTTAACCACTTCTCTCGTGAATGCCGACGCAGATCTCGAGAGACGCAGTTAACCGAAATGGAATTACTCATTTGGTTTATGCATGCCTACTTCAATTTCTAGTGTGCTGAAGAAGAATAATTGCATGCCACTCTTACCATAGCCTCACTAACCAGGTATTTGTGTGATATTACCCCTCCTTATCCCTTAACAGAAGGATATTCTAGCCCCTCTGATACCTACATTATGTATCGTGGGGTTTTTCCTGGCAGGTTTTACCATCTCACTCTTGTGCGACTCTTAACGTACAGTTTCATTTCATTATCTCTAGATTTACCATGGAAAGAGCTTATTGGCTTGCCATAAGGACAATCTAACCTGATTCCTTTACGTGTATTAGGGCTACTAACTGCATGCACTTATGAGACGGAGGATGGCTAGCTCGAGGGCTGGGCGGGTTCTAAAACTCGTAGGTCATATGAACTAAAAACGTATCGACATCCTTCTAAGGTTTGACAAAATGTTACGAGTGACCACGCATTCTGAAGTTCTAAATGAACTTAATAGAACTTAATCAAGTTCTTAAAACGCAAGAAGCTACAGGGAGAGTGATACACGAGGTAGCTCAAGAATTCATTCTAATGCATGGTAGTATACATCTTACTTACTGGCTGATCAAACATTTCTTTTGTAATAATATTGTTTTTAATCATCCCAGATATTATCACGCCTTCTGGTTACACTGTACGGTAGAAACCAGTCTTAGGCCTATTTAAATTGAATTTTGGGAGTATGTAACCAAACTATTTTCTCTTTTCGGCTTTTGAGGCCTAAATAGTTGTTCCTTTAAAGTCCCACGAGGTCGTTGGCAAAATGTCATTATTATTAATAACTTGCCGTGAGACTGGTAAAGGTTAACCACGGATAATAAAAACAATATAAATAATTTTACTAACATAGTTCTATAACTGTATGAAGCAACTGTGGCGTAATGTTTATTTTTAAATAAATAAAACCTCTAAACCACAAGTAACATTTATTTAAACCTTATGTACATTTCGATTGCCCAGCAATCATCTTCAGAGGTATTTAAAAAA
This sequence comes from Prosapia bicincta, assembly GCA_036971475.1. Taxonomy (NCBI): domain Eukaryota; kingdom Metazoa; phylum Arthropoda; class Insecta; order Hemiptera; family Cercopidae; genus Prosapia; species Prosapia bicincta. The sequence goes on along the minus strand of JBAIZL010000006.1, from coordinate 64,975,066 downwards.
TACAACTCTAGTTGTATTTTTTAAATACCTCTGAAGATGATTGCTGGGCAATCGAAATGTACATAAGGTTTAAATAAATGTTACTTGTGGGTTAGAGGTTTTATTTATTTCAAAATAAACATAGTTCTAGTTTGAGTGCCCACATTTATGTGGTAAAACGTCCCCGAATTTGACGTGTTATCTGCACGTTTTAACCAGCCTTTTCTTTACAGCACCGTGCAAAGGTGTATTTCATTCTCAGTGGCCAAATTACACCTCACATTTTTCATTAGACTGATTGGATCTAGTCACCAGTACTAACTTTTACTAGTTCTTACTTTATATATTTGTCAATCGATTTTCGATTATAATAACGGAATTTATAAACCTTAATGCCATCATTGTAATAAATTATACCTTGGGCAAATAAAAAAGAAATTAAAAGCCATATATGAAAAACATCTTGAGGCTAATATTATAATTAGGCGTAATAAAAGTACGGGTCGAAATAAAATCAAATTATTCAATTTATTAGACAAACCCAACCCCAACATATGCTAGTGTTGTAAAACCATAATAGAACGATAAAATTATACCGCGTATCTGCAGTCACGTCGAAAACAAAGCAGATTTAGCAATCTGCACAGTACAGCAGCCTAACACACACACACACACACACACACACACACACACACACACACACACACACACACACACACAAGGAAACACACCGTTAAACCCACTCAAGTTTGAACTCAGAGAAAATGTTATACAGTAGAACCTTGGCAAGTCAGACCATGCTAACACGGATCTCCGGATATTACGGGATGATTTTAAACTACAATAAATAAGAAATAATAAAAATCAAATAAGAAAGGTACATCATAAAAAGTCTAACACAACAATTAAAACGTGTAAAGCCTACAGATAAAGCAAAATAACATTTTGTGCTTCTTATGCTGAAAACACCCATAACATTTTGTGCTGATCGCACAGCACGAATGCGGTCCATAAAACTTAAAGAGCCAAAATTGTTAGATTTGTTTTCCAAGGAATGAATTGGAGTGGAGTTTCGACCCAGTTAGCACGAATTGCCGAGGTTATACTGTAGCTCTATACAAACACAAATGTACAATCCCGATAGACTACAGTAACGAAACGTAACATACAAAAGATGGCTGAAAATACAGTTTTCGACGGCGCAAAAACCGATAATAAAGCCACCGCTTTACACAGAAGTATGCATTTATTTCGGTGAGCTTGCCGTGACAGCTAATTCATCACGACCGATCGATCTACACGGGAAACCTTTTCGTGGTATAAACAAGGCTTACGTCAACACAAAGCCGCTATAGCCTTAATTATATCCGAGGAAATCTAGGTAACGCTGAGATAATGAAGCGGGTTATGCATCAACACGAGGGTGGAAATTGTTATTACCCTTGTATATTCAAATTAAATAGAGTTAATGTTTATAATATTTAATTATTCAATTTCATTTGTAAAACGTTTTTGTTCTTTTATATATCTTTCTTTTAAAAAAACGGATATTTTATTTTCGCCTGTTTTATGAGATTTCAACGATGGGTGAAGAAAGAAGTAAAATATGTGGAACACTATATTATTTGCTTTTCCGATATGTCTATAAAGGATAAGCAAACACTATATCCACAATACAACCACCTGGCACAGAATATAAGGGAAATCATGGCGTCAAGTGTACAGGGTAGCGTCCCTGAAGTGGACCAAATCTTTAACGGGGTCATTAACAGATGCTAACCAATACACCTGCTTGTAGAAGGGTGAGGAAGGGTGCATTGGATTCGTTAGAACAAGAGAGGAGACTACACACTAACGCCTAATATTATGTGTCACGTGATTATGACACAGGAGTGCAAAATATTTTTACATATTGTGTTGATCTAAGATCCTTTACATGATAGGATAAGATACGAGGGAAAATCTAACTGGAAACATCAATATTATTTTTATTTACACTATTTGTTCTTTTCTACAAACAGCAAACTTAAAAATTCATTTTATTAACCATGGAATTCCAATATATGTAACAACGCATTGCTCTTTGAATTAATCACGCTTACTACAACGTAAATGTTATTGTAAATATAAACCGGAGGTTATACTAACTTAGGATAACGAACTGGGATGGGGGAGGTCACCTAGTGACATTAGCACCACCTTAATGCTCTTGAAGGATGGATCAACAAACTGTACAACACCCTGTGGAGAACTAATCCTAGAATCAAAGAATTAATTACTAGGGTAGTTCATAAAATAAGGTTCCCTTTGCTGAGAATGCGACGAGCAAGGAGAAATCTGGTAATACTACCTTACTCGTAGTTGTATGCAGCTTGCGCATACATGAAGATACAATTAAACCTTGTATTGAAGAGGAGAAAGTGCACATATATGAAACTGACCGAGAGAATTAATAAAACTATCAAGAAGTACGAATAAACTGGTGACACATGGACTTGACTTTGCACCCTGACCTACTTACAGACATTAGACTATGCTCAAAATGAACAACGCTGAAAATTACGACAATATTTGTAAATATTGCTAAGTTCATCACACAAAAAAAACAAAACAAAAAAATAATTACAATAAATTACAAAAAAGAAATTAATAAGATATAAAATGATTTAAAAAAGTAAAAAATATAAAAAGACTTTTCTTTGAGTTCATTTTAAATACTCCTAAATTATAAAAAAACTGGTTTTCCAAAATGAAGGAGAAATTGGTTTTCAATCAGTTACCCGGTCCAAAGCCTGGGTAAAGAAAGTGTGATGGGAATCATAGAGGCTTTAATCGTACTTAATACATGAAATAATATAGGTATCTCACACGCACGTATATTTGGAATAACTTGGGCGCAACAGTCTCACATTTCACCATGTGTGTATCTGACACATTCAAGAATCCAGGGGTCCAAAATCAATTTTTCGTAAATACAATACTCAAGTCAAAGAAGGACTTTAATCCTCTGTTAGTTTTACACTTAACAATCAAGTACACAATATCAAGAGCACAGTGGTACAATATATTACAATAAAAATATAGAAAAGAAACCCAATACCACAAAAATAATCAAAAATAACAAATAAGACAAGTTACTTAAGATTAAACCCTTATGTACATTTCGATGACCATGTCATCATCATCAGAGGGTCTAGTTACAAAACACAATCTAGCACACAAGAAGTTACAAACTAGAATGATCTCATTCTAGTTTGTAACTTCTTGTGTGCTAGATTGTGTTTTGTAACTAGACCCTCTGATGATGATGACATGGTCATCGAAATGTACATAAGGGTTTAATCTTAAGTAACTTGTCTTATTTGTTATTTTTGATTATTTTTGTGGTATTGGGTTTCTTTTCTATATTTTTATTTTAACAATCAAGTATCTAAACAAATTATGTAAAACAGATTTGGCGTAATTAATGTTTCGACTAAACACTTTTACAACAATGAGAATTTACAATTGACATCTAGAAAATTAATGAGAAGTTGAGCGAGTTCCCTCTTTTGTCACAAAGACCATTAATGTCCGTTTCAAGCTTTGAAAAATTAAAATGTGACTCGTCTTCAGCAGTTACCGTGTTTCTTTATTTGTTTAAGCTGGAAAAGCTTTTATTTAGCTCAAGATACGTTATAGTAAATCCAATAAAGGATTTTACAGCAAACCCGATAATTCTTTGCATTCGTTCATAACTGATGAAAAGTTTATTATGTCGTCAGAACAGTCATTAGCTTGTGCTGAGCACGTAGACACGTTTACTACAACCCCTCAATTTTGCACCCATCTTGGCTCCCCTTCCTCCCTCTACTATTAGGAATATATATCACATAAATAACTAAAGAATGCATGTAACAAAATTAGACATTGTTGAATTTAAAGTTTTGAGACAAAAAATGTCTATATTATAAAAGTTTACAAATTACTATACACTTTACAAAAACCTTATGAACGGAACATAGACGAGGACCTGGTGCGGTCGCAACTCCTTAAGACCGGCTTTGTGAAGAGTTATCTATATACATCCTTTAAAGAGTTGGAATTCATGAAAGTATATTTGTCCCTTTTGCAAATCAGCCAAATTATTATTAGTTTCAAAACTAAACTTCAAAAGTATTGCAACTATTTACAGTACAGTAGGAAGTAAAAAGATGACTAACGCAACCCATATTTTTGTCTGGGAGGGAAAAGATGTCTGCCAGTGAGCATCCACACACAACAAACACGGTTTGAGGAACCGCTTTGTGTTCTCGACTCAAAAGTGTATTTTTAACAAGTGTTTGTACCGGTTCGCACGTGAATCGAAATTTTGCTTTTTTAATTCTCTAATATAGAGCTTGAAAAGTTTGCCAAAAATTGGCCTTGCTTTCAACGGCCTGAATATACAAGACAAGTCTAATAATGTAATTTGTTACTGTGGAAAGTTTGTGCAAGGGAAGTTAACAAATTGGAGAGGCAGTAAATTTACCCGTAGCTCTCAATGTCTTTGCAACTTTCGTCGAGTTACAACTTGCGCCGGTAAAGTAGGCTCGACATTACACTCAAATATTCACTGCCACTGTTATTTCTTTTGATATAAATGCGTTTCATGGTGAGGAAACGGACCACGGACCATGGTCCCGATATTATGCGGACCACAGAATCATGCATTTAACTTCGAGAGATCGCAAGAGATTTCTCATGTACTACCACTTCTGAAAACATCTTACTTATTTAGAATGTTCTATACATCAACAGTTTCTGCCTCCGATATGTCAAAGCATGTTTCAAGTTGTTTGTTATTTCATACCGAAGCTAATTTATCATCGAATTTATCTAATATCGACCGTCTCATGGACGTCAGTGTTTTGACAGTCCTTATCATGTTTGTAAGAAAGTATTTATACTGACCCTACCTCCCGTCCTGCCTACTGCGATCTCTCAGGGCCAAGTGCACAGCTACGTGGTCCGCACTCACTATACACGTTAGAATTAATTCCTGTATGTAAAGAGATTTTTATAATTTTGGAAGTGACTTATTACCTTTAACAGTTTTAGTAATTATATGGTCGTTTATGATTGATTATATATTAAAACTGTTATTATACTGTATTGTAATTAAATACGTAATGATATTGAAATAAGAACTTTATTCGTCCATTTGTAAACTCTTCAAGAACATAGGAGGGACTATACAAGCACTCTTTTCTTGAGTGTGCAAAGTTTTATGTTTCTACAGTGAAGTTATTTTATTAGTATTTAAGTTATTTAGTTTTTTATATTAGCAACAGATTGTATTATTTTCCCTGACTTCTTCAAAATCATTACCGTCGGATAAGGCTATGAATTATGTTTTATAAATTCGTTTATGACGAAATTTTATTCGTCTTTTGTGGTAACACTTTTTTATAAATTTGGCAAGAATGTATACAAAGATGTGAACAGACACGGAACAGAAAAACGTCTCAGGTTTGCTTCACGTTGGGAAAATATTTAAAATTTTTCATTTTAGCAAGATAAACAGTTCCTAATGGAAAGGAATTGCATTCTGCAACGTTTGTTATTTTAAATTAAATTCAGGTATGTTATAAATATTTATTTTACAAAGTAACATAGTCTTTGTGCACTTAACGTTCAGTATAATTATTATAAACAGAATCTCGTAGTTTTTGCTTTTCATCTTTTTGTCGTCGTTTCTAGAGAAATGTTACAATTATTTGTAAACCAATGGTGTTAGACCTCAATATTAAACCAGGGACATTAAACTTTATGCACCAGAATATAGGAAAGATATTATGGTATAACCTGTAACTGAAGCAGACCTAATCTCTTTCGGAGGTATCTAAATTTGTCTGCCCACTACAACCTTTTGCAAAAAAAAAAGATTAATAAGAGTAAATGAAAACACAGTAGGACCTCGATTATCCGAACCCCTATAGACCGAGTTCCGGTTTAACCGAGGTAGTCAAAAAATATACAAAAGAATATATATATATATACTCTCACACACACACTGTAACGGTCTGGAATGTCGTGCAAATTGGGAAATTAATAATTTCCTATTTCTAAAAAAACAATTTTAATATTTAAATAATAAGATTTTAATTTATGGTATAAGGAAACGTTGTAAAGAGTCAAGAAGCCAGTAAAATTTTGAATAAATATTATTAAGACAAATTAAAAATTATAATAGCATGAAACTGTAATAACTAACTAAATTTGACAAACGGGAGTGCAGTAAAAATTTTCAGAGTGCCGAAAAATGCTAACTTGAGAACTAGGTCACGTAGGACTATCACTGACATTTTGAAATGACCAGCAAGATCCAAAATGAACAATAGTGAAAACTAAATTTAAAAAACTAAAATAACAAAAAAAGTTACAGCCATTTTAAAGTAATAGACTTTTTCAGTGTTCTAAAACAGATAACAAAATTATGCAGGTTGAATCGAATACGTTGTCCAACCCGCCCGTACAAGAAAAGAAGCACGAAGACAGCGACGAGCTTAGAGCAGGGGGGAAGGGTTACAGAGCCGCAATAAATACAGGAACTTAGGGACCTGTAAGACAGTCTGTAAATTTTTTTTAATACGAAGTGCTAACGGCCGTAATGTCGGATTGCGCCTAGAACCACCATAAGGCCAGATGGGACCAAACCATCACACTTCCGCCGTCTAGAACCATCCATGGACAAGGGCTCCAGACTCAGCCTCCAGGACTCGGAAATGGAGAAAGACTTCCATCGACTGACCAGGGATGGCAACTTCCGATGTCCAGGGACCAGGGAATCCAGACGAGAGGACTCTAGGACCGGCATGGAAATCCTTGGCAAGTCATTTTCTCTATTATATACAAATTAACGTCAAATTTAGTCAGTTAAATTTATTAAATTCAAATTACCAATTAAACTTAAACAATGACTTCACTCTATATTGAAAAATTAAATAAATCTTAAAAGTAGTAAAATTAATTAGTATAACAAAAATGTTTAAATAATAAATATTAAATTTACAAAGCGGTTTTGGCCATAAGCCAATCATTTTCAAGAAGACCAGATTTATTGAATCATATAAATTTTAAAATTATTTATAATAAAATGTGAATTTACCAATTCAATCTTGAAATGAGAAGATACAATTTTTTATTATGTTAAATTTGGAAATAATTTTCTTTAAAAATGTGTAAATGTAATTAATGAATTATATATGAAATGTAGGATTTAAATATGTGAAAAATAACGAACTTTTAATTTATTATTTGTGAAGATAAAGAGAGAGTTAAATGTATTTTATTTGAAAAGATAATTATTTTAGTTTAAAATCAGAAATTAAATGCATTATAAAAACTTACAGTATTTGAATTTATTCTGTGTTGAACAACCAACAAAGCTTTTAGTTTTTTCCAACTGATAAATAATGATTATAAAATCAAAGTACAGTTTTAATTAAATTTCATTAATTAATAAATATATAAATTTCAGAACCTAATGTTTCTTCAAACGAGTTCTCTCCTGAGAACCAATTTATTGAGATATTCTAAAAATTAGTTGGTTTTTTGTATTGAAGCCCAGAGACGAAGTCTACTGGCAGATCATGTTTAAAGAACACAGGATCCTTTAAAAAAGGTATCTTAAACATTATCATATTTTGCACGTCTCCTTGCTGTGCCTGCAGATCTCATGAAGTGGTAAGATTCTTTGAAAATTTTATGTGTTCATATAAATGTTGTTTCTTTCCAGCTGACTATTTTACTGACATGTGTGACTGTATACAGACCCAACAAACTTGCCAACCATCTTAGAGGAGGTCATACAAACGTTAAGATAGAAGTCAGCGGGAATAGGCTTGCATTTAGGCGTGGTCCATTACGTGGGAACACAAGACAAAATTTAGGGATCTTAACACGGTACACAAAACTGTGTGAGCTGCAGATATATAAATATATAATAAATATGTAATTGTGCCAACAAAGCGGAGCGGGGGGACGTTGCAACACACACACACACACGCGTTTAAATGACATTATGTCATCATCTTCAGTGATGCTATCACAAACAAAACTTTAATTTAAAAAAATCGAACATAACCTGTAATATTTTAACAAATATTATAAACTTTTGTTGAAATATTATAGGTTATGTTCAATTTTTTTTTTTTTATTAAATTTAATTAAGTTTTGTTTGTGATAGCATCATTGAAGATGATGATGACATAATGTCATTTAAACGCATTTAAGATTACAGTTGTTGTAATTGTGAGTTGTATATATTTCTTGTGTATACGACATTAACTCACAAGCAAGCTAGAATATTATTTATTAGTACGTATATATGTTTTGACTCCCGGCATGGTCTTACAGCAACGACATAAAAATACGTATTTTTTTTACTTAGAAGTAAAATCATTTATTAACTTCTTCAAGAAATAACTTCTTCAAGAAATAACTTCTTCGTCTGGGATATATCCTATTTATATGTATTTCATTTTGTATTTGTATATTATTTTTATTTTTATGTAATTTTGTCATTAATATACAATAAAAGCCTTTTCTCATATCCTTGAGCCCGTTTTATTATGTTTACTATACGTTACTTTTCAATTTGTTCCGTATTATCCGAATTATCGACTATCCTACATATCCACATTGTCGGATAATCGAGACTGTACTGTACGGCTAATTGCTGATGTAATATTCCAACAGTATTGGGATTAAGGAAAGTAAAAGCGTCAATTAAGCAAGGGTGTAAGCCTGAAACCCACTGTAATTAACACTCGTCACATTATTTAGAAATGTTTGAGTTGAAGCTCTTTTTGACTGAAAATGAATGGTGAAAATATGTTTTATTTCTGCCAGTGTTGTAAACTTTATAAAATAATATACTTCAAATCAAATAATGCTTCTAGGTTTATAGCTTTGCAAATCAAATGAAGTAACCGAGTTTATTTGTTCAAAGTGCAGTATATCTCACTAAAACTGAATATTAGCTTGGCTTGTAAAACTGTTTAATGACTAAATATGTTTATCGCCTCAGTCCGAAGCAGCCATCGTGGACAGTTTATATCTCGATTACAGTTTCCCGGCCGTTAATTGCTTTGACCTACTTAAGTAACTATATAAATGTCGGAAGATTTGCTCTACACTTGCTTGCGATGGCTATAACTGCGTTGTACAACGAGCATTGATCCCGTCTTTTGACGTGACTATGTAGTGACTTAAAACCCATTTATAAGCGGAAAAAGTGGTAATGATGGAATAAACAGTAAAACTTAAGTGAGCCATTCTTCGAGGCTAGACAGAACCTTTCTGCGGCGTCAGTAATGACACAGAGATGTAGCTCTGGTTACGTGCGTTATGACTATTTCTCCGGATTGCTTCTACAAGACATCCAACTAAAAGATGTCTGGGATTTAATTACGGTCCTTCTAAAACCAAACACTCCTGTATTTTAAATAAGTAAAATATTTTAAACCTATATTTGGTAATTTTACGATACTTAAGGTTTTTTTTTTATTTGAAAAAAACACTTCACTGATGTTTTCTTGAGCCTAGTTAGGCTGACTTAATTTGAAAATCTAGGTTAGGTTAGGTTAAACTGTAAACATTTAAAGGAACTATTGCTTCATTGTCTTTAACTTGATACTTCAACCAAACACTATTTAGTCTGGGCAACAGAGTTAAGCTGGTGCGTTCAATAAAGGCAACTAAAACAACGGGCACCAGAATAACAAAGAAAACACTTCGGACCGAGAAATACACCGTATCATAGTGTCACGTTATTTAAAAAATTGTTTCTGCCAAACATCTTAAAACCGTACTGCATAGATCATTACACACCAATACGATAAAACAACAACTAAGTCCCCTGCCATGAAAAACACTCCCAACAAGTGTCGATTTAGGGAAAATTGTGATGCTAAAAGAATCTACGTAAAAGGAATAGGAAGAAATAGAATCCAAAAATGTGCTGCATTAAGTAGTTAATAAGTACAAGAAGCGTACTAGTAACGTTTTACAACCGTATACTTGAGAATTCCACAAAAACAAATTTAAATGCGAGAAACGAGCAAAGAAAATGTTTGTATGTAGATGCAGGCCTACCATTTCATTGTTGCTAGGCAACGAGAATAATTTAAATAAACATCCATGTAAGAGTCTGAAAACGATGGTTTTGTTATAAATATATATTACATAATACCAAAATACTCTGTTATTAACAACAACTCTTGAAACTAATGAATTTACACACGAAATGTGATGACAAGCTATTTAGTACTCACTGTCGTCGTTGCAATGCTTGCAGAGACATTGTAGTCATTTTCAAAAGCAAAATGTTGCTTATAAAAATTATCATTTGAATCGCTAATGTTGACTATGATTGGGCCGTAACCGCTGGGCCCATGGGAGAACCTGTTGCACCAAAGCAGAAGGGAAATGCTGACAAACGGCAGCGGACAGAACCTCGGCTAGTGTTTGGCCCTCGAAAGAAATGGAGTCTCATAGCGTTTCACTTTCTAAGCACAAAAACTGTGATTTTATTGGGTTTCTTTGACATAAACTATTTAGATGCCCAAACAAAACAACAAGAAAATATTTGCTGCACCCATTTAACATTGTTGAACGTTGGAGAGTGCATTTACGAGAACCATGATAAACTCGAGAGAAAATAACAAGAAATGTTTCAATTACTTTCGGATAAGAGCTATCGAGGAATTATCTGCTAGACACAGAAATCCATTTTGCTTCTTGGTACTATCTTAGTAGGCCTTTTTTATTAGCTGGCACTTGGGGACTGCGGGCCTTGGCGAGAGACGAGGATAAAGGGAGGGTGAAGGTGCTAGTAGGTCATTTTCAAAAACATCGACCCTTTAGACCTCTGTTGACTCAAAGGGTTGATTCATTAATTTGCTACTTATGAATAGTAAAAATGAATTTTTAATGAATATTAAAATAAACACCAAATGGGTATAGGGCGTTCACGGAAGCGTGCTAATAGGATTGCCTAAGGGTTGGGACTGAAAAGCCGCAATTTATGGCAATTTAGAGCCAAGTGCCAGCTTATAAACTTGACCTGTACCCGTGAACATCGCACCCTGTGTTCCAAATCTCTAAACGTTTTCGCCCTTCTTCAATGTATTGCTCTTTGTCGAAATCCATTTTTTTACTGTTAAATCTGCGGGCGGTTGCAATTCATATCCCGTACAATGTATCCTACTACCTCGATCACAGGAGGTAGCAAGAATTTCGCGGTTGGATTGCGACCGCAGCGGAACCGCATGGCGTTTTCGGTTTGTGTATTAGGCCCATATGATTCCATGTACTTCGCAACAGTAGTGGCTCCCAGCAAAGCGGTTGTGATTACTTGTTTCGCAGCTCTAAGCAACGCATTGCCGAGCTAGTTACAACCATAAACTTGGAGCTAGCAAGTAGTTTTTAGATTTTGTCTTTCATCAAATTCTTATTGCTTGTTGTATAGCGCTCTTGAGATTTTAGACCTGTTTAGGAAGTCTTCGAAATCTTATTGTTACAAAATGTGTTTTTTTAGTATACTGTGTAGTTCAAAGTATTCTCGTTGTGTCTATACCTCTTATCCTTCGAGTATTAAAGCTCGCTTTCTTTCATTCTAAACTAATTTTGTCTCATGTTTAGAGTAAATCAACACCTTTTTTTCATCCATACCTAGAGGTTTTCCCTTACGTTGTCTTTATCTCTTTCTTCCAAGGTATTGCAATCAATCTGTTTTACTTTTGAAAAAGCTCATGTTAAAATATTTTTCTGCAAATTCACTCCATGGTAGGATAAAAAAAAGGAAGCAATCTGTGTGATGACCCGGAAGTACATGACTAATGACCGTTATAATTAACCGGAAGTAATGCTACTACATTTCTCATTTTGACATCAATGATAAACGTATTTCGAAAATTCTATTTACGTTTAGAAGCGTACAATGAAAATTTGAAACAATCAATGATAATACAAACTGCAATTTATGCAAATATACTCCGCTCTTTGACGATTGTAGTTTTAATTATAAAATTAAAATGGCAACTAGCTGTAGTTTGCATGCAAATCAAGTATTTCTCAGTTTGTTTTGTAAAGGGAAACGTGACCGAAATAAAGGGGAAAAAATACCAAATACGTTATTTTATTTAGGTACTGACGAATTATACTGTTCGGTTTTACAGCCAGAGAAAAACAAATTTTATAATGAACAACAATTTTGGCATAAAATAGTTTTCCTAGACTCGAAACCAAATTAGGGTAAAAACTGTAAGTTTTTCTTTAACTTGACACTTGTATTTAAACCAATCGGGGGAAGTCTTTTGCTCGTATTGACGTGTTGTGATACGGTTGTAGTTGTGTGCGATTCCCATTGGAGATAGAAATAGTTTGTGGCTGATATTTATAGTAGTGTTTGTGGTGATAAAAGGAGGGTCGGCTGTACATGTGTTGGTAAATACAGTAGTTGCAGCGTCTTTAATAATTGTATTTGTAAAGTTGATAGTATAATTAGTGATGAAGGTTGCAGACGTAACGGTTGTGGTGGTGATTGTAGGTAATATGTTTCTAGTTATACTGCGTACTATGGTAATTATTGTCTTCCGAATGTCGTGGTTGTAATTTTTGTACCTACCTGTTTTAGCAGTGCAGTGTATTTTGCTAGTTGTTCTATTGTGATGGTTGTGGCTGTGATGTATATATTACCGATGGTTGTAGTGTGATGTTTGTAGTAGTACTGCGTGTAGTAGCAATAGTTGTATTCCGAATGTCGTGGCTGTGATGGTTGTACCTACCTGTTTTAGCAGTGCAGTGTATTTAGTTAGTTGTTCTATTGTGATGGTTGTGGCAGAGATGTATATATTACCGATGGTTGTAGTATGATGTTTGTAGTAGTACTGCGTGTAGTAGCAATAGTTGTATTCCGAATGTCGTGGTTGTAATTTGTGTAGGCTACGTACCTGTTTTTAGCAGTGCAGTGTATTTTGTTAGTTGTTCTATTGTGATGGTTGTGGCTGAGATGTATATATTACCGATGGTTGTAGTATGATGTTTGTAGTAGTACTGCGTGTAGTAGCAATAGTTGTATTCCGAATGTCGTGGTTGTAATTTTTGTACCTACCTGTTTTTAGCAGTGCAGTGTATTTTGTTAGTTGTTCTATTGTGATGGTTGTAGCTGTGATGCATATTATTACCAATGGTTGTAGTATGATGTTTGTAGTAGTACTGCGTGTACTAGCAATAATTGTGTTCTAAATGTCGTGGTTGAAATTTTTGTATCTACCCGTTTTTAGCAGTGCAGTGTATTTTGTTACTTGTTCTATTGTGATGGTTGTGGCTGTTATGTATATATTACCAATGGTTGTAGTATGATGTTTGTAGTAGTACTGCGTATAGTAGCAATAGTTGTATTCCGAATGTCGTGGTTTTGATGGTTGTACCTACGAAAGTTTTAGTACCGGTAGTTGAGTTTATTTTGTTAGTTGTATTGTGATGTTTGTGGCTGAGATGTATATATTGCCGATGGTTGTAGTATGATGTTTGTAGTAGTACTGCGTGTAGTAGCAATAGTTGTGATCCGAATGTCGTGGTTGTGATGGTTGTACCTAAGAAAGTGTTAGTACCGAAAGTTTATTTTGTTAGTTGTATTGTGATGGTTGTGGTTGTGATGTTTATAGTAGTGATGCAATCATACTACAATTAGTATGATGTTTGTAATAGTACTGTGTATTTAACTTTTATATTGTGGTATTTGTAAATTGTAATGATTACGTTTGTATTGGTTGTAATTAAAATTGTTGCAATCATTGTGTTTGTAGTAGCAATGTTTATTGTCGTAATGGTTGTGGTTGTGATAGTTGATAAGATAATGGTAGTAAAGTGCACAGTTTCTTCTGTTTGATCACATTAATGTTAGCCTGGAATCGAAATAACATTATATTTTTGAACACTAAAATATCATGTATACACGACATTCACAGCTTTGTACAATTTGTGTGTATATTTTCCCTGTCGGTATTCCTAAATGTGTTTTCCAATCGCGAGAAATGTCATATTTCTCCGCCATGTCATGCTTACCGTGTATCTGTGCTTGGCCTAAACACGAAGGAATCGCCTTTATTGCTGTTCTTTAATTTCGTGTCCCAGTTCGGTCACGTGATTGGAGACAGTCGATAAGCCGTAACGAGGATGACGTCACTTAATGTTTAACACTAGTTCCAAACTTTACGAAATGTCTACAGTAATCGGTAGAGCGTAGCGCGTGTATTGTTAATCACAAAGTCGCCTTAGAACTTGTCAGTTCCTATTACTGCGCCGAGACAAGGGTTTACAGCCGTAATCAAGTTTAATCCGAATTGATTTATAATTACATTAGCCTCTCTTGTTATTGAAGACATGGTTACAGCTTCATTTTGCCTTTGTCGAGTTAAGTAACGGATATTTTGGTACTGGGATATTCCAACAAACAGTATTAAGAAAAGGTTTTTGTTTGACCTTGGGATCCACTCGAAAACTATTATTTATATCTTAATTTCTTTGATTTTAAACGTAGTTAAAATTACCTTGAATTTAATTTCAAGGTAAAATGCCAATCGAACAAGTTCAAAAACACATTATTTTTCGTCTGGACACTATTTTGTATTTTCAAGAAATAAATTATATCGTGGGAACGAATAAACTAATTTCAAATAGATTTAGAACATGTCTACCTAACTGCCTTTTCCATTAGTTCTCAAGGGCCTGTCCATGATCAAGTGCATAGAACTTATAGGTAAGTCTAACCAGAGAGTAGATAAAGGCCCGATTGCACTACCTGAAGCGAACTAATCAGAGAGGGTATTCAGATAAGAAAACTTGCTATTTCGGAAGGTTCTATTGGTCTCGAGTAGTGCCTGGTTTGAGTTCGTCTCATCCTAGGGCTAAGCCGGTCACCAGTCCAGGTCATCCTAGTCCAGGCCTTACAGTGAGGTCGAAAGACTCTTGCAGACTGGTACCGTAGTCGTGCACCAAAACCCCTGTATGGGTCTGAGGTAAGTCACCTTAACAGGAGTCACGAGGTTTGAGGATGGACTCGTGGTGTGTGGTATCAAACTTGCTAGTAGATAGTTCCTCTTTAACATTATTTTATCCATATAGTGGGTTTAGAATCGGAAATGAACCAGAACAACCTACTAATTCAAGTCGCAAAGCAAGCAGATAATACTGCCTTTTTCACTAAAGATATATGAAATAAAATACCAAAACATTTTCAAAGTGACGACCATTTAAAGTTTTTAATCTTTAATATTGTTATATCTGTTACGAGTTAGGGGAGGGGAAATGTGAAGGGAACAATCCCAAAACAACAACTCATTGAAAGAAGCGTGAAAAAAGAGAATTAATATAAATATATAATGTGGACGCGTTTACAACTTAATTTCATACCTGTATTTTATCACAATCATTGTTATTACTAGACTACTAAATTGAGTCTACTCAAATTACTCTGTTAAACAATTACAGCTCCTAAATTAATAAATATAAGCTTTCATCAAAATGTAAACGTTTTACGTATTCTAGCATGTTTTTATAACTAACAGGTCTGTTTAACGTGTTTAAAAATATTTTTTAAATTATTAAAACCTATTATCTTTTAATACGTGTGCCAAAACTCAATTTATTATTGCTGACAAAGAAGATAGAGCATGATGTTATATTTTAAAATAAACTAAATGCGTCAATCATTATACAACTACATTTAGAAATTCTTTAATGATTTAAATTTTACATTTAGTTTTTTTTTATGGTTATAATAGCTTAATGGTACCCAGTTCATTCACAGATGGTGTATCTCAGTTGTTTCCTCAATTCCTCTTAAGGTTTAGAGCTACTCTGTTATAATTCTCTAAAATCGTTAAAGTCGCCAAGTTACGTCACAGCTCCATCTCCTACAAGACCGTTCAAGTCGCCACATATCACGAGTACATTTTTATACACGTAAAACACGCGTTACTTGTGTAGAACAAAATAACGGCCTCTTTGAAAGCGCTCGTATTTACTTTGCTCATATATTAATGACGAAATAACCGTATAGCAATAACAAAGCGTTGCCGATCTACAAATCATTAAACCCGACATCCATTTATCACAGCCAATTAGTTTATACGCGGCAAAGATACATAGTAATTTCCCGAGGGACCCCGCCTAAATAACTTAAACAACATCAAATAAATTTCACTTTTTCCGGGTGCCGTTTTTATCCATTTACATTGCCTTAATTAAAGAAATAAAACAGGATTTTCCTGAAAAACATGAATGCTATCGTTTTCAACGCAATTAATTTCTTTTATGGATATTTTTTTAACAAAAGGATAGAAACGTTTTGTTTTTTACATGAATGAATTCCATCAACACAATTACATTCGTAGCAAAAGCTGTCAATTCCCCAGTCACATATCAAAAGCTGACTCCATTACGTGAATGTGAATTGAATTTAACTTGTTTGGTTATTATTTAATAGTTTTACAGTGGAATTACGGTTACCCAAGGTAAAGTGCACAGGAGATACAACGTATAACCCAAAAAAGAGGTATAACACAGTCTCTGTCGAAAATGAAGAAGGAGGTATGGTAAACTGGTGAAATTAATGAAAACATAGACAAAGATGTGAAAATAGGCTTGGTACTGTGTTATCAAATGAGAAAATGACGTTCAGTAAAAAATAAAAACCAAATACTTTATTTTACATAATAATGGAGGAAACATACTTTTAAGTCGATGCTCTAAGACCATGCAGAGAGCTAAATCGAATAGGCCTACCTTCTGTATAACCCATATATTTCTAGTACTTTAGTTAACGCGGACCTCGAATACTCGGAGCTCGGATAATAAGAGTCCATACTACCTCCTTTACTATAGAAGAGAATTATAAACGTTTAAATGAAAAAGAACAATAATAATACAAAAAACTATTGCCTTATGATAATAGACATATTGGTAGATTGCAATAATAATATAAAGGCCGAAAATTACACTGTTTTAGGCTACATTAGATCAGACTAGGTTAGTTAGACTTGGTTAGGTTAGGAAATTAGGCTATGATAGGTTGAGTTACTATAAATCATAATAGGTTTAAGTTAGATTAGGATATTTTAGATTAGAATAAATCACAACAGGTCAAGTTAGGGGTGATTGTGAGAATGACCTGCCACCTACGATATTTTGGAAAATTGTTCAAAACCACCAATTAGGACGATATGCGCAAGATTTTTATTGTATTGACCTCGGAAACTTATTTATTTTTAATTTAAAATAGGCTAAAAAATTCAGTGTGGAAGAATAAGTTGTGAATGAGCCGTGGAGTGATACAGTGACATCACAACTGTAGTTGGTGTTTTAGCAATGTAAACTTTATGAATCAAAAACATGTCCTAAGCTATATTGATAACTATTATTTTTGTTATTGCCAGGGAAGGTTAATTTTATATATCTATATTGAAATATACCTATGAAGCACCCAGTCAAGATAGATTTGGTTCTAATTTTATACATTTAACCATTTAGGTAATTTATAAAATTATAACCAAATCTATCCTGACTGGACACTTTTTAGGTATATTCTAATATAGATATATAGTAACAATTTATAACCAAATTTATCGTAACAGGAGACTTTATAAGTATATTTAAATATACGTATGCAAAAGCCGTAAAATTTAAGCCAAAACGTTTCTCAAATATCTACACACGTAAGGTATGCTTGATGCCACTGTATCACTCCGCGCTCATAACAACTTATGCATCCGCACTGAATTTTTTACCCTACTTTAAATTGAAAAAAAATAATTTTCCGAGGTCAATAAAAAAAATTCTTGTGTACGTCGTCCTATTTAGTGGTTTCAAACCATTTTCCAAAATATCGTAGGTGGCCAGTCATTCTCACAATTACCAAGTTAGGTTATGATAAGTTAGGTTAGATTAAATCATGCTAGAATAAGTTACGTTAGGATATGTTACGCTAGGACAGATCGGGATAGATTGAGTAAGGTTAAGATATCTTAGATTACATTAAATCACGATAGGTCAAGTTATGTTATGATAGGTAAGGTTGGATTAAATCATGCTAGAATAAGTTACGTTAGGATATGTTACGCTAGGACCGATCTGGATAGATTGAGTAAGGTTAAGATATCTTAGATTAGATTAAATCACGATAGGTCAAGTTATGTTATGATAGGTAAGGTTGGATTAAATCATGCTAGAATAAGTTACGTTAGGATATGTTACGCTAGGACAGATCTGGATAGATTGAGTAAGGTTAAGATATCTTAGATTAGATTAAATCACGATAGGTCAAGTTATGTTATGATAGGTAAGGTTATATTAAATCATGTTAGAATAAGTTAGGTTAGGATATGTTACGCTAGGACAGATCTGGATAGATTGAGTAAGGTTAAGTTATCTTAGATTAGTATAAATTACGATAGGTCAAGTAAGGTTATGATAGGTTAGGTTAGGTTAGATTAAATCATGCTAGAATAAGTTACGTTAGGATATGTTACGCTAGGACAGATCTGGATAGATTGAGTAAGGTTAAGATATCTCAGATTAGATTAAACCACGATAGGCCAAGTTACTCGTATGTTATGATAGGTAAGGTTAGATTAAATCATGCTGGAATAAGTTACGTTAGGATATGTTACGTTAGGAGAGATCTGGATAGATTGAGTAAGGTTAAGGTATCTTAGATTAGATTAAATCACGATAGGTCAAGTTAGGTTATGATAGGTAAGGTTAGATTAAATCATGCTGGAATAAGTTACGTTAGGATATGTTACGCTAGGAGAGATCTGGATAGATTGAGTAAGGTTAAGGTATCTTAGATTAGATTAAATCACGATAGGTCAAGTTAGGTTATGATAGGTAAGGTTAGATTAAATCATGCTAGAATAACTTACGTTAGGATCTGTTACGCTAGGATAGATCTGGATAGATTGAGTAAGGTTAAGGTATCTTAGATTAGATTAAATCACGATAGGTCAAGTTAGGCAATGATAGGTCAGGTTAGATTAATTCATGCTAGAATAAGTTACGTTAGGATCTGTTACGCTAGGACAGATCTGGATAGATTGAGTAAGGTTAAGGTATCTTAGATTAGATTAAATCACGATAGGTCAAGTTAGGCAATGATAGGTCAGGTTATATTAAATCATGTTAGAATAGGTTACGTTAGGATATGTTATATAAGTTTAGATCTGGATAGGTTGAGTGAGGTTAGGACGGATTACAAGTTTATAGGTTAAGTATAAACTTTGGATTTTCAAGATAACTACATTGCCATTCTAAACTTTGCCTTATTTTCAATAAAATAACACATGAAAGTTTTGTAAAATTGTGAACTTGGTTTTAAAAATATACTTAAAAAACAAATCAACTCATTCAATCGTTTATTAAGCTCCATGATAACGTTGATTCCTGATGCCACAGTAAAATATTTTAGATAGCGCTACATTTAAACAAGCTAATTAATTTTCCGTATTTAAAACCGCCAGAAAACGTTATCTGGCTTATTTTTTGTACCGTTACGATTTGGATTGTTTAGTGTACCAGTTATTTCAACAAAAGTCTGAATACAAAACGTTTCCGTCACTTAACACGCAAGCCATTTATTATGCTAGTCCAAAGCAATTTTACCCTTCAAAAATATGCTAATCCAAAATATTTCAGGAAAAAGCCAGAAAGTTATTAAACGAAGCGATATGAAAGGTCGTTGGGGAAAGAGTCGACAAATGTTGTGTGAAACAATATAAAGTATTTTGTGGAAAATAATATGAGGCGCCTGGAGCCAGAGCAGGCCTATGCCAATTTCCACAAGGGTGATGTTTTTGTGATAAATATTGACAAAATTCATTAGATCAATAGATATCTCAACCGCACGTAAAGGAAACGAGATTGATTGCCCAAGTATTAAACTTATAAAATGTTTCAGGGATTTCAAGTTTAAACCGCTAAGACCCGACAAAAACCCAACCAGACCAGGTAAACCTGGCAATAGATCATGCAGCAGCCCTGGGCGCTAACATATATATATATATATATATATATATATATATATATATATATATATATATATATATATATATATATATAGAGAGAGAGAGAGAGAGAGAGAGAGAGAGAGAGAGAGAGAGAGAGAGGTATTACCTTAGATTAATACATATGGTACAATTGGTTTCAGTGCTGCTATCTATTAAAAAGAAGAATAACCGCAATTAGACCCCTATCGAAGTAAAAATTACATGGTTCACACCTATTTGTGCTCTTGACTCAATTTCTTTTAAATATGTCGGTTTGTTTATTCTGGCTCTAACTGCCACAAATTTCATAAGGAGCAGTAGAAAATATCTTGTAGAAAGCAGTAGAATATATCTTGAGGAAATAATAGCAAATTTCTTGTTGAAAGCAGTAGAAAATATCTTGTGGAAATAGTAACAAATATCTTGTGAAAAGCAGAAGAAAATATTTTTATGGAAATAGTAGCAAATATCTTGTGGAAATAGTGGCAAATATCTTGTGAAAACCAGAAGAAAATATTTTTATGGAAATAGTAGCAAATATCTTGTGAAAAGCAGAAGAAAATATTTTTATGGAAATAATAGCAAATATCTTGTGGAAATAGAAAGAAATATCTTATTGAAAGCAGAAGAAAACATATTGTGGAAATAGTAGCAAATATCTTATGGAAAGCAGTAAAAATATATTTTTTTTCTGGCGAAAACCCACTGTGATTAACATGGCCAATCAAAATTTAATAAAAAATGCAATATTTTAAATAAAACAAAATAACAAAATCAATTTTAAATAAAACAAAAATTTCAAAACAAACAAAATTTTCAGAAAGCAGCAATATATAAAACAATTATGTAACCATAAATACGATATTGCAATTTAAAAAAAACATAACAAAAAACAACAATAAATCTATAACAATAAAAAATATAAAACTATAAATAACAAAATAACAACAACGAAAAATATAACAGTAAATAAATAATAATATTTAAAACAACAACAGTCAACAATTTAACAATAAATAAATCTAAATAGCACAATAAAAAGAACATAAAATCTATTAAATTCAAATAGAAAATGAAAAATATACGCAGATCATAATTACAAAAATTAAAGTATAACTATAAAAGCATATATTTTAAATATTAAATTTTAAAAAAATATATTCAAGTGGTGTAAGAAAGCGATGACTCGGTCAACGGCCGAGGCATCGTCCCTTAACACCACCTTCAAACTCCCTTTTAAATTAAAAAGGGCACGAATATTAGTTACACAAACACAATCCACCAGAATATGTTTTATAGTGAAGACATCACCACAGTACTGACATACTGGTGGATCTTCACGACGCATCAAATATCCATGAGTTGCAAAAGAGTGGCCAACGCAAAGGCGTGTAGCCACCACTTCCTCCCTACGTTTTGAACGAATTGAAGACTTCCATGGACGGACGGTATCTTTAATTTCCCTCATCTTATTCTGAATCACAGTATGGCATTCGTCATTCCAAGCAGCGAGCAATAAATGTTTTGCAAAATACACATAATCAGATGCCATAGCTCGTTGAGTAATGGGCACCAAACTTGTAGCATTCTTCGCCGCTTCATCCGCTTTTGTGTTTCCGAGTATTCCGCAGTGTCCAGGTTTGAAAACATGTGACGAAAACAATAGAAAGAAAGGTTTTGGATTTCATTCGTAAAATGTTTTAGGTTAAACGAAAATTCTTTCAAGAGCTTTTAAGATTAGTATGGTATACTGAGTACCGTATAACAAGGCTAAGATTATAGTAGAAACCATTGTAGCTGGTCTGATTAGCTATCTATTAAAACTCATCTGCTGACCAAATATTATAATGCTTGCATTAGTCTAATCAGCATGACGCAGAACGAATATTATTGCACAGATAACCTACTGTTTCACAAAAATTCTCCAAACTACTACGAAAATATAAACGTTTTCATATTTATTACGGGCACTTATTTATCACTGTTAAGAAAGAATGCCTCAGATTCCACTTTAAATGATACTATAACGTCCATAGTTAACATGTTTCAACACTCTTCCCAGAATATCCCAGTAACTTTGCCTATTTTTAATAATGGAATGCCAAAAACACCTGTCAGCTTTCTTACAGAAAAAAACGAGGCCTATATAAAATAAGTGCTTATTCCAATTTGGGTTTTTATTACTACCTGGGCATTATAAAATCTTTTTTAATTTGAATTGTTTGGAAACAATTTTTTCAAGCTCATTGTACCAAATATTTACTAAACAAATAGGTTGTGAGACACGAAGGAGTGACGTCAGAAGTGAAAACGTTAATACCCAACCCACAGAAATTTTGGCTAGAGAAAAACATTTAATTTTACATGAATTACCTAAACATATGTTATCAGACGCGCCTAAGCATGTTTTCATTTCAAAGATTGGATGAAAAATACATAACTTATTACTATCGTTATACTCAATTATTTGTATTCATATTTATCTAAATTTAAATAAATTATTATATTTATAAACGTATCAACACTATTTATTAATAACCTTTTTCTTTAAGAATGTTCAATAAATAATGTAACATAACCGATGTGTTGAAAGAGTGTTTTTACAATATAACATATAACAAAAACCAGCTGATATTTGAAATCATTTCTTATCATTTAATTCGCATAGAAGTCACTCGTAGCGTAATCTAATGGAATTGTATGTTAATGTCCATCCAATAAGTTTTTGTAGGCGTCACTATAGAACTATCACTTTTCAATGCGTAGTTTTGGTTGCCTTCACAATGACGGGTGTACTCCATCACAATTACACTTTGTACAACACATTCAAATATAAACCTAATATCATGAATACAGAAAGTATTAGATTTTTGCATGAAATAATCTCAACGCTCGGGATGAAAGCCCTTACGTGTCAAATATGCCAAGGATTACAGAGGGTGATAGGTGACGCAATGAATGACTTCGGGCTATAAGAGGACAATACCAGCCCCATATGAAAACATTTCTGAAGGCTGAAGGCAAATAGGAAATAACCTGCAGCTTTGAAAAGAC
Organism: Prosapia bicincta; assembly: GCA_036971475.1. Classification (NCBI taxonomy): domain Eukaryota; kingdom Metazoa; phylum Arthropoda; class Insecta; order Hemiptera; family Cercopidae; genus Prosapia; species Prosapia bicincta. The sequence continues at coordinate 64,951,961 of JBAIZL010000006.1, read as the reverse complement.
TTGCGTCATATTAAAATTTACTGTATGCGAAAAAACCCCGGTCTTTTGACTTTTTGGGGTGATTTAAAAATCGACTGTTTTGAAAGCTTTATTGGTACAGGTAAAATACATTTCTGTTCGTTGGCGTGGAATGAAGTATGTTTACCTCGCATGGTAACAGAATATGTTTTATTTAAACGGTTCAATGGCTTGGTTGCAAAGCCTATGGCGAAATAGTTGTTGAAACAAAATTATTTCATTACAAATCATACAGCTCAGTGACCATCTCTCTCAAGAGGCCACGGCATTAGTCTAGGTTCCAGTGAGCTTCGTAGACTAAATATTTAGTCATAATTTACTTAATTAGGTTAAGAATGTATTCATTAAAAATACCCTTAAGGTACTAGGTTTTCTAATGAAACCGTTTTTTTATTTATTTATTTGATATAAAATCATGAGATTTCTATATTAAAAGTCGAACATAAGAATTACAAGATGTTTTTAAATATTATCTTGACAAAAATATGTACATTGTAACATTTTCTGAGTGACTTGCAAATGAGATATGAAAGTAGTAATTAAATGGTTTGTTTTAAATATCATCTTGGCACACACACACACACACACACACACACACACACACACACACACGCGCGCGCGCGCGCGCGCGCACGAACGCCCACGCGAGCACACACACACACACACACAAATATATATATATATATATATATATATATATATATATATATATATATATATATATATACCATCACACTCAACATCCACACATACATACATACATACATACATACGGACACACGAAAATAAAAGCACTGCATTAAAGCTTTCGAAAAGTCGATTAGTAAATATAGTAAGATTTTCTTCAATGTACATAAGGGAAAGTCATAATTGCAATGCAAGAAAAACAACAAGTGTTACAACTCAGGTGAGAATAATTTTAGAATATTAGAAAAAAGAGAAATGAAATAAAGATATGAATTAGGAACGGTATAGCTTAGGCCTACCGTTTCCTTTTGCTCTGGGTACTTCCTGTGTTTGCCTCTGGATACATTTTCGGTCTAGCATTCCATTAGACAACGGAACCTAAGAATAAACTTCCGGTTCGTTGTATTTCAGGCCTGGTACAAAAGATTTTTTTCCTGTCCATTGACTTTTTTTTTCTTTAGTACAATGTCAGCGGAAACGATTTCCGATACTGCGAACCGTTTACGCATAAATGTCGTAATGCAGTTCGAAAGGAAATGTGACGTCGAATTAGACCCAGGCGGAAGTACTTTGCTAATAAAGCGGAGTGACGAGACGTCGTACATTTCGCTGCAGGCGTTCGTGCTGCTCTTTGCAATTATTCAGTTTATAAAACGTAAGACAGGTTAATTTCCCTCGAGGAAGCACGATCCTTTATACCCTGTCAGCTTTAAATTACCCTTGTTCTGCTCAAGTATCTGACTGTATTTTACGGCACAGCTTGGATGTTCGTGCGCTCTCTACATGAGTCATTTAATTTTACTTGACGTTCTTACCAAGAGCAACGGAAACATTAAATGTAATATTACTACATTCGAACTAAAATTCATCGCAACAACAGTTAAAATGGAGGAGTTGTTAAAGTTCAATTTTTTTTTTACTTACTGTAAGACCAGTCTTTTTGAATTGTAACAAATAAATCTCTAAAAAGTTTAACTTTACATTACCGCAGCTCCTGGAAGTCCTCACCTGAAATTGATGAAAATTTGATTACATATTTTAATATTTAATAATAATAATAATAAATTTACTTTTGGAAATAAATGTATAAATATTCTTTGAAATATATCAAAAAATGATGTTAGTACTGTTTCCCAACGAAAAGCTTTGAATTGTATAATACAATAAAATATTCTTTTATTTGAATTTTCTCGTATTTTTTTTAATTGCGCAAGAAATGTTTTTTATTATTATTAAATAATTTTATAGAGTCACATATAGCCTATGGTAGAAGCTTTGTGAAATAATTAAATTTAATGATAATGGATGATATATTTTATTCCAATTATTAAAACAGTATCCGTCTTCAATTGAAATAAACCTATGGATTAAAATAAATGATTTAAATGAATCGATTATTCAAATTTGTATTCAATAAAATTGTTTAACATCCAAACAAAGTTTTAATTAACTAGATTCTTATTATAAACTATATTTTCTATACAATCTTCAAATGAAGCATTCACTTTTGTGTTTTACTGACTACTAAAATGTAGGTTTTTTTGTATTCTGTATTACGTATCTCACGAGCTATCGTCACAGTTAATTTGAATCAAATCGTTAATTTCACAATAAATTCAACGCTAGTCAACCTTTACTTACAATTTCTAACAAATATTTTTTTAATATCCTTGTAAAAACCCAAATTTAATGAATCGATTCATTTAAATGAACCGACTTAGATTCGATAAATCAAGTTTGCATTCAATAAATTTGTCAACTACCAATAAAAGTTTTTAGTCAACTACATGTTTTTATTACCAACTGCCTAGGTAAGGTGAAACGGTCTCGGCCTGACCCAGAGATGGCATACAATCAGTGAAAACTCGTGAAATTAGTTCCTATGATAAGCTTTAATTTGTTCGCTCAAGTAGTTTGTGTACAAGATTTTTTTGTAGTAAACGTATTTTTTTATAGTATTTTTCTTTGAAATGGATAAACTTGAATGTCGTGTGGTGATAATTTTTTTTGTTTTGGATGGATTAACCCCTGAGGAAGGTCATCCGAAGTTGATAAAAGTGTACGGGAACTCTGCTCCTTTAATGGCAACAGTTAAAAAGTGGTCAGTTGAATTAAAAGCGTACGATATCGTATTGAGCGATAGGAGAGTAAAGGTGCGTGAGATAGCTGAAGCTGTGAGGTTATCAGAAGAAAGATTGCGAAACATCTTGCATGAAGAATTACCGATACGAAAGTTCTGTCGGCGGATCAAAAGCAAATTTTAAAACGATGTTCACAGCAATTTTTAAATCTATTCAAGAAGGATCCGACTGATTATGTGGCGATTTATCACCATGGATGAGACATGGGTCCACCACTACATGCCCGAAACTAAACAACAGTCGAAACAATGCTTGGAAGCTGGTGGTTAACCGCCAAAGAAAGCGAAGTCGATCAGATCTGTAGGAAATGTTATGATTCCTAGTGTGTTTTCGGATGCTAAAAGGATCTGTTAATTTATTACCTTGAAAAAGGCAGAACAATTACGGGCAAATATTACTTCAACCTTATTGACCAACTGGATGTCAAAATTCGCTAAAAGAGGCCTGACTTGAAGAAAAATGTCATTTTTCATAAAGACAACGCACCTGCTCACAAAAGTGTGTTGGCAATAGGAAAATTGCGATGTTTGGGGTGAGGTTTACCCGGCCATCACCCCTAGTCTTCTGGTTTTGCACCCTCGGACTTCAATCTCTCCCAAATCTGAAGAAATTTGTTTTTGGAAAGGGCTTCGCACCCAATTAGGAAGTTGATAGGAAGGCCGTCAATGATTATTTTAACAGCCTTCCAGACTCTCACTTACAGGAAAGAATACTGATGTTGGAGAAACGCTGGACCAAGTGTGTTGAGGTCAAGAGAGATTATGTAGAAAATTAAAATCTTTTTAAAACTGAAAATCACGATCTTTCACTTTCAGGCCGGGAGACATTTCGCCCTACCTTCGTACATTTTCTAAATTGTTAACTAAATTCTTCAAACATAAAACTGTCAATATAATATTCACTTTTGTCGGCCATTCCTACTGACAATTACACCGTGTTTTTTTCTTTTTTTTAATACTGTATTACTTTTTTATACGAACTAACTTCACGATCTAAATGAAATGGTTTATTTCACAATGAATTCAGTACTTATCGACTTTTTCTTAAAGTTTTTAACAAATATTGTTTTATTAACCTTCAAGTATAACACTTATTTTTTGTAACGTAACAGTAACACTGGGGTCCACCAAACCCCGAAATATATTTTATCACTGTAGTCATATACATTGTTTTAAAAATATTTTAAAAGAATTACCCTTTTTATTAGGTTATTATCTTATGAATATTTGTAGTTTAGTATTAAAATTAAGGTTTTTATGAAGGTAAAACCTATAAATTCCCAAAAAACCAAATATTTTTCACAAAAATGCATAGTTGTACCAAATTGGAAAAAATAGTAACATTTATTTTATATTGCATTAACAATTATACATATTCTGAAAGAAATAGTATTGTCCTTTACCACAGTATTATTGAAAGGCTCTCAAAATTAATACCTACCCTTACACTACTCTACAAAATCCCACATTAACCAACATTCAAAACATATTGAAAAACTCATAATAAAGATTCAGATTTTCTTTTAACGTTTCTGCCCTTTAAACCACACATTCGATGCAAACCATTGACCGGTGGTCATCACACATAGCAGCACTGCAAGTTTGGTAAGGAGTTTTGTTTTTCTGTCTTTTGTTAGAGGACAAAAAGTTTATCTTTTTTTATTGGAGTTTCTCCCCCTTCTCTAACTTTCTCATGTTGACTTTCAGGAATACCCAAAATGTCCTGAATGGCCAGTTTAAGGCTTTTGTGCAGTGTTGCGGTCTCTAAACGTTTGTAGAATAAAGATTTGATTAGTGAATTTCCTAGTGTTGACAAATACAACCTTCGGGAAATTTGTGTATTTTGCACATTCAGTTTGTATAAGACCATGGAATGTACTCCACATTGATCTAACATTCCATGAATGAATTTTAGATGCCAACGATTGGTTTTTCTGCTTACAGAGTAAGAGTGACATAAGTGTCACAAGTGCCCCTCCTTTTGTGCTGTTATAGAGTAGGACTATTTCGGGTTTCTTACGTTCATCAACTATGGCACGGCGAAGAAAGGTTGAAAGCAAAACAACAATTAATCTCTTTTGGGCCGAATTACACAATTGTCTTAGGCCTACTATGGTTGAAAGCAAATAGAGATTGTCCTACAGGTTGTACTGATAAGAACTTTGCAGGGATCTCGGATTTGTTTGCCCTCATTGTTCCCATAATTGTCAATTTATGGTTTACTAACATGGTGTCAAACATATTCAGATTCTTCCTCAAGTAAACCTCTTATAAAGTCAGAATATCTGCTATATGAGAATTTTATTAGCACAAACACGATCACTGTACTATTGAAAAAGGTATACGTAAATATAAGACTGGTGTCCACAGGATCCATCGGTCGCTTATATTGTTTATTGCACCGACAGCAGCAGACTCAAGAGGTCAAAACCAGTGTCCGCTCTAACCAAGGGTACCAACTGAATTTTCATGGGGGCTAAATATCCCGTAAAAACGTTATTACAAAATAATTACCTAGTAAAAATTGTACCCATTGGACCCCAGTGTTATATTTGAAGGTTAATAATTGTTATCTAATATCTTCAAAATAAAAATGTGTCTTGGATTTTGGCACAACACACTTAAGTACTCTCTAAACCGAAATACTTCACGCGCTAGAATATAGCAAGCATCCCCTTTGTCCCTCTGCGTCCTGATCCCAAGTGAGACACAAATAAATTCCGTTGGATCTATGTCTCCAATATCCGACTCCCGCTTAACTTCGTTACAGACCGGACGTTAATGTTCTTTACCAAACATTCGACCATTTCTTAGCAATTGTGACATTAGTTTCTTTCTGATTTACTATTGTTAAAGACAATATCTTGCTTTTTGTAAACTTTATAACGTTTATATTCTTCGTAAAACATAATTCTACACAATTAGAAATCCTAGTGCACAATACAAATATTATACCTAAAGTTATTAAAAAACTGATGTACTTTCAAACTGTATAGACTCGGTTGGGATTACTATATACATTCTAATAAGCCTCTGAGAATGCCAACTATGATATGAAATGTTCAGTTAGTAAAATATATACTTTTATTGTGCTAACAATTTATCACAGTGTGTTCAACAATGTTCAAATACTTTGAAAAATATTGTATTGGAAATATGAGGAGGTTAATTTAAAGCGTTTTCATGAAAAGAAATAAAATAAAAATTATAATTTTTTTCTATTTAAACATAACGAAATCACCAGCCACAATCTAAAAAAACCAATAACACTGCACCGACTCGTGTACACATATGTTAGTTACAAATAGTTTCTACACGAGAAAAAGCTGACTTTAAGCAACGATAAATAGTGCAACGATAAATAGTGGTTGCAACGATAAATAGTGGTTGATTATTGAAAAATAAGAACATGACCTGAAATTACAAGCTCACGAATGTGAGTAAACTTGAGGCTTATTTATAAAATGCAGAGCTATTTCATACTGCTATGGTTATTTTACAATACAGCAACAAAATATTTTGTTATTGGTTTCGTTATAAAATAAAAATAGATTTCTGACAATAACATTGAAGTCAGCAACCGCTCAACTTATATTATGTTTTTTTTTACAACTAAACCGAACCTAACCTATACTTTGATGCTTTTCGCAATATAGTTAGGTTTAAATTTTCAATTTATCGGCTAAAACGCAAATATAGGTCAAATTGTATAAGCTTGCACTTAATTCTTAGGTATAAATTGTGTATTCGTCATCTGGAAAACATCAGGCACTGTCCTCAATCCTCATCGACGCCATAAGTCGCGGCTCACCCGTTCCAACCCTTAGGCAATCCTATTAGCACACTTCCGTGAGCCCCCTATTTTCTATTGTTGTTATTTTCATTATACACTAAAAAGTATTAATAAGTAATAAAACAATGAGTCAGCGGAAATCCAAAGGTCAATGTTTTTCAAAATAACCTGCGAGCCCCTCTACCCTTCCCTCGCCCTCGTCCTCTCTCGCCAAGTTCCGCTGCCAATGTACCAGCTTATAAAGCTTTACCTAACAAACTAATTTCTATAACTTACATTATATAACCGCATGAGAGTTGACTTGCAAATGGAGTCTAACCCCTTCACTTCAGAAATCGTTTAGCTTACATTAGTAAACATATATAGGCCTATAAAAGCAAACCTAACCTGTCCGGATACTTTGAGCCCATATTTTGTCATATCTGTAAGGTAATGTAGTATAACATACCTTACACATTGCTCAAGATAGGTACGAACCAGGAGTGTATTTGGAAAGAGAGTTTATGTTTCTATGACCACAATTATCGTAAAGTTGTACCTACCATTTATGGTTCGCGACATGTCAGATGACGTTTTCCTTGTTTGGAATGTATTTTGAACTAACATTTAGGAGCAAAGAATACCGGAGTTTATGGAAACTTTATGAAATTATTAAAACGTGATTGAAATATTTAGAAACGTAAATTAAAAAAACCTGCTGAATATACGAATCGCTTCATTAGGTCGCGCTGGCTTTGTCTTTGAAACAAAGAAAAATTCTCTCTCAGAAAAACAGTCACACAAATATTTTTCACCCTCGTCTTCCCGCGGGCGTATGTGGAGTAATGACATATCATTGCGTAAAATGTGAAATAACAGTTTTTTAGAAAAGAAAAAATATTAGTAGATCTATTTAATATTGAAACACAGTATTTCTAAAATGAGAGTATATTAGTCTAGTGTATGTGAATAAAATTGTTAAATATTAGTATTTAAGTGCTAATTGGGAAGTTTTAAAATCACAAGAAAATTAAGTTTAAAAGTATAAATACATTTATTTATAAATAAATATATCTTATATTTCTCTGAAAAATAATATGTAATTGAAATGGGGAAATAACAGTAAGTTACCTATTCAAAATTATATAGTAGCAGCGTATTATTTAAAAGACATTTTCACTTTTAAAATGAGAAAATGTGTTATAGTGTTTTATATATATATATAAATATAAAATACGTTTTCTTGTTTAATAATTTAAAACAACATAGGTTATTCAAATACAAGAATATTTATATTCAAAGCTTTTCGTTGATAAACAGTACGAACATCATCAAGAATGAAAATTACAATAATGTCTTGTAATAATAATGTAATAATGTCTTACGTTATTGTAATTTTCATTCCTGATGATGTTGGTACTGTTTACCAACGAAAAGCTTTGAATTTAAATTAATAAATATTCTTATATTTGAATAACCTATGTTGTTTTAATATATATATATATATATATATATATATATAGAGAGAGAGAGAGAGAGAGAGAGAGAGAGAGAGAGAGAGAGAGAGAGATTTATATCATACAAATCTGATAAATGATATTCAAATATCGCTATACCCCTTATGCTACGTTTTAATGTAAATAAAAAAGACGATGAAGAGGATAATTTATGAAAATAAATATACGACAATGTAATTGAAAATGAGCATAGACTATGTAAAACACAGTAAAATTTGAATGTTCTATAATACTATAAAACGTATTACTATATTTTCTCATTTAAGTTACAAAATCGTATTTTACAGATTTCAGAAAAACTCCCCCTATTCAACTATATTATAAATGTTTACATTTTTGGGGACAAGTGGAAAGGCCAGCAAAATTGAAAAATTTATTTACTCTCTTAAACTAATAAATTATAGCCAACACTGTAATCATGCGGTTGAGTCTTTTAGTGGCCTCAACTGCTAACTTCAAGGTCATAGGTTCAGTTAACGGTTGCTCCAGACGTATTGTGCACACTTCCAGTCCTAGAACGCCTGTGAAACACCTAGGATTCACCCTGGATAATAACGTGCGGTTGAATCTTTTAGTGGCCTCAACTGCTAACTTCAAGGTCATAGGTTCAGTTAACGGTTGCTCCAGACTTATTGTGCACACTTCCAGTCCTAGAACGCCTGTGAAACACCAAGGATTCACCCTGGATAATAACATGCGGTAGAGTCTTTTAGTGGCCTCTACTGCTAACTTCAAGGTCATAGGTTCAGTTAACGGTTGCTCCAGACTTATTGTGCACACTTCCAGTCCTAGAACGCCTGTGAAACACCAAGGATTCACCCTGGATAATAACATGCGGTTGAGTCTTTTAGTGGCCTCTACTGCTAACTTCAAGGTCATAGGTTCAGTTAACGGTTGCTCCAGACTTATTGTGCACACTTCCAGTCCTAGAACGCCTGTGAAACACCAAGGATTCACCCTGGATAATAACATGTGGTTGAATCTTTTAGTGGCCTCAACTGCTAACTTCAAGGTCATAGGTTCAGTTAACGGTTGCTCCAGACTTATTGTGCACACTTCCAGTCCTAGAACGCCTGTGAAACACCAAGGATTCACCCTGGATAATAACATGCGGCTGAGTCTTTTAGTGGCCTCAACTGCTAACTTCAAGGTCATAGGTTCAGTTAACGGTTGCTCCAGACTTATTGTGCACACTTCCAGTCCTAGAACACCTGTGAAACACCAAGGATTCACCCTGGATAATAATATGCGGTTGAATCTTTTAGTGGCCTCAACTGCTAACTTCAAGGTCATAGGTTCAGTTAACGGTTGCTCCAGACTTATTGTGCACACTTCCAGTCCTAGAACGCCTGTGAAACACCAAGGATTCACCCTGGATAATAACATGCGGCTGAGTCTTTTAGTGGCCTCAACTGCTAACTTCAAGGTCATAGGTTCAGTTAACGGTTGCTCCAGACTTATTGTGCACACTTCCAGTCCTAGAACGCCTGTGAAACACCAAGGATTCACCCTGGATAATAACATGCGGTTGAGTCTTTTAGTGGCCTCAACTGCTAACTTCAAGGTCATAGGTTCAGTTAACGGTTGCTCCAGACTTATTGTGCACACTTCCAGTCCTAGAACGCCTGTGAAACACCAAGGACTCACCCTGGATAATAACATGCGGTTGAGTCTTTTAGTGGCCTCAACTGCTAACTTCAAGGTCATAGGTTCAGTTAACGGTTGCTCCAGACTTATTGTGCACACTTCCAGTCCTAGAACGCCTGTGAAACACCAAGGATTCACCCTGGATAATAACATGCGGTTGAATCTTTTAGGGGCCTCAACTGCTAACTTCAAGGTCATAGGTTCAGTTAACGGTTGCTCCAGACTTATTGTGCACACTTCCAGTCCTAGAACGCCTGTGAAACACCAAGGATTCACCCTGGATAATAACATGCGGTTGAATCTTTTAGTGGCCTCAACTGCTAACTTCAAGGTCATAGGTTCAGTTAACGGTTGCTCCAGACTTATTGTGCACACTTCCAGTCCTAGAACGCCTGTGAAACACCAAGGATTCACCCTGGATAATAACATGCGGTTGAGTCTTTTAGTGGCCTCAACTGCTAACTTCAAGGTCATAGGTTCAGTTAACGGTTGCTCCAGACTTATTGTGCACACTTCCAGTCCTAGAACGCCTGTAAAACACCAAGGATTCACCCTGGATAATAACATGCGGTTGAGTCTTTTAGTGGCCTCAACTGCTAACTTCAAGGTCATAGGTTCAGTTAACGGTTGCTCCAGACTTATTGTGCACACTTCCAGTCCTAGAACGCCTGTGAAACACCAAGGACTCACCCTGGATAATAACATGCGGTTGAGTCTTTTAGTGGACTCAACTGCTAACTTCAAGGTCATAGGTTCAGTTAACGGTTGCTCCAGACGTATTGTGCACACTTCCAGTCCTAGAACGCCTGTGAAACACCTAGGATTCACCCTGGATAATAACGTGCGGTTGAATCTTTTAGTGGCCTCAACTGCTAACTTCAAGGTCATAGGTTCAGTTAACGGTTGCTCCAGACTTATTGTGCACACTTCCAGTCCTAGAACGCCTGTGAAACACCAAGGATTCACCCTGGATAATAACATGCGGTTGAGTCTTTTAGTGGCCTCTACTGCTAACTTCAAGGTCATAGGTTCAGTTAACGGTTTCTCCAGACTTATTGTGCACACTTCCAGTCCTAGAACGCCTGTGAAACACCAAGGATTCACCCTGGATAATAACATGCGGTTGAGTCTTTTAGTGGCCTCTACTGCTAACTTCAAGGTCATAGGTTCAGTTAACGGTTGCTCCAGACTTATTGTGCACACTTCCAGTCCTAGAACGCCTGTGAAACACCAAGGATTCACCCTGGATAATAACATGCGGTTGAATCTTTTAGTGGCCTCAA
>JBAIZL010000006.1:64920897-64938397 GCA_036971475.1 Prosapia bicincta | reverse complement strand
CCAGCTTTTGTATGCCGTCGTCATAGAAGCTTGCCGCCAGACTGGACAACCACTGCTGCACAGACGTTTTTACTTCTTCATCATTGGAATGACGCTTTCCCGCTAAATGCGTCTTCAAGTGTAGAAACAAATGGTAGTCGCTAGGCGCTAGATCGGGACTGTATGGAGGATGGTCCAATTGTTCCCAGCCAAATGAAGTGATGAGCTCTTGCGTTAGATTTGCTGAATGTGGACGAGCATTATCGTGGAGCAAAACGATGCCTGCACTCAACATGCCACGTCTTTTGTTTTGGATTGCGCGGCGCAGTTTTTTTAAAGTTTCACAGTACGCGGCTTCATTGATCGTTTCACCGCGAGGCAGAAAATCGACCAACAACACACCCTTTCTGTCCCAAAAGACAGTCCACATGATTTTCTGGGCAGAAATTGTTTCCTTGAATTTGACTTTCCTAGGGGATGTTGAATGCCGCCATTCCATTGACTGTTGTTTTGATTCTGGTGTAACGTAGGCTACCCACGTTTCATCACCTGTAACGATATGGCTTAAAAAATCATCGCCCTCGTTACGGTAACGCTCGAGAAAGCTCAATGCACTGCCCAATCGTTTGGTTTTGTGCTGATCAGTCAACATTTTCGGTACCCACCGTGAACACAGTTTCCGATAATTTAAACGTTCAGACACAATTTCGTAGAGAATACTTCTTGATACAGCAGGAAATGTTACAGCTAAGGACGAAATTGTGAACCGTCTGTTCTCTTTCACTTTACAGTCCACTTTTTGAATGAGATCATCGGTAATGACTGAAGGTCGCCCACTTCGTTCCTCATCATGAACGTTTGTGCGGCCATCTTTGAAGGCCCTAACCCATTTCCGCACCATTCCTTCACTCATAATGTTTTCACCATAAACTTCACTGATTTCACGTTGAATGTCAATTGCTTTTAAGCCTTTAGCACAGAGAAAACGAATCACACCACGCACTTCACAGTCGGCGGGATTCTCGATTGTCTGCGGCATTTTAAAATCCCGTAAACAAACTAAGACTCGATCAAACGGCGTCACAATGGCGTCTGTAGCTTCCCAACAGATGTAGCTACACTGCGCGCATGCGCTAAACGCCGACCGCAGAGCTGCGGCGGGGAAATTTAGAAACGGTACTTACTTTAAAAACATGCCTCGTATATATATATATATATATATATATATATATATATATATATATATATGCAATATGTATTCTTGTGTATTAATAAAGAAATAAGTCAAATTAAAAATACAAGAATTATTATTGAATTTACAATTCAAAGCTTTTCGTTGGCAAACAGTACCAACATCAGGAATATTCTGATGTTGGTACTGTTTCCTAACGAAAAGCTTTCAATTGTAAATTCAATAATAATTCTTGTATTTGTAATTTGTTGATGCTCTACTGTACTGATATCCAATATTTAGTACATACACCAACGAAATATAAAACTCTCATACATAAATAAAATTTATAAAATATAAAACCTCAAGTAGGCTGTATATCATTTCAAAACAAATGACAATTACTCAAGTGTCAATATTTGACTGTCATAAACGTTCTAAGTAATTTTGTTAAAAAACAATGTTTGATAGAATGTTTTAAACAAAAATTGTAAATATTTAATGGTATTCGAATTACAAATTATATGAGGTGACATTTTATATTTTTACTAATCTACATACGATGGAAATTTGATAAACTTTATTTATTGTAATTGGCTTTAAAACCGTAACCTAAACAACTTGTCTAGAAAGTTTTAGCTTGTTTAGAGATCGATTATTGCTTTAATAGCATCTTTTCCTTCCACACCGAGCACCAAAAGCACCTGAAGTTCTTTTAAGCCCAGTTCACATGTTTCGAACATAATTTCCCCTCAGTCTGCATTATAGTCAGAAACAGTTTCAAGTAAATATTTCGCATCAATATAAAGTTTCTTGTTAGACATTTCAATAGAAACAATCGCGCTTAGAGGATAAACAAGTTAGGCAAACTTTTTGAGTACAGCCAAGGTAACTTGTTAATCCGTCTAAGTGTAAAGTTACGGGACGAAGTAAAAGGTGTCAACTTTTTGTTAAATAAAGCCTGGCTAGAGGTTGCTCTTTACGGTCAGGTTTATATTATCGGATTATAATTATTAAGTAAAACTAACGATAAACTTTTTTCCCGGCTCCGTATGTGCGTTTCAAATAGGACGCTTGCGTTTGTACTCGTCAGTCATCATGAGTGTTCCCATTGTATGATTTGGAAACCATTTAAAATAATAGCAGGGTTTTTTGTATACTTTTTTATAAATTTATTCTTTACTTAAGATTTTTAATCAAACTTGATTGTTACAACTGAGTTGAGATTCTGTATTGATATTGCCTTCATGTATTAGATGCTTTTATTTACGTCGATTATATATCGAACATAATTTTTTTCGCCTTTGAATAATTCTGGATTAAAGATTTCAGTTTACTGACATAGTCTATATAATAATGAATGTTCAACATTAAATTATTTCTATTTAACATTTTGTGAAGCAATGTTTGCTACAAAAGGCAAAAATATAGTTCTAAAGGTGTTTTCATAATTTGAATAAAAAGTGTTTTTCAAGTGGATATATTTCTTTTTGATCAGAAAACTTGTTCTGGGAAAATGTTGAAGTTGGGGTGAGGCGCTAAATTATTATAACATATGACTTCATACAACAGATGATTTTATGTAGGGCCTAATACGTTATGTCGCAGGGCAGCTGTATTAACATTTGGTTATGCTAATTACATTGTTATACATTATGTTTACATGTTACTATACAATATAGTTTATCATTTATTATGTCTAATAACTTATTAGGCATATCAAAAAAACTTACTACAAATAACTCAATATAATTACAATGATTTATACATTTTTATTCTAATTTTTTTAATGAAAACTTTCTATTGGGACACATTTAAGAAAACATTTCAATTAAATTTCTCACATAAAATGTTTAAACGGAATACTTCTTTTCGCTGGATATCATTTCATCCGTCACGCGTCACGTGACGCTCTTCATATCGATGCTTAAATTAAGTGATGACATATGGATGACATACGACAGCTAATCTTATGTTTCAGGTTATGTTGTGAAACAGCTGTTTTAACACGTGCGATTTGTTAGTTTATTTATTGTACATTATTAACTCTAAATATTATTAAATATTTTTATCGGTTAATTAATATATGATTACTTATTTACCCTAATTTTAATAAATCTTACGTTAAATAATGCAATATAATTGTAATGAATTATGTGTTTTTCTGACACTTTTTGCCGGTTTCAATTAAATTAAATAAACACAATTTTTATTTAGTAAATTATCGGACATCTAATAAAGATTTTCTATTAATTACATTCTTTAAATACAATCTCTATGTCATTGCCACTATGTTCCTAATTAATTCCCGATTTAAATTAAAATTTGTACGAGAATATTTTCTAATTTGAAAACAAACAGCTTGATACTTTGAGATATTGCATTACAATGTAATCAATTATAATATTAGACATGCAATATAACAGCGCTCTGTACTACGAATCGATTAGGCAAACAATCTGTATTCACTGGCCTGATAGAGCTGATTGTTTTGTCAGCTATCGAGATATTACAAATATTTATGAGCGTCTACTGTTTTTAATTGAAATCAGCATTTCCGGATTCTGTACAGAACTAGCAACAATTCAAATCAGATTGGACGCCGATTGCCAGTCCATTGTTGTTCATTAATATTAACATATTGAACGCTTTTGGAGGCATTTGTTCGTCGATGTTTACGGTAGCTGTGCATTGCAAGCGCTGAATAAACGTAGCAGTGCATATGGAAAATGTAAAACATTGGTTAAGTATAAAGGTTTGAGTTTGGCGGATGTGTGTGTGGAAGTGTAGTGTCAAGTAGAGTTTTTCAAAATTTTATAATTTTGGCTAATTTTTTTTACATTAATCACTTAAACAATAGTTTATGACTATCCGAACTATGAATTTAGTAAATTTGTTAAAACTTACTGAGACAGAACGTTTTCGATCGCTATGTGCTGATATTCATCAGTGTCTTCTGCTTGGAGATGTTGGATCAAACGATGACGGTTTTAAAGGTAGGTTTTCGATAGTATCAAAGACTATGTGTAATTTGTATTGTGTTTGTTCGTTTAATATGTTTGTACTTTGTGGTTTTGTGTGTCTGTAAATTTCATATTGTTCTAGTGTGTTGAGATGTGATCCTTTTTGTTGATGTGTAGGATTTCTAGGTTATGGTAAATGTCTGTTTATTTGTGTCCTGTATCTATGGCCTACCCATGGGAAGTCCTATCAGTAGTCTCCTAAGCGAAATCGTTCTACAACACATAGAAAACGCCAAGATACTCACAAACAATATACACGCACTCAAAATTATTTACTGGCACAGATACGTCGATATCATAACACTATACAGAGGAACTCCCGTCAATGCGAAAAACTCCTCACCTACACTAATAAAATACACCCAAAACTCCACTTCACTTCAGAAATTGAAACCAACCGATCCCTAAACTTCCTCGAAATAACTATAACACAAAAACCAGACACAAAAACAAAGTTTCAACATTTACAGGAAACCAATAACGACAGACACACTTATCCACGACACCCCAAACCATCCTATCCAACACAAACACGCTGCGTTCAGATCCATGCTCCATAGACAAAGAAGTCCCAATGAAAACAGAAAGCATAAGCAAAGAATTAGACATAATTAAATATTTAGCATACACAAATGATTACAACACCACAATAATAGAAAACTATGGTACAAAATACATAAAAACACTAAAATTAACACTAATGACAGGGAAACAAATACATCATATTACCATTCATAAACAAAACAACAAACAAAACAGCCCGAAAATTTAAAAAAACAGGATACAAAATAGCATACAAAACTAATAACAAGCTACAATACAAAATACAACACAACACCAACAACAAGGATAAACTACAAGCACCAGGCGTATACAAACTGAACTGCGACAAATGTAACACGTTCTACATTGAACAAACAGGTCGCAGCTTTAAAGAAAGAGTAGAAGAACACAAACAGAACGCCAACTCAACATTTTACAACGACATAAAAGATACAGGACACAAATACACAGACATTTACCAAAACCTAGAAATCCTACACATCAACAAAAAAAGACCACATCTCAACACACTAGAACAATATGAAATTTACAGACACACAAAAACACAAAGTAAAAACATATTAAACGAACAAACACAATACAAATCACACATACTCTTTGATACTATCGAAAACCTACCTTTAAAACCGTCACCGCTTGACCCAATATCTCCAAACAGAAGACACTGATGAAGATCGGCACATAGCGATCGGAAACGTTCTGTCTTAGTAAGTTTTAACAAATTTACTAAATTGAAAGTTCGAATAGTCATAAACTATTGTTTAAGTGATTAATAAGATTCACCGAACGTAATGGACTATAAAATTCAAGTTTTTTTTACATGTCATTTACTTATTTTTCTATTAATTTTTGTATTCATTTTCTTTCTAATTTTGATAGGGTTCTTTATTATTATCAATATTTTTCTTATTTTAGGATTTGTTTGAACAATTTTAGGTGCACATGTTTCTCTATTATTTAATAATTACATTTTTTTTTAAATTTTGTTTTATCATTCCAAAGCGTACACTCAAGTATGGAGTTCTGCCTTTCAGCTTGAGTGATTTCAAAGCTGGTGAGGTGTTATGAGATTTTAGTTTTTTACTTTCTTTGTCCATAAAGACCCTATCAGAAAATAGTGAAATGAAAAGTGTACTGTAAGTATCCTATAAGAGCGGGATGAAAAAACCTGGCAAGAAAGAAACCCAGCCAGGAAAACCCCGCAATTGATCATGCAAGAACCCAAGTTCTAGGTTAACCTTATGCTAAGGGATAAGGAGGTGTATTAGCTTACAAATACTTTCTTATAGTGAGGCAAGCGATTCATGTGATTCTAGTTAACTGTAAGACCTTCGCTAGGTTTTTTTATACAATTTCTTTACAATTCATTGTGACGTTTTCAAAGTCCGCAAATAAAAAAACCATTCCTCCTATAAACATATATCGTTAAAGTCTCCAAGACGGTAGCAGGATACTCCTGTGATAGCAACATTTATATGGAAATATTCAGAAACTTGACCCAGAAAGAGGTAACCTGTTTGTACGATCAGCTGTGCACAGGTGTTTCCCGGGCAGGGACAACTCCCTCAGGATCGGTTGAAAGCGGCGATTAGCTGATATATCGTGAATATTTGGAGAGAGAACAAGTATTGTTTTACCTAAGTTTCGATTTGTTCAATCTTTCCGCGTTTAAATAATTTATTAACACAAAAATGTCCAATAAAACTTTATTACTTAAGATCTATATCTTTTAGAAAATTTTCTAACCTACAAAGTTCAAAACACAACCGTTCAACAAACCATAACACCAACAAATAGTTCGAGTCTCATATGAGAAAGTAAACAATACGACTGACATGTATAATATGACCTCTAGTACAAAACTACTTATACCAAACAGAAAATTTGCCACACCTGACCAACAACACCAAACATCACTTACATATTATAAAACTCAATTAAACTTTGCTGGTAGCATCGTATATACAAACCGTATTTACACAATAAAACTTACAAATAATAATGTTTACAAAACCCAATTAAAAAGTAAAAGACTCTATACAACCTAACAATACTAATTATACGCATATTTCAAATATTTCCAACACACAATTACATTACATTCAATACACGTTTTTGACATCATTGTCCCAAAAACTTTCAATTCCCCTGAAAAACGATATAATTAAAAAATAAATATAACCAAGTAAATAAATAATAACCCACTCTTATTCTTTGAAAATACCCAAATTTTCAGTCTGAATTTACATTGGACACAGGCAACGGGAGTTCTCATTTAGACGAAAAGTAAGTGCTACTGAAGGCAAGAAACAATGTACTGAAATATTTTAGAGTATATAAGAGAAACCTAGTAGGTCAATTTTAATATGAAATCAAATTGTAAATTCTAAAATGTTTGCGGATGAAAATCTCCAAACGTATAACTTAATTCTAGACATCGTGCGGATTTTCAAGAAAATTAAATAAATAATTCGAAGAGTAAGGCAAGTGAAGAAATGAAATTACAGACATTCTGAAATATGAAGAGGATAAGGCTCAGCAAGCTGTCAAATCTAATTCTGGTGGGCGCAGGACAGTCCCTTATAAACCTCTCACAATATAAACACTAACATCTGTGTCTCTGAAGAGCTTATGCGGTAAATACAGGCTTCAGTATTCCTACACAACGTCATTGCAGACCATGACGTCTGTTTCTAATTTATAAGCGCAAAATATTATTTATGCAATCGATCACATAAAAATTGTCAACGTTTTTTAACTGGAAACTGATAACTAATATGTTACTGATAACTCAAATATGTACTTAATGTCGAAAAAACAAGAGCTAAACACACAACACACACACACATACACACACACTCACACACACACACACACACACACACACACACACACACACACACACACACACACACACACATCCTTGCTCACACGTATAAAACACCCACTTTTCACCCTTTCTTTCCCACATCTCTTCCGCCTTCTCTCTCTTTTAATCTATCTACTCGTATTTATCTATCTACATATATTCTTGTATAATCATCAAAAACAACTAACAATTGAGGTTATTCAAATAATAGAATGAATAAAAATTAATAAATAGTTCTTGTATTTGAATAACCTCAGTTGTTGTTGATATATCATATTGAAGAAGCCGTTTCTATTTGTAATTTCATTTCGAGCAGTCATATATGGTGAGTCACGTGTCATGACAAAAAGAAAACATATTTCTAAGAAAAGCATTAGAAATAACACGTCTGGAAATAGGTCACCAGTGTGAAGACAAGACCTGACAAATGTGTTTGTTGAAATAGGAGAGTTTTCCGCGCGGAGAATGTCACGTCTGTCGGCGCTCAACCATGCGGAGAGTATTTATCCACGGTGGACGTGTGGAGTGTAAGTACCTCAAACGTATGATTTTCGAAGTTGTGTCCCGGAGGCCCGTAAAGTTATATATCTGTCCCGAATTTTAAGCGCAGTTTTGTAAGAATATATTTTTCGCACTTGTAGCGCACACGTCACACTTTTACCTAGCTGCGTTTGGGTTAGCACCAGTAAATACAGTTAGTTGTGATTGATTTGCTTTATGACAAATGTAAAATTTGAACAAATAACAAAAACTAAACAGATATTTTTAACTTTTAAAAGATTTCTCTAAGAATTAGAAGTAGACCGTTTCAAATATATTTATATTATAATATAGCCGTATGATAAAATTGTAACAAATCTATTACTTTTGAAATTTCAATGATCTAGGTGCTTTTAACATTCAACTATATCCAAAAGCAGGTTGTCGCGATTTTGGCTAATAAAAATATGGTTACCGTATTTATACGCTATTAGTTCATGCGTTTTACGAACGGTCTAAGTGTTTACAGAATGTTGTGTCAGGAAACAACCTTAAGATTTCAAATGATGGAAGTTGAGTTAATTAGCATCAAAACTAATCTATACAGTCTACAACAACTTAAAGCAACTGTGGCGTAAATGTTTATATTATTTAAAACAACCTCTCACCACAAATTCAACAAATTTTATTTTAACCTTATGTACATTTCGACTACAAAGTAATCATCTTCAGAGATATTTTTACAAATAAATAGGTTATTTGTAAAAATACCTCTGAAGGTGATTACTTTGTAGTCGAAATGTACATAAGGTTAAAATAAAATTTGTTGAATTTGTGGTGAGAGGTTGTTTTAATTAATATATATACATTTTACCCTAATCTATATATAGGCGTTATATCTATGTATCTGACTCTGTGAGTGCCAGTGTTTAAGCTGTTGGCAGAGTGCGAAGCCCCTGACGATGTTGAACTTATCAAAATGTTTGACCATTTTATCTGTAGATATTCGTATTGAACGGTTTCCAAAATCTTTGACCATTTTGTCTGTAAATATTATATATATAAATGTTTTCAAAATCTTTGACCATTTTGTCTGTAAATATTCGTATTGAACTGTTTCCAAAATCTTCGACCATTTTGTCTGTAAATATTCGTATATAACTGTTTCCAAAATCTTTGACCATTTTGTCTGCAAATATTCGTATATAACTGTTTCTAAAATCTTTGACCATTTTGTCTGTAATATTCGTATTGAACTGTTTCAAAAATCTTCAACCATTTTGTCCGTAGATATTCTTATTGAACTGTTTCAACACACACACACATATATATATATATATATATATATATATATATATATATATATATATATATATATATATTAAAAATAAATTTAAAATACTCAAATAAATTTAAAATATTTCAAAAACAAGAATACTTTTAATGAATATATTTATTCTTTATGTTCTTGTTTATCAATAATAACTACAGCATTACCTTTATCAGACTTTGTCATAATAAGATCATTAGTTTGTAATTTTTGTTTAATTTGCTGAATTTGCGAGTATTGTTTTATGTGTGTATGATTAGTTTTGTTATTTTTAATTAACTTTATTATTTCATGTGATGTTTTTATTCGCATATCTTCTTGTTCCTCTACTTTTAATTTATTGATCGCCAATTCAGTATCTATTATTATTGTATCAATATTTCTTTTCATATCTTTTTAAGGTTGATTTTATTATTGATTTCTAAAATTTTTATTTCATTTTGGCTGAATTTTGTATTTGTTAAATTAACAAAATTGGGGTGAAACTTATGATGTTGAATGATTACTTCATTATTTTTATCTTTGTTCATTTTTAATATATCTAGTTTTTTGGTTAGAGTGTTCATTTTTCTTTGTCTATATTTAAACAAAAAGATATTAATTTTATTAAATTTCTCTTCCCATTTTGTTTTATTCATAAAAAATGCTAGTTTTAAATGTAATTTATAAATTTCAAAAGTTATTTCATTTTGGTTCTTATATAAAAATTTGATTTCATTTTTAACCCATAGAATTTCTGCTTGTTTACATGTTTTTTGTGCTACATTACTTTTATTTTTAATATTAATTCGTGCATATTTAGGAACAATATTATTAATAATACATTGTTTGTTAAAAAATATATTACAATTAGTTTTCATCCATTGAATTTTACGTTTCTGAAATAAATTTAAATATTTTGTTAAAGATGGATTACTAATAGAACTAACCTCTGTAGAGCACATATTCACAACACCAGTAGCCTAGTAAGGCAATATAATATATTAAATATGGTGATATGTTTTCTTGTAATATGGTTAATAAATTAAAAATATTTCAAAAACAAGAATATGTTTTTGAAATATTTTTAATTTATTAACTATATTACAAGAAAACATATCACCATATTTAATTTAGTATGTATATATATATATATATATATATATATATATATATATATATATATTAGTGAATTTCTGGAAAGATAATTTCTAAATAAATATCATACTATACCGTATTACTCAAAATACGACGAATTCTTTATTTTAGTTATATAGTTTTACAAACACATATAAGTAAAAACACCCAAATTTGTTTGACACAGGTATAAACATGTTCTATATGATGTCCTTTCAATTTGAGGCAACGCTCTTATCGTTCTTGAAGGGATTGCATCTTTTGTGCAGAGAGGTTTTTTCATGCTCGTTGTACACATGGTTATTTTTTCCTTCGGTTGTACAATGATGGTGGGTGGGGTATGACAGAAAAACTTCTTCTTCATCATGAAACTACTAAGGTGCAAATGGCATTAATCCAAACCCATACGTCACTCAGAATATTCTTCTCACCGACGTATTGCTTGCATTCAGTTTCAAAGTTGTGCGGATTAAGCTTCTTATCGTTTACTGTAACACTTTCTGCAACACTCTTTTGTGGTTTTCATTTGTAGAGACAGTAGTTGGGTAACCTGAAAAGACCTTCTACTGTGTCAAAATAGTGCCTGATCTTAAAAATATTTCAGCAACACTAATAATCACAGAGTTACTAGAAGGGCTTTTGTGAAGTTGTTCCTGAAAACATAATGCAGTGTGTGACAAACTTGGCCCACCCGCACTTCCAATTCCAAATAATGCTCTACAATACAAGTTTTCTCTGCAGTAGTTAGCCCCATGTCAGTAAAACTAACCTCAAATTAAATACGTTAACACGAATACGCTGCAATAATCAAAAGTGGGCACAGCTGATCAAGAATGCAACTACAGCTTATTCAGTTTCAGTACTGTTTATTTTGGCGCATGTTATACCATATACAGTTATACCATATACGGCATACATATATTTACAGTCTAAAATTTTTTCTAATTTATTTACACAAATTTACAAACGTTTAAAAACATTCACCCGGTTTACCTTTGTTTTCCTTTTGTCACACTTTTTCTATCCAACTTTATTCTTTACACAGTGTGTTTTCAATAAAAATATTCTCGACACATGAAAAACCGTCAATTAATCACCTGGAAGAGCTATATTTTGGACAGCTCTATTGTCCTTCACAAAATAAACTATGTAATAAAAACAAGTTCGCTTAGTAGCAGTGAAGGGGACTACGCGGAACGCAAACAATGGCATCCTGCAAACGGACGTATCGACAAACTGTCTAATCGAACCTTTATGGAATATATAGTGTTGCTCTATTTTGATTTCGCTATGATGTAATAGAAATGTTTATTTTCTCGAAATGAAACATTTTTATTCATAACAATATTTTTATTCAATTTATAATATACTGCAGTTTAAAATTGGCGAAGGTCAAAAGAAAATATGAAAACATGTTTACCAATTTCAATTTCATAGGTGTGTTTCAATCTAATTTGTGATCCCGCATCTAAATTATTTCACCACCTAATATTAACAGGGGAGGTTTATCCCTTATTTCACTTCACACAATTTCAGTGATATTTTAAATACATAAAACCAATACATTTAAAGTGATATTTTATATACATTTCAATTGCAAATCAACCATCTTCTAAGGAAATTATTGCAAATCAACCATCTTCTAAGGAAATTATTGCAAATCAACCATCTTCTAAGGAAATTATTGCAAATCAACCATCTTCTAAGGAAATTATTGCAAATCAACCATCTTCTAAGGAAATTATTGCAAATCAACCATCTTCTAAGAAAATTATTGCAAATCAACCATCTTCTAAAGAAATTATTGCAAATCAACCATCTTCTAAGGAAATTATTGCAAATCAACCATCTTCTAAGGAAATTATTGAAAATCAACCATCTTCTAAGGAAATTATTGCAAATCAACCATCTTCTAAGGAAATTATTGCAAATCAACCATCTTCTAAGGAAATTATTGCAAATCAACCATCTTCTAAGGAAATTATTGCAAATCAACCATCTTCTACGGAAATTATTGCAAATCAACCATCTTCTAAGGAAATTATTGCAAATCAACCATCTTCTAAGGAAATTATTGCAAATCAACCATCTTCTAAGGAAACTATTGCAAATCAACCATCTTCTAAGGAAACTATTGCAAATCAACCATCTTCTAAGGAAATTATTACAAATAAACTACAAAAAGGGTTTTATTCTCGTAATAATTTTCTCTGAAAGTGATTGTTTTGCAATGAAATGTACACGAGAATATTTTTAAACAAATGTTATTTGTGCTGAAGAAGTTTTACTTATTTAAAATAAAAAATTACTCTGTTGCTTCAAGTGGTTAGATTCACTGAGATCCTAGCTCTGGGCTACTGGCACAAATATATACAAGAAGTGGGAGTCAGTGGAACTATCCGACAAGAGTGAATACTTAAATAATGAAGTAAAAAGAGGCTTTAATAGAATCTTGTTAATGTAGCTAATAATAAAAAAAATATTAATCAAATTTAATTGAAATCTGTTTTTATAAAGTTGTTAGACGCGCCTAAGAAAATTTGCATTTCAAAAATATGAATTGAAATTTGTTATGTTGGATTATTTAAAGTAAGATTTATTAAAATATATATTTTCATATTTACTAAATAAAAGATATTTATTAATAGTATTTTAACTTAAAAATATACATAATCAATATAACCTACATGGTCAACATCTTTTCTACAACATAACCTGTAACATAAAATCAGCTGCTGTATAAAATCATATGTTATCACCTTATTTACACTACAAAAGTGGATTTTTCCTCGTACAGATTTTTTGTTGAAGTGCTCTAAATGAAATATTCCCTTAATAAATACGGAGAGTGTTTGGTTTTTTTCGATTCATTGAGAGCCTTCGTAACTATGACGACTGGATTTTACCTAGTTCTATTGTTTCCCACATTGGGAATCCAGCGAAAGCTATTTATTCTTGTTCTTCTTGAACAAACAGAATTTTAACATCGGTTTGATTTAATTTTCAAGATCGGAAATATCAAAATCTGGGCCGGGTGCATTATCAACACTATCAGTTTCCTTAGCCTCCAAGTCTACTCAGACTGTGAAAACTAATATCTAGGGTCAACCCTGGGGTAATAGAGGGTGGTTGAAGCATTAACAATACTGAGAATATTGGAGCAACGTCGTTAACATTATTAGGTCAATACCAGGCAGCTGGTTAACTTGCTCTTGACAATTCTGATAATAAATGTAGACGAATTGCTTATTAGTTAAAAATTATTCTTGTTACGATATAGGCAATATAAAAATATAGCAAAAATACTTTCACAGTTTTTGCATGTGTGTACTTTTCTAAATTTATTGTGATTATTTTAGAGGTAATTATCTAGTATGTATACAAATATTTAGGTAGACAAATATAAAGAAGACAGGCGTGTGTATACACACACAACACACACACACACACACACACACACACACACACACACACACACACACACACACACACACACACACACACACACACACACACACACACACACACACACTGCCGCGGCCCTTTGCGTGGAGAAATTTCCTTTCCCCCGAAACCCGCGTTCCTCGACGCCCGTCCGCGATCAAAATATGACCTCACCTGACTTACCAGTTTCTGGTTACCTGTGGTGTGTCGAGCTCGATCTGCCAGTGGATAAATCCCTGGACCTTGTTTTGAAAAACCAACCACAAGGTTTTTACCTTACTTGTGAGTTAATTTTTGTCTTATACCTTCGTTTAAATTATTTCTAACGAACTTTTTTCTTAATTCTATGTGATTTATTTAATCTCTACTCTTTTTATTGATTGGAAAAATTCTATGAATTTTATTTAATTAATTTCACCACAGGATGGTTTTAATAATTTCAATCACTGTTTGTTATAAATTGTTTAATTCTTTAAATTTGAAATATTATTTAAAATCGATTCTATTACATGATGTTTACTTTTTCTGTAAATTTAAGTCATTTTACATTTCTTTTCTAATACCTTTAGACTTTAACGTTCATAGTCTATCCTTGAACAGGTTGTATCTTAAAGTTCAAATTACACACTTAAATTTACTCACATATTCAATTAGACAAGATAATAATTTATATTAATTTGTATTATTGCATGTCCATATAACCTTTTCATGAAAGCAACAGGTGAAATTTCTTCTTAGTAATACTATGGTATAATTATTTCTGTGCTCCAACACATAATTCTGCTGGACTTTAGTAAGTATTTCCCTTGATTTATTTTTAATCAGTTATCTAATCCTGTTTTCTTCATATCGGATATATGGACATAGAACATTTTAAACTGTGATTATAAAGTAAATCACTTCATATTCTTTTGTTTCAAGATTCTCTTATTGCTTACGGCATTAACATTTAAATACATTACTTTATTTCTTATTTTGAATATCAAGTGGATAGACTAATTTATTCGTTAAATAAATGTAACTTTAATCATTTGCTTTCCATATTTGATATTAATTCCTGGAACAATATTTTATTTTATGACCACCTTTTATGAAGCTTTTTGAAAGTAAGTCACTTGCTTATATATTCTCTTAATTTTAATTTACTTTTTTATTAATTGATGATTTTACTGTTAATTCAAAATCTGGTAATTATTCTTTAGAAAATTTATAAATTTTTAAAAATTGGTTTATACTATTAAAATTTAGACTTGCCCCAAAACTTTCACTGTGATTGTTCCTCTTGTCCCTCGGAGGTTGTCCTGGAATCCTTGGTACCCCCTCGGATGTGGTCCTGGAATCCTTAGGTCCGGCAGCAATCGCACTAGTTTGGTTTAAGGGCCGTCTTTAATAATTTTCTACTTTAATTTACATTTTACAAAAATAATAAAAAGTTCGTTCTCGCGGAAGCGTCGCAAAGCAGACCATCTTCACGTTCATCTAGGGCTAGTTGTTGTATTTAGCCACGGAACATCATCCTGGAAACGCCTCTGGATGTCTCGCTAAAATATTTCCGTTCTCTTTCAAATCTTCTATGCGTCTCCTCGACTCGCTTTCTCGTCGGGCGGTTCCCCACCCCTTCGACAAGTCGTTATTATTTACTTTAGACAAACCAGTCCAGACCTGCAAAGGTGCTCTTTTTGTTTTGGTCCGATTTTATCTAGGCCTCGTAAGTGTTTCTTGCGGTGAAAATTTAGATAATTCCTTAAATCATGGTCCATTATCATGATTTGAGATGCTGCTCCAATTTGATTAACACTTCTAACCCTTTCCATTCGTGAGTTGCGCTACTTTTAGACATATTTCTCCTTCCCTCGACAGTTTATAGTTTTTGGGGCAATTACACAGCCATTCCTTCTTTCACTCTATTAGTACATAATTTCAAATATATACTTTACATTAAATTTGCTTTTAACATAATTATCTTTTATCTTATTTTATATTTAGCTTCGGTGGTTCATTTTCTAAAATTTTATACTTACATTTGCTACATTTGTTAATTAATCTTAATAATCTTTTTTCACTAATCCATTTGACAGGAAAACATTACATATATGCTAGCATTCTGTAATGTGAACAAAGTCGACCCTATGGACCGGCCTTGTTCACATAATCAGGTAGCGCCGCTCTTTGCCGGTCTTGTGCGTAGCATTTGTTTTAATTTTTACGGTTTTTTCATAACAATGTTTGAAAAGATTTTGGTCTAGAATCAATCTTTTCCCATGAGACGGTTTTGGCCGTCTCAACACACACACTCTCTCTCTCACACACACACACACACACACACACACACACACGCACACGCACGCACACATACACACACACACGCTGTAACGGTCTCATATACCGTGACAAATAGGAAATAAATAATTTCCTGTTTTTAAGCAATAAAGTTGATTTTTAAAGTAATCAAGTTTGGAGCAATAAAGAGTGAAAAATTAAATAAAACCTTAAATAGAATAATTAAGCTAAATTAAAAAATATTAAAGAATAAATTTGTAATAACTAGCTAAATTTGACCATCGGGAGTGAGGCGAAAATTTTCTAAGTGCTTTAAAAAGCTATCTTAAGAACCAAACAACGTAGAACTTTCATCGACATTTTAAAAGAACCAGAATAAGCCAGAATAAACATTAGAGAAAACAAAATTTGAAAAACTTAAAAAACAAAAAAGTTACAGCAGTTTTAATAAAATAGACATTTTTCAGTGTTCCAAAAATGATAATCAAACTCTGCAAGCTAAAACAGATTCGTTGCCCGACTTGCCTGTACAAGGAATAAATCCAAAGATAGCAAGTATTGCAGGCGGGGTGAGGTAGGTTAAATTCACCGCTATATATACTAGGTCTCTAAGACTTTAGAGACAGTCTGAAATAAATTTTAATACGAGGTGCCGCGGAACGCTATGCTGGACCGCGAGTAGGACCGTCACCAGGCCAGATGGACCAAACCTCAACGCTTTCGACGTCCAGGACCACCAAGGGATGAAGGCTCCAGACTCAGCCTCCAGGACGCGGGAATGGAGAAAAACCACCACCGACGAACCAGGGATGGCGACCTCCGATGTCCAAGGACCAGGGAATCCAGACGAGAGACTCCAGGACCGGCAGGAACATCTTTGGCAAGTCATTTTCTTTATTCGATACCAATTACGTCAAATTTAGTTAGTTAATTTTATTAAAATCAAACAAATATTCAAGCTTAAACAATGACTTCACTCTTTATAAAATTTTAATAAATTGTATGCTAAATAAAATGAATTTATGTGATCAGAATATTTCAAATGATAAATATTAAACTTACAAAGGGTTTTTGGCCATAAGCCATTTATTTTAAAGGAAATAAGAATTTTTCGAATATTATAAATTTAAAAATTAAGTGTCATAAAGACGAATTTACCAATTCAATATAGAAGATAAATTTGTATTATGTATAATTTGGAAAATAATTTTATGTTTATGTGAATGTAATTGATCTATATGGAA
>JBAIZL010000006.1:64815897-64915897 GCA_036971475.1 Prosapia bicincta | reverse complement strand
TACCGCCGCCAAGGTCATTCAACCAAGGGATACCGAATCCGGGTTGCACGAAATAGTCGAACAAACTACACTTCCAATACCCATTACCGTTAAACTCAGTAGGGAAACGAAGAAATCTGAAGTATACGAAAATTGTGTCTCTGTACTCTACTTGTCTCTGTACTCTACTTGTCTCTGTACTCTGCTTGTATCTGTACTCTGCTTGTATCTGTACTCTGCTTGTCTCTGTACTCTACTTGTCTCTGTACTCTACTTGTCTCTGTAATCTTCTTGTCTCTGTACTCTACTTGTCTCTGTACTCTACTTGTCTCTGTACTCTACTTGTCTCTGTACTCTACTTGTATCTGTACTCTACTTGTCTCTGTACTCTACTTGTATCTGTACTCTGCTTGTCTCTGTACTCTGCTTGTCTCTGTACTCTGCTTGTCTCTGTACTCTGCTTGTCTCTGTACTCTGCTTGTCTCTGTACTCTGCTTGTCTCTGTACTCTGCTTGTCTCTGTACTCTGCTTGTCTCTGTACTCTGCTTGTCTCTGTACTCTGCTTGTCTCTGTACTCTACTTGTCTCTGTACTCTACTTGTATCTGTACTCTACTTGTCTCTGTACTCTACTTGTATCTGTACTCTACTTGTCTCTGTACTCTACTTGTTTCTGTACTCTACTTGTCTCTGTACTCTACTTGTCTCTGTACTCTACTTGTTTCTGTACTCTACTTGTTTCTGTACTCTACTTGTATCTGTACTCTACTTGTATCTGTACTCGACTTGTCTCTGTACTCTACTTGTCTCTGTACTCTACTTGTCTCTGTACTCTCTCCTACATTCAAAATGTGAATTTAGTAGACGATCATTAAAAAAAACATACAAAATACAAATTAAAATAAACTTATCAAAAAACATTTTTTCAATATTAAAAACACTATAAAACGTTCCAAAAAATATAAAACAATTATAAAAAACAACATTGACGAAGCTTTCTAAAGGCTGATTTTAAACACACCTAAATGATAGAATTGGTTTATTATCATTTAACCAGTCCAAAACCGGTTGAAATATGACGGAGATCAGAAAACAATTTTTAAAAAACAGTTCAAACCCTCTTACGAAGAGTGTGGAATACCCAGAGCATGTATAATTCTGTGATGGTCGCTTATTTCACCTGTCACTCATTTCACTGAAGACTCTAGGCACAGGTAGGAAATCTGTAATGGTCGCTTATTTCGTCGGTCGCTTTTTTCGTGGCATTCCCGCCAAAAGTCTTTAATACCAGGAATTAAGATTTTACTACTCGTAAAACCATAACCGTCTTAGTGAGATTTTAATCAAAACATTTCATTAACCAAGTACTTACCCATTACTAAATAATCTGCCTTATTTTTTCTAAGAAAAACGCCAACAAGTGATATAAACAAAAATTCCTACTTAAGGCAATTCCTACTTAGGTCTACAAAGAAAACCTCATTTAAGTTACTTTTTATTAAATAATTAATATTATTATAAATAAAGTAACATAACATATACGTTAAAACAGATGATCTACCACAGCCTATAACATAAAGTCAGCTGATTTATGAAATCATATGTTGTCACTTATTTTAACCCGAATGGGACGAAATAACTATATTGCATGGCTTGCATCTTTTGTGAAAATTTTTCTCCCACTTGAAATTAATATTACTTCAAAATTAAATTTCATGTATGTAATTTCGTTAATGAATTCATGTATTTGAACTTGAGTGATGAATAAAAAGTATTTTACTAACGATTGAAAATTTGAACAAGATACTCATATATATAAGGAGAGTGTGAACGAATAGAAGAAATTGAAAAATAGCAAGTAAACAAAATGCTTGAATTTTGTAGTCCATTACGTTCGGGGAACCTTATTAATCCCTTAAACAATAGTTTACGACTATCCGAACTTTAAATTTTGTAAATTTGTTAACACTTACTGAGAGAGAACGTTTTCGATCGCTATGTGCCGATCTTCATCAGTGTCTTCTGTAAGATGAATATCGGCGCGTAGCGTTCTCTCTCAGTAAGTGTTAACAAATAACAAAGTTTAAAGTTCGGATAGTCATAAACTATTGTTTAAGTGATTAATAAACAAAATGGTAAAACCATGGCTTCAGTTTATACAGAAATACTTCTATAATTTCGATAAAAAAATAGAGTTTAATATTCCAATTACAATTTTTTTTACAATTAATAATATATTTACCTTCTTGGATAATTTTGTTAACGCTTCTGCAAAACAGGGATTATGGTTCCTAGAAAAAGGTTGGTGGGGTAATCGGCCATTTTGGATTTAACATAAGTAATGCATGGCATCTTTATTAGGAATAGATTATTCTAAGAACCATCACTTCCTGTTCCAACCCTTATGTATACAAACCCTCCAGATCGTACTGAAAGCCCTCTTCCTTTAAGGAATATCCGTCAATAAATTTTAACATGAATATTTGAATAATAATATTGATCTTCCGCTAAAATAAACTGTTTTCATGTATTTATTTCTTAAAATTTATAAAGTAGGAAAACTAGTGAACATTAGGACTTAAGGAAACAAACTTTATAATGAAGAAAATCTAAAACAAGTGTATAAATCTGAAGCATAAATAAGCTCTTCAATTATTCTCAAGTGTGATTATTAGTTCCATTAATAATATTCAATAAAGCCCATCCTTCCCAGACTACCCAAATGCCAGCAGCAAGAAAACCAAAAGAAAAACCTCTTGAAAATTGTAAAATAATGTTGATATAATCACACTTAAAGTTGGCCGACTAACAGAAGACAAACGCGCAATTCTTTGTTTAATAATAATTAAGAAAACGTATCAACGTTTTTTTCATATAATGAGTATTTATTAGATTAAGGTCTTTAAGTGGAGTAATCGACGATCCGTTTCTAGCCGGGGCGTCCCCTCCTATTCATCGGCCGAGCAGATCTTAATCCCCCAGCTACCTGGCTTGCCTCAACTTATCCTGAGACGGGTTATAACGTTTCCTATAAAAATATTCAAATTAGTTCCTAAGGTGCAACAATTAGTTGTTATTAGAGTTACAAATACATATTTTGGCTATGCCAATACCTGACAAGGTTTACGCTAAATTTGATCTTATCGTTTTTACATATACAGTAAACTCCCGATTATCCGTGGAATAGGGTGGCCCGGCAACACCGGATAACGAATTCCCCGGATAATCCGCTATGAACAAAGAATACGCAAAACGATCGATAATCGATTATTATACCATAAGTTACACAAATAATGACCCCGGTTAATGCAACTCACAAATAATCTTCAGAGGACAAAATAAATACAGAAAATAATTTAAAATGTCGATGTATTTGACGGATTATAACATGTACATTTATATGTCTAACTATTTACAATACGTACATAAGTATATTTCAAAAGTAAGTATGTATGTAATTTCCTTTACACATTATACTTTCACTTTTTAACAAAAGAATCTGTCACTTTCGTCTTTTTTTGTGAGCATTGATTTAGCTTTAATGTGCGATCTAAATTTCTTGAGAACCATTTTGTCGCACAGTGTTTACTTGTGTCACAAAGCCAAAAAGATCGATAATGTATATGACAGACATGGATAATGCATATGTCACGTCCTAGACTATTTATAGCCGAGATTAGCTGACATTTGTTTACAATCTTATGATACACATTAGGTTTTCGGGCGTCCAAGCATTTTGTCATTGTCTCGTATATACAGTCGTCTGCTCGCCCCTTTTATTTCGCTGGCCCGCGTCGGGATGCTTCCCTTTCAATGTAAAAATTAGTACTTACATATGTTCATATCTATTCTCTTCATATTAACTTCTATTAAGCCTTATATGTATTTACGTCGTAATTCACCGTTTGGAAATTTAAACACATAATCTGATTGGAACAAAAATTGGATATTTGTACAACGGCAGACCCCGGATAATCTGCAAACCGGTTAATCCGCCCACGGATAATCGGGAATTTACTGTATTACAAAAATACATTACAAACAAAAAACAGTTATTTCAAATATCACAAACATTTTATTTGGATTTTTGAATTTTGTATTCCATTACGTTCGGTGAATCTTATTAAACACTTAAACAATAGTTTATGACTTCCGAACTTTTTATGAACTTCCGAAAAAGTTCGGAAGTCATAAACTATTGTTTAAGTGATTCATTTTATTTAGATAAATGTGTTTTAAATCCAACATAATCTCAATTTACAAAAGACACACAAAACTATGTCTAAGCTTGAAATTTTCTCTTAAAACCGAGAACCATAAGTTACACTGCATTATCCCACAGTTGTAATAATTGTGTTATTACTGTGTAAGAATGTAGGTAATACAAATACCCTTTGTATTTATTGATAGGGTGGTATTTTTATATAGACCTATTGATTTTACGTCTATATTTAATAGCTAAATAGACTCTTAACGCCAACACGCGTTCAACGTCAAATAGTTTTTAATACTGAAATTTTCGATACCACTATCCTGTCGTCCTCAAAAGCCCAACGATATTAAACAAAAGTAAAAATTTATTTACGTTTTAATGATTGAAGAACTTATTGTGCTTTTCTGTTCTGCTACAAACAGTAAATGTGTTTATAATTCATAACGGTGGCAACTTTACAATCCAAACTAGCGCACAATACATTAACACGTTATTGCAACGAGTTGACTATAACTTCAGGTGTATTATGTATTACTGCAAAAGTTACAGCTTTAATAATGGCTGTCATAAAAAGTTACTGTCTGCAGCAAGCCATCAACATTAACACCGGATTATTTTATGAAATAAAACAAGCAAATATCTTATGTTTTTAACCCTTGGGTGATACTTGTCAGAGGTAAAAACTTGAAATTTTATTACGTTCAAGTTGTACGTAACAAGGGGTGGTTGGTGCGTGGCGTGTACCGCATAAAAGATAATTTGTCGTAATGTTCTTAGAGTAAACAATAGTGGAGAGCAGGTTATCTTCGAGTCTAAGAGAAATGCCAAAGCGAGTGGCGGAGTATTAGAAACCTTATGTTATGTATATTTGCGGATTAACAAATTTTATTATTATTATTTTATAAAACCCATATTATGGCGTATTGTTGTTTACCTTATCTTCAATATTCAACTCTATTACTATTTACTAACATTTACTCGTTTATCTATAATTTGTTTTATACATGTATTTAATTTACGTTTCAAGTTTCACACTACTCTTTACTTTATTTTATCTGCTATAGTTCTATCTATTTATGCAATTTACTTTTCATCTACTTCCCCTACTAATAGGTTTATTTGCTGTATTTTATCAATATTTAGAGCTTATTTACCACTTGCTGTATTTTGTGTTTTATCAGTGTTTATCTACTATTTGATGTAGTTATTTTATAAATTCCAGCTAGTCCGGCGAATGGATGCCGGTGGCCATATTTGGGGCAAAGCCGGACAAACGAGAAGGTATTTAACACACCTCTTTAAACGCGTAATAAACCCCTGCAAAATGTTAGATACTGCAAGCTTTTACATTTTTATACGCCTTAGATAATTTTATCTTTGTTGTAGATCAAAAGTAATAAATAGGCCTAGTCTTATAATAATAAACAGTATTACGAGTTAAATATGAACATCAATAAAGAAGATGCTGTACCTCCAAACCTTAGAGCCTGAAATACAGAAATTAAAACATAAAAACATCAACCTTTTGGTTCAATGAACTATTTATTACGAAAGAAATTGAGTAAACCGTATATAAACTTTCTTTTTCTTTAAGATACCCAAAAATAAAAAAATACAATTACTCGAACATTTTACGCTGACTTACTGTTTTAACATTTTTTTCTCAGTAAAAGAGAAAATTCTGTACAGTATGCATAGCATACATATAAAACTTTCAACACAGCATTCAATAAAAACAAACCCTCCATTACATGAATACACTTATTATAAGTCTAGAAACTAACTTTAAAAATTAAATATAATATAACTCTCTATTGATATTAATTTTAATTCCTAAGAAAAATGTCTAATAGATTTTACTGTAGTTGCTGGTCTAACAGTACATTACAAAGGGTCCGGATGATCGAGGCCCGGACTAACGAGGTTGTACTGTACTTTACTTCATATGTAATACTATAAATTTGTTTTTCCGCCTTAAGTCTCCTTTAAAGGATTCTGATAATATCTATTTATCAATTATATATACTACTAATTTTATCGACTTTACCCTGTACCTACTATTTGCTTTTAATATAAGCTATGTTAATTTTTCTCTTTTACCGCCCATTTTTATTATTTTTACTTATTAAATTTACTTTTGTTTCTATCACTTCTTACTATTATCTGTTGATTCTATTTCTTCCAGTTTTACCTACCATTTATTTTCTCTTCTTATTTACTGCATTTTTCTATATCTAATTAGTAAAATTATTAGCTTATTTTATTCCCACTAGTTTCTCTAATTAAAGTTATATCGACTATTACGCTTCTAATACTGCTATTTTAAATTTAATCTCTTTTATTTGCTTTCAGTAGCCTATTTAATCAACTGTTAAAATATTATCTGACGATTGACACATAGTGACTGGAATGATTTAATTTATATCTAAACAAATATTGGTATACAATTACATAGTAAATGATCTGAAAATCGATTTAAATTTGTCAATAACTAGTCGGTAAGCTTTGAAATGTATCGACGCTTGAATCATCCACTATAAGTGTTACTAAATGTATACTTTTTGATAAACTGAAAATAACTATTGCACAATTTTAAAATTAAAGTTTGTACAAAAGGGAAGTAATAATTTACGAGTTACGTATGACGCCTTGTTTCCGCCAAAGACTTGTGAAAATATTCGGCCTCAAACTATAAACGTAGCGGAAAAGTATGAAATTTAAATAAATATTTTTAATTCACTTTCCGGGTGAGTCATAAGACGGTAGTTTTATGTTTTAAAATGAAAAATTACTATTATATTATTAAAGTTTCGCTTTATATGTAGACCTACTTTTTTTTGTTTTGTTTTACCTAAAATCAAAATTTTTCATTATTATGCTTTTACCTGCGTGCAGCTACCTCAATCAAATTTTAGTGCAACTTTGGATGATCTAAACGTTTTTGCATTCGTTTTACCTTTATAGTCCTAAATATTGTATGGCTTAGGTTCTTACCTTACCTTTCCGAGTATTACATTCAGACTATATATAAATGTATATATATATATATATATATATATATATATATATATATATATATATATATATATATAATATGTTTCCTTGAACAGTAATCAAAAACAGCTCAGGTTATTCAAATAAATGAATTATTCATTTAATTATATTCAAAGCTTTTCGTTGGTAAACAGTACCAACATCATCAGGAATGAATAGTACAATAATGCAAGATATAAAACATATGTTGATTAGAAATAGAATTGTTGCTAAATTTATACAAATTTCCAAGTTATTTGCTGCTGTAACCTCATAGACATTGCATATATCATCAAATTTAGAGTGTATTTGTATTTGTTCTTATATTAATTTATTATTATTACTGTATTAATATATTTTGAATGCTTCATATATATTCATTCTTAATCCTTTATTAATTTCTTCCAAAGTTTCATATTTTCAATATTTGGAAATTGGTGCTTATTATTAATATAATGATTTGCAAAATATGATTTAAATATTTTTGGATTTTTATAAGCAATCCAATTTTCTTTATATCTTTCTTTTAATTTTTTCATGGTTTGACCTATATAAGCTTTATTACAGCTTTCATATTCTAATTTATAAACACCACCTTTTTCATGCGTATTATTTGTTTTATTATTGTTATTCATTATGTTTATTATTTTATTTTTAGTTTGGTATGCGATTTTGATATTTGTATTTTTAAATAATTTGGTGATATTTTTTATTTCATTGCCTATAAAAATGAAGTCCATATTGTATTATTATTATTTTTGTAAATTAAATTATTATGTTGTTTATTAAAAATATTATAATTAAGTTTGTCAACAGTTTCTTTTATAACCGTTTTCTATTGCAATTTGATCAATTATATTTTCTTTCTCTTATTTTATTCTTGTATTTGAATAGCCTGAGTTGTTTTTGATATATATATATATATATATATATATATATATATATATATATATATATATATATATATATATATCACTTTCACTTATGTACTTAAACAAGAATCTTGACCTAAACAAGAGTTCAAAATACGTTTAGTATGCCAGATGATGGAAGCACTCGCTAGCTTCTGAAAGCGCTTGCATAAATACCAAGAAGATTCTTGTTTAAGTACATAAGTGAAAGTGATAAGTGTATACAAGAAAACAGTGTTGCATAATCTACAAATATATATATATATATATATATATGTATGTATGTATGTATGCATGTATGTATGTTTATATATATATATATATATATATATACACAATGTCCGGAAATTTTTTTTTAAAAACCCTAGCTGTTGAATTTATAAAATAGCAAATACGTTCAAAGACGCCGGTTAACATTAGGAATAATTACACTTCTCCCTCCCTCTCTCTAGTCTTTCTCTTTTTCTTTCTCTTTCTCCTTCTCTCTCTCTCTCTCTCTCTCTCTCTCGCTCTGCTGTCACTCCCTTCTTAAACACAAAATCAATTCTCGCTAGTGACAAACAATTTCTTTGGGCGTTTTCAGCACCCCAGGTAGATTCAGCCTGGGAATTTACTCATCTGTGGTTGAACCTAGTGATCGGTTGAAGAGTAGTGTTGTCGTCATAAAGGTTCACTTCCAAATATAAAATTCCAATGTTGAATAAATCGGAAAAGATGACCGAACAGAAAATGTGTACTGGCAATTCTGTGTCCCGGCCAAGTACGGCAGTTTTGGTAAGTATTTTTACTCTCTCGGTCGTTCTTCATTCCCATGTGGGGCCCAGTCCTTTTTTTGATTGTGGTTTTTGTTACGTGTTGGTCCTCATTGTTGTAACAGAGCTCAGGTTTCGTTTGAATCCCCCCCTACGTCGCATTAAAGGTTGTATCATTGTCAAGACTTCTAGTTCTTTGCGGTTTGTGTGTATACCCATTGCCAATCACGTTGACATGTTCTAGGATCATTAAGATAGCAGCTCATATACCTCATGAATTTCGCTCACACGGAAACAAATACGGTGAACAAAGAGATACCGTGTAGGATTCCTCAGATAGGTGCCTTTTAGTATTGGACGACAAGCCTCTTTTTATAATAATATATTATAAAAATTGTTTTAAAAGTGATAGATTTAAAGTAATTTCTTAAGAAGATAAAGATTATAAATATACTTTACAAGCCTTCTGAGGGGGTATTAACTTTGAAAACTGCTCTTTTCCATTTGTACACCTGTGTGTGACCATTTACATAAAGTATGCCGCATCCAGATAAATTTAAATAGGTGCAAAGTAGAATCTACTGCTTTTGAACCCGCCATCCGGTGAGATTAATGCAAAACCAGCGCTTACGTGTCCCGTCCAGCTAAAACAACACTGTTCCTACACTCGCGCTTGTTTATGTTTGCCAACAGATTTAGTTTTGGCTTTAAAAGAAGATACAAAAAAGCAAAAAAACACGCGTCGGATAAACGTCAACCAGCTGTAAATCCTGTGAATAAACACATCGCAATAAAGTCGCCTTAACACGGACGTTGGTTTAAAATGTTTTTAACAAAACACTGTTTTATTTGCACTATACGATGCAGGTGTCGGATTATGAGGTAAAGGAGGCACTTGTTGCAAACATTTTTGAAATGCTTTCTGCGGGCGGCATTGTCATTCCGAGAGGACTGGGAGCTCATTTATACCCCCAAGTTGTGTGTTTTGCCTGTTCCAGGATCTCGCGAATAATTTCCCTCTCTCCTGCGTATTGCGGATTAAAGTAGCTACCACGATGAACTGATTTAGGACTAATTGTCTCTATAGCTAGGAATATACCATGAATAACCGTAAGATAGTGAAAGGAAATAGAATGCTGAGCATCGCTTGATGAGCGGGATGGAAAACCTTAACAGGAAAGAAAACCTACTAGGAAAACCCCCGCGATAGCATGGAGGTACACTTGAAAGCTAATGTGTGTTTACGATTTAGGATAGAGAAGGGAAGCTTACGAGGGATTTTAATCCTTTAACAATTTCCAAGTCGTGAAAAAAGTTGAGGGAGAAAATGCAACTGAATACGAAGAGGATCCAAGAATTAATGAAGAATACGTTCTTCCTTTAGTCCAACGCACCTTTGGATGTAAGGAAGCAACCGTTGAAGATGTTGAAGATTGTTTGCAGGATGACAATGAGTACGTCATAACAGAAGAGGATTAAATTGTAGATCTGGTAAATAATGGCGGCAACGATATTGACGACAGAGAACCCGTGGTTAATCTTCCAAGCATATTCCATGCAGATTCAGTGAAGGCCTAGATGTCGCCATTGCATAGGTTGAGCACCAAGAAGAAGCTACGGGGACCAACATAATGCTTCACACGTGGCGGAACTTGGCGGCAAGAAACCGGCCAACATTGGCGAAACACAAACCAGATCACAACATTTTTTACATCTTCATAACATCCTCTACATTCTCAACCTAATTTGTAAAACTTAAACTTTCTTGGTTATACCCAATCATTCAACATTTCCTTATTATCCGACATTTTCGTTTATCCGACGTCATAGTGGTCCGTTTACGACGGATAATCGAGACTCTACTATATATATATATATATATATATATATATATATATATATATATAAAACATAAGTTAAAGTACAAATACAAGAATTATAATTGAATTTACAATTCAAAGCTTTTCGTTGGCTAACAGTACCAACATCATCAGGAATATTAAACAATTAAAATTAACATATGTGCAAATTAGATCAAATAAATAGTTATGCCAAATCAATTACAATGTTGTTAAAATTTTTATTTTGCTGCCCTAACATTACAAACACTGAATATATTATCAAATGTAGATTTTACTTGTATTTGTTCATTTATCAACTCATTATTAGTATTATATTTATGTATTTCTAAAGCTTTATAAAAGAAATTAACAAAGGCCTGAGAATGAATATTTATGATGTTTTTTTTGAACATGATGTTAATACAGTTTTTTTCAAATATTATATATTTCTTTTTATTTTAAAAAGTTGATGTTTTAGGTTGAATTCGAGCTTTATGACTACATGTTTGAAATCTAGCAGTTGAGTGTTGGATTTAAAAAATGTAGCCATACAGTTCAAATCCAACCTAAAGACATTAACGTTTTTTTAAATTTAATTAATTAGTTATTATTTTTTAAACTGTATTAACATCAAGGTCATCCACAGCTGGTTTAAAAAAATTTATTTCAATATGAGTGGAAGAATAAAAAGTATTATATTTTAACGATTGAAAATTTGAACAAGATATAGGCCTATGTAGAGAGAGTTTGAACTAATATTAGGAATTGAAAAAAGTAAACAATATCATGAGATAAACGGTTCAAAAACAAATAACAAGCAAATTATTGGAGACTAACTACATACGAAATCCATAGAAAGGGTTGAAAATATGCGGTCCTAGTAAATCAGTGTGTAGGAGTTAAGATTTACTGAATCGTTGGATTTCTAAAAACTTGTCGACAAAATGCTTCTTCCAGAAATGTTGCTTTGTGGTAAAAACTAGAGATGGACGATCCGCTAACTCAAGAAGTGAATTCCTTTATGATAGTCGGTGATCGACGAGTGTGGAAAAAGCGTGTAAATCCTAACTCCATACTACGTCACAACTCACTCGTAAACACTGGTCAACGCCTCAGACAAACAGACATGTCGCTCTTCCAATCAGTTCCCCGCCAATCAATATCTCCCTAGCGATCACCGTTCCTAACTCTGAAGAGAGATCGAGGCTTCTACTCGAGAATATTCAGGGTACAATCAAGGAGGTTGGTTACTACATTTGGGAAAATTGAATTTAAACGTAGTTATTATAGGTTATAAATTTTCCCGTGTCTTTTAAAGTGAAATAAAATTTGTATTATTTTACAGTTTTTAACTTTTAACACGTTCGCTACCGAGCGGCGCATATATGCGCCGTCTGGTTTCTCACGAGGGACCGGCGGCAAGAATTCGATCTCTCCACACAGACCACGTTAACGTGAGCCTGACCTTCATGACAAACCAAAAGTGGAAAGTGGTTATAATAACTTATTATAGTTCATACAAACCCTTGGCGTATGTGTGTTTGTTGTATATTTTTGTTTTTGCTGTTTTTAGAGTTTTTAGGATGGCGCATATATGAGCCGGTTGGTCTATAGGGTG
The DNA here is from genome assembly GCA_036971475.1 of Prosapia bicincta. Taxonomy (NCBI): domain Eukaryota; kingdom Metazoa; phylum Arthropoda; class Insecta; order Hemiptera; family Cercopidae; genus Prosapia; species Prosapia bicincta. The sequence continues at coordinate 64,903,552 of JBAIZL010000006.1, read as the reverse complement.
AAAATCTTATCATGTTATGGGCTTCCCACGTATGAGACACAACAGTGTAGCCCCTTAAATCCGAAACCAAATATGATTTTGACGAAAACAAATTTTTAAAAGTTTACAATTTAATAAATTATAAAAAGTTTATAGGCTATTAATTTTTTCTACTTACATAAAACAAGGCTTAGATGTGAAATATATTAGAAATAACATTATATACACGTAAAAATATACACAAAATATTTACAAACTCACTCATCAGTTGTGATAGGTTTACATCCTATGCTGATAAATGCCATCTAGAGTACATTCTTTGTGATTCTAATGGAATAGAATGGTAACTCAATATTTTCCTGGAATGAAACACAATAGTAACACATCAACAACTGCTCCAGAAGCACGAAGGAATAAACAATGTGTCAGGAGTATTTTGACCTTGATAACTGAGAGACCAAATGTACCACATTAACGTCAGACATGTTTATAGTCCGACACGAATATATCAAACCATTAAAATAAACCACTGATTTGTCAGAAGAAATAAAAGTAGCATGCAAACAGCGTTGCAAATATGAGCCGCCGGGCCATTTCAACAACCCAGAGCGGCGCACATGTGAGCCGTTGTTCCGCGACGAGCGTCCGTACGGCGCATATGTGGGCCGGCTGGTCTATACCAAAAGTTATTTTGTTAACATTGCGAACGTGTTAAACCATCTCAGCGAGGTTTTTATGTTTTTTCGTGTTTCTGAAGACGTACTCCATCGCCAGGTATAGTTTTCTTTGCACTACCAGTGACTTGTAATATGGATAAAAAAGAGAGTAGCATGTCCAAGTATTCTTGCTGAAATATATTTATCAATTTAAGTTGTCTCTAATTAGACATATAGATAATAAAATGTAATAATAATAACGAATTTATTGCATTTTAAATTTTACATTAAAAATAACAAAAAACTCTTGAATTTTGTAGTCCATTATGTTCGGTGAAACCTAATTAACCGCTTTTACATAGACACTGATGAAGATCGTCACATAGCGATCGAAAACGTTCTGTCCCAGTACATTTTTACAAATTTACAAAATAAGTTAAGTTTCGGATGGTCATAAACTAATGTAAAAGGGATTAATAAACAAAAATAAGCTTACATCTGTAACCTACAATGATTATAACTTTTAAAAGTTGGATTAACAACATTCGAGAAACACTCATTAATCAATTTACTTAACAAAAAGTCGCTACTTACTTGTATTTCTCAACAGATGGGATTCACCCTTGGTCAGTATATTGGTGTTTTTTTGCGAAATTAGTCGTTAAATTATTGTTAATTCAAACACTTCAAAATGTACAACCCACCAGTTGCCAGATTAGAGACGATTTGTGTTTCGAAAATATAATTCCCCCTTACTAGTATCAAAAAACATGGGATTCGCTTTGCCTCTGAAAGTACTTTTTCCACCCCCAGAATACTGCTTTATTTTCTACTTCGCCCTTCCCCATCAATCTCACGCCCACATCTGACGGGTTGAGATGTTTCCCTCTCGCTCTGTTGCCTTACAAACAAATTACATATTTATGTGTTTACTTTGCTAGCTTCAGTTTATTTTTCAAATTTTGGCATTTCGAAGCCAAGAAATTTGTTCGACAAACGATCTTATTTTTATAAAAAATATCTTCAACTCTTTGAGCTGGAAAAAAGTTTTACTTTGTTTCGAAGGTAGATTCAGAATACTAAACACTTTAAACTAGAGGCAGAAGAATGGTGTAAATATAAATATACACTTATCTAAATGTGTAAGCTAAAGTCCTCTGACATCCAGATTCATAGACTACCCTGAGCGTTCGTTCACATCACACCCCAGTCAAAGTGTTACTTTACACAAGTATATATTTTAAAGTTATAAACTCGTAATTTAAGTCAGAAAAAACTTTTTATATTTTTATTTTTTTACTTAGTAGTATATTAAAGAAATTAGGTATTGACTAACACTTAATGGTCGCAGTTATACTATTTATTGTTATAAAAACTTGAAACACAAATTACAAAGGAATAATAAAATAAAGTGTGTGAGAGATTGGGTATTTTAAAAATGTTGGAAAGACGATAGGAAAGAAGGGCAGACACTCAACACGATCTCTAGATTTTCTCTATTCTCAGTACCAGGGCATCTTGATGCTTTTTTTTTCTTAGGCTTACCAAACCCAATATGCCCTTTCATACCATCACTAAACTCTTTTTCTTAGGCTTTCCTAACTCCATCTGCCCTTTCATACCATCACAAGGCCCTTTGTTTAGGTTTACTCAACTCCCTCTGCCCTTTCATACCATCACTACGCCCTTTTTCCTAGGCTTATTTAACTCCATTTCCCCTTGCATATCATCACAAGTCCCTTTTTCTTAGGCTTACCTAACTCCATCTGCCCTTTCATACCATCACTATTCCCTTGTTCTTAGGCTTACATAACTCCATCTGCCATTTCACACCATCACTAGGTCATTTTTCTTAGGTTTAGTTACCTCCATTTGCCCTTTCATACCATCACAAGGTCCTTTTTCTTAGGCTTACATAACTCCATCTGCCCTTTCATACCATCACTATTCCCTTGTTCTTAGGCTTACCTACCCGGCAAGCTGGCCTGAGCAACCGGGCGGGTCCACAGGTGGCGGATAGTGGGACGGCCTACAGAAATGTAGGTTACCTGTGAATAAGGATTCCGGAAGGTTTCTGAATATGCAGGCCTGGACCAAGGCTATGGTTCAAAGGTGAGGAATTATCCCTCCTCGTCAGTCAACCGGTTGGGCTTGGTAGAAATAACCGAGTGCTCTGACCGGGGAGACTGGGGTAGTTGGGAATTAAGTCCTCACAATGCTACTCTCACCTCCCGGGTGAACCAAGGGCAATGCGACAGTGAAGTAGGGGCGGGAAACTGCCCAAACGACACAGTTGTAAAAAAGAGAGTAAAGCAGGCTGTTCATCTGAGCAGTTAATAATGTCCTGAACTTGGGGTGTGCTTCAAGGTCAGTGACTGAATACCCAATCCAAGGTGGAAGGCATCGTGCCGAAGGATGAATGGCTGCAGGGTATAAAATGCAGTCCCAAACGATCCCCTTGAGGAACCAGACAAAACCTCATTGTATGTTGTCTTGCCAGGGCAGTGGGGGCTCTGCTCTGGTCGACCGTTATTTCCCCCATACTCGTGGGACTTTAATGGACCAAGTAAGTATAAGAATTAATTTCGAGACTGCACAGACAGTGGGAGCCAATGAGACGGCAAACCGTGAGTCTGTAGCAGATGTGTCAACGGCAACCATCACTGGGGGTGCGGGGGCGGCTGTCAAGCTGCCGACTGCAGAAACCGGTGAAGTGGCTGTAGAGTTGAGCATGATGTCTAGTCCTGGGGCTGCTCTGCGGACCCAGGCGACTGCAAATTAAGCAGAACAATGATCAAGATCCTCCAAGTGAACCTACAGCATAGCAGGGCGGCGAGTGCTGTCGTGTGTAGGATGCTGGACAGGGGAGAGGTGGACTTGGTGCTAATCCAGGAACCATGGATTTCTGGAGGAAAAATATGCGGGCTGGCGACATCTGGAGGTAAGTTGTTGTATGATAAGGACTCCGGTGTTCCCAGGACGTGTATCCTGGTTAGGAGGGGGTTGTGTGCTTTTGTACTAACGAACTTCTGTTGCAGGGATTTGTTAGCAGTGACGGTGGAGCTGCGGGCGGAGGGGGGGATGAAGAGGCTGAACCTGGCCACGGCATATCTCCCCTTTGACTGCGCGGGGGCTCTGCCAACACAAGAGCTGAGGAGCCTGGTCGAGCACTGCGAGGCTGTGGATGAGGAGCTGCTGGTGGGGATGGATGCTAACTCCCATCACACTTCGTGGGGTAGTACAGGTACAAACACCAGAGGTGAGGAACTTTTAGCTTATCTTAGCTCTAAGAATCTACTAGTCCTAAATCAGGGGGAAGAGCCGACGTTTGTCACTAGGGCCAGACAGGAGGTCCTGGACATTACGGTGGCATCGAACCAGATGGCTAGGTATGTACTAAATTGGCATGTGTCGGATGAACCATCTTCTTCTGATCACAGACATATTAGGTATGATATCTCTCTAAATCCAGCCATGCTTCGCCCAACCAGGGATCCAAGAAGAACAGACTGGGACTCCTACAGGAGGGACCTGGGTGTTCGGATTGAGGAGGCTGGATTGGAGTATGGTGGGAGGAGAGAGCTAGAAGACTCTGCCACATTGGTTGGCGAGGCTATAATAGAATCCTTTACCGATAACTGCCCTCTCAGTGAGGGGAGGAAAGTAGGGGATCCGTCATGGTGGAACAAGAAGCTAGCCAAACTTCGGAAGACCACCAGGAGACTCTTTAATAGAGCAAAAAAGAACGGGGAGTGGGACCTGTATAGGAAAACACTAACCGAATACAACAGGGCAATTAGAGAAGCGCGCAGGAAGTCCTGGAAGGAGTTTTGTCATGAGATTGACAAAACTCGGGAAGGGGCACGACTGTATAAAGTGCTCTCTAAGGACCCAGTTAACCCGGTGGGGATGCTAAGAACCCCCCTGGGAAATATAACAAAAACGGCAGGGGAAACTGTGGAAGAATTAATCAGGACACATTTCCCTTCCAGTACCCTGAGGAAACTTGGGGGAGCAGACACTGAACCGGTTACCAAACTCTCCACAAGACGTGGTAAGAGGGAGGACTGGGAAGTGGCAAGGAGGATAGTAACTCCACAAAGGGTAAGATGGGCTATTGGCACTTTTAAACCCTACAAATCTCCAGGTCCAGATGGGATCTATCCTGTGCTGCTGCAGCAGGGAATGGATATGCTGGTGCTGGTACTTACTAAATTATACAGGCTAAGCATTGCTCTAGGGCATGTGCCGGCAGCCTGGAAATCTAGTAAGGTGGTCTTTATACCTAAGCCCACCGGTAACCAATCGGAAGGGAAAGGATACAGACCTATCACACTCATGTCCTTTGTTCTCAAGGGACTTGAAAAACTGGTTGATAGGCATATTAGGGAGGGTGCTTTGGCTATCAAACCACTGCATTGGAACCAGTATGCTTACCAACCGGGGAAATCTTGCGAGGGAGCTCTCCATCAAGTGGTTGGTAGGATTGAGCAAATGATCGCTAAGAAAGGTTGTGCCATAGGTGCCTTCCTCGACATTGAAGGGGCTTTCAATAACCCCTCAGTGGAGACGATGGTAAGTGGTGCAAGACGTCATGGAGTGGATGCGACCACTTGTGGTTGGATAAGTTCCATGTTAACAAACAGAAGCATTTCTGTAGAGGTGGCAGGGGAGGTCAGAAGGGCGGAGACAAGTCTGGGCTGCGCACAGGGGGGGGTTCTCTCTCCTCTGTTGTGGTGCCTAGTGGTTGACAACCTTATTGAACTCCTGAATGAACAGGGGTACTTCTGTCTAGGATATGCGGACGACATAGTTGTCCTGATCCTGGGCAGATTCCCTGATACAGTCCTTGAGGTAATCAGGAATCCTCTACGACTGATTGAAGAGTGGTGTAAAAAGGAGAACCTTAGGGTAAATCCAAAAAAGACTGCTCTCATTAACTTCACCAGACAGCGAAAAGATCTGACGACCAGGATGCCCCGCTTGTTTGGTGAATACCTTGAGTTTGTGGGGGAGGTGAAGTACCTGGGAGTTACTCTGGACAGGAAACTCACCTGGAATCCACATCTTGAGAGGACAGTTAACAGGGCCAAAAGGGCACTGATGACTGTGAGAAGAATGGTGGGTAAGAAATGGGGACTGAAGCCATCAATGATGCACTGGATGTATCTGAGGGTGATAAGACCTATGATTACCTATGGAGCTCTGGTGTGGTGGACAAAGGCCAACCAGGCACAGACAAGAGCTAAACTGAGCTCTATCCAGAGATTGGCCTGTCTGTGCACACTGGGAGCGATGTCAACTACACCAGGTGCAGCAATGGAAGTAATGCTTAACCTCCCTCCCCTTGAGCTTGTCCTTAGGGGAGAGGCGAGGCTAGCGGCATGGAGATTGCGCAACTCGAGCAACTGGGCTAACCTCCCAGATGTCTCGGGACATATGAGTATCGAGTGCTTGGTCAAAGAACCCGTCTTGGAAATGGGCAGCGACCACATTACTCGAATGTTTGCACCTGACCAGGTCCACCAAACTGTGATGGAATGGTCAGGGACATTAACATCGGGAGCTCAGATCTGGTACACAGATGGCTCCAAGATGGACTTCGGCACTGGAGCGGGGGTGTATTGTAAAAACCCAAGGGTAGAACTAGTTTTTTCCTTGGGGAGGCATACCTCTGTCTTTCAGGCCGAAGTATATGCTATAAATGCCTGTCTGGGAGAGATAGCGAGAAGGGAAACACATGGGGCCCGGATTGCTATTTTCTCCGACAGTCAGGCAGCAATTAAGGCACTAAACGGACACGTGGTCACCTCGGCCATAGTCAGGGAGTGCCTAATTAACCTACAAGCTCTGGCAAGGCACAATCAAGTCAAGATTGGTTGGGTGCCAGGGCATAGGGGAATACTTGGAAATGAAGCCGCAGATGCGCTGGCCAGGGAGGGGTCCTCGACTCCCCTGATTGGACCGGAACCTGCGGTGGGTATTTCCAAATCCATGGTCAGGATGACAGTGCGAAGGTGGATGGATGAAAGACACTGTGAGCACTGGATCAGGGCCGAAGGGATGAGACACAGTAAGCTAACCCTTAGGAGACCTTCCTTGGGGCTGCAGAAGAGTCTCATCTATCTGTCTAGGCAGGAATTAAGGATAGCCACAGGACTACTCACGGGACACTGTGGACTAAGGAAACATTTGCATAAAATGGGTATCTACAAGGATGAACCAGTGTGCAGATTGTGCGGGCAGGAACAGGAGACTGCCACACACATCATTTACAGATGTGGAGTACTTGCTGAGAGGCGCTTCAACCTCTTTGGTGATGGAACGGCTTTGGTGGATGCTGAAGGTAAAACTCTAGTCAGGAAACTCCTAAACCTGGTAAGAGGGAAGGGGTTATTTGACTAGATCAGGGAGGTAAGTACAATATACCTTAAGGTAGCAGTGCTTCGGGCAATTCAAACCCGCTCCCAAGTTTAAAAAAATAAAAAAAAAAAAAAAAAAAAAAATAGGCTTACCTAACTCCATCTGCCCTTTCACACCATCACTAGGTCATTTTTCTTAGGTTTAGTTACCTCCATCTGCCCTTTCATACCATCACAAGGTCCTTTTTCTTAGGCTTACATAACTCCATCTGCCCTTTCATACCATCACTATTCCCTTGTTCTTAGGCTTACCTAACTCCATCTGCCCTTTCACACCATCACTAGGTCATTTTTCTTAGGTTTAGTTACCTCCATCTGCCCTTTCATACCATCACAAGGTCCTTTTTCTTAGACTTACATAATTCAATCTGCCCTTTGAGTGATGCAAAATGTCCTATTTCTTAGACCTACTAACTCCTTCTGCACTTAGAAGAAATAGGTATAACGACTTTATGACCTAGATGAGAGTAGGTCGCGTACCAACCGGAACCTATATGCAGTTGTCTCATAATATGCTTTATTGGGAAACCTAAGCCCAAAGTAAAAATCGGCATGAGAGTCTTCGTCCTGTCCAGATGGATGTTTTTTGTACAAAGTACTAACCTATCACGAAGAAATGAGGAGCCATCAGGTGTGAGTTTACGGTTACATAGAGATTGAGGTCAGAATCCTAAATTCGCAATTTCATGGGTAACAAATATCGAAAGATTTGTCGATATGCTAAGTAACGAACGGAAATATAAGTCCGAATAGACATCTTTCTATGGCCCCGGTAGTGATTAGGTCTACTTTAACGGACCTACCTAGTTAAGCCATGTTTCTCCTCAAAACCATTCTTATTCTTCCCTTCATTTTATCCCCCTATCCCGTATTCCTACAAGGTCTTCTTGAATGTTGTTTGCTTTATTTCTTTTGCCTTTTTCAATGTTACTTTTTCGTATATATTTTACATATTGTTTTATTTTTTTTTGCAAATATTTTACTTTCTCTGTGTTTTTCTGTTTTCATCATTCTTTCAATTGTTTAATTTTCATTTTCAGTGATAGTTTTAAAGCTGTTTCGTACTTGGCGATAATAAGCTGCATTTACTATTGAACTTTAAAGACAATACGTGTTAGATCGTTGTAAGCGATCTTAAGGCGTCGACTCTATAATCAGTGTAAGAGTCACTGCCGGTGACTCCTGAGTCAGTATACACTGATGAATATCATTTAATGCGAGTTTTGTTTAATTTTGTTGTTCATAAATTTACTTCAATAATTCAGAATTCGTTGACACATCACGTTCAAATACAACCCTTCCGCCGACCGTTAATCCACGAAGTTGTTTTTAATTTCTCTTTTTTTTGAAGAAGTAAAACCAATTCAAAACTCAACAGTATTTTAAAAAACCGAAGGCAACGTCTGTTAAAGCTAAGTAGACCATCTAAATACTTGAATGAACAATGAAAATGTATAATTAACGAAGATACGTACTTTATTTGTTTCTCACATCCAATCGATTCGGAAAAACTTAATAAATTTTTAATTAAAAATATAATAACTGTAATTAATTAGAGCGGACGATCTTTACAAAGTTTTCAAAACAATTTGCAAATGAGATATTACTTATAACAAATAAAGCTAATTAAGTGAAACAGGGCTGAGTTTATAAAATACAATAACTTGGAAACAACTACAGTGAGGTTATAACGGTTGCCATTAGCAACAGCTGGCGGCTACGTTCTGCCACTGCAATAAACATTACGTTTAAATGTTCTGTGTAATCTGGGATAATTATGTGTATGGTTACCCTCATTGTTTGAACATCATGAGCGATGGAGTAATGAGGCGATGATCAGTGTTTGTTCGTTTGTTGAATTTGTTTGCATACGTCAGTCGGTAAAATATTCTTCCATTTTATGCGTTGCTTTTGTACGACGTATTTTCTCGTTTCATTTTCAAACCCGTCTGATGCTAGTATTTACTTGTGCCCTTTATCATCGTGGACAGAATTGAGATAACACAAGCAGGTATGTAACTAAGGTTGAATTTCAGGAGCTGTCAAAAGAGGATCTGAAATAGGCTCAAACTCCACTAAAATAAGGGACTGGGACATGGACCCAAACACCAGGAGCAAGGGAGCCTGCGGCCCCCTAGCGTACCCACAGATTTAAAAAACAAAATAAGTATTGTATACCAAAGGATGTTTTCGAGAAAGTTGTTTTAAAAGTTGAAGAATTGTAGGACATGACTTAGGACTATATTATTTATATACAAGAAATGTGTGTTTCTCTTGAATATTTACTTTTTATTAATATTGTGGTTTTTAATAAAAAGTACGAGTAATCAGATTAAAATGTGTTTTTCGTTTATACATTACGTACAGTGGCCTTGTAATTTATAAGGAGTAATAAGTTAAATAAAGTTAAAACTAGAATTTTTTATCAGTTTAATTTTTTATTATGGAATACCTTCACATTCAGATACTCCAAAAAATCTCATATGGGTCCCCATGGACTGGGACCCTTTCGGGGCTTTAGAAAAATAATTAGAAAAAAAATTGTTTGTACGAAACATTTTGTTCGATGTTTGTAGTCTTTAATAAAAAAAGAACAAAAATACTAGTAAGCAGTTATTTTTAAATGTTTGTTAAATTTTCTATAAATAAATCAACAATAGTTGCATGTTAAAAAATATAAATTTTAAGTGTAGAAACAGTTTTTGGATGTTAAATCACAGTTAATACTCATATGGAATTAGTTAGTAGGTTTCATCTGTCTCGCTGCGGTTATAGCACCAAACTTTATTACTAAATTAAAACATGCTAGATTTTAATGTTTAACGTGTATTAAAACAATTCCAGGTCTAAAACATTCGTGATTGTACCAACACCAGTGTCCTCCTTCTGGGTAAACAAGAAATAAATTTGTTTGATTCTCGCTACCAATACATTTTGTAAATACTTGCCTAAAATACTTCTTGCAAACTTAATTTTACTCTTAGTACTCTTGTAGAGTAGGCCTAACTGTTTCGAAATGCTCCAAAATGTTATACTAGATTTGAAATCGCACTACCGTCTGAGGGTTTGATAAAACGAGAAGTCATTATTATTAATTTTAAAGTAGCATTTAGAACAACTAATTGACACAAATAATCCTCTACGGGCCGTGGATAATGCGTTCAATAATGTTTTAGAACTAAAAACTATATAAGAAATATTAAATTAGTCTTTTACCTGTTGTGAGTCGTCATTAGGACTATGAGTTACCTCTGTCTGGTTCCCTCGGGAAGATAGCATGCCGCGGGATGTACACCTTTGGTCACCAGAAAGACGTGTCCTCTCTTGACTACTTTCTCTGTAAGACTCTACTCGACGACTCATTTTTATTTAATAATTCAAAACTATACCGGAAAAATCAAGCTTTGCCCGCACAGATATCGGTCAGCTGTCGGCCTCTCCATTATTATTTAGCTATATTCAAATATAGCTACAAAATATCCGGCTATGCTAAATTTGGGTATACAAATAAAGATTCCTATAGGCTATATGCTACTAAGCAGCAGTCGCATTGAACGAGGGATGCTGGTCTTCTAACGCATAGCCTACATAGCCCAATCTTAAGATGGACTAGCTAGTTTGTAATCCTAATTTTGTTTTTTTATAAATTTGTAGCTATATTTAAATAATGTAATACAATACAGTTCTGTGATTTATTAAAAGGATTTTTAGCTTATATGGTACTGCACGTAGACTTATATCGTGTTAGGCCAATTTTTTCGTATACTGATTTCAGTGGCACAGTTAATAAACTTATAGTTTTATACAATCAAACCGTTCTCTTTGTAAATGTATTGTAAAATAGAGATATATGTGTTGATAAGTTAATTAAAATCTTTAACAATAAGGTATTTGTTTGGGATAGGTTTGGTTCTAAAAAATAATACGTTTGCTAAGACCAACTTCAATGTAACAATCGGTTAGTTTTCATGAAGATATTTTTGCTTGTCTACCCAAACCCAACCTAACCATGTTCGCTCTTACTATTCCAAATATATTTATGTAAAAAGCAAAGAAGTAATTTCACAAGACACAATAACTAGGCCTATAACCGGTTTCACCATAACTTGATAAAAGTTCTTACGTAAGACCAGAGCAAGCCACAACTACTTCAATTCAGCAATCTTTTACTTTACGCTCGTTTGGTTGACCTTAGTAAACGTTATTAACTTCTTTTTATTACCGAATGTCATAAATAAATAAATAAAAGTAGGAAATATTTTTTACCTGACCGGATACTTTGCACCCATAGTTTAATACACCAGTAATAAGATACTATTGGAACCCAGATCACCGGCACCAACAATGGTAGCAACTGGGGCATTTTGTGGCTGGACCAAACATTGTTTCCCTAAGGGAGGGTTGAACCAGCCACCATGTTATTTGTTTTCCTTAATTATTATTTTGTTATGTATATTTATTTAATCGTGTATTTTCTTACTGATGCGGTTATTGTTATTTTTAGGCTATGGCTTCCTTGTATAAATGTATTTATAACATTAACAGTTATTTATAATTTGTATCTTTTTTTAAATTTTGTTGTTAGGTGGCTGGTGCTGAGTCTTGGGGGGAGGGGTTGATTTATGAACTTATTTGTTATTTAATATACTAAAAAGTCTCAGACACAATCCGATAGACTTTATATCTGATATGATGTATTATTGAAAAAAAATATTGCCTTTGGTTTAAGGACAGTATAATGTATTATGCTGTGATGTGCAGAACTAAATGTACAGGATGAACCAGAAAAGACGGATGTTCTTAGAACAGGTAGTATTCACAATCGAGTAGTAGCTCCTGTCATTTTGTTTAGTCATGGATCAGTGGACTGGGCAGCATCGTGTGTAATACGGGGTCTATCGCCGCAGTTCGTCGTGAGACTCGACTCCATTTCAATCTTGCAAGGCATAACAGTGCATCCATTCAAAACACTATCTTAAGTTGGATTATCTATCTGCTGAGTTTTGCCTTAGTAATTCGTATTTTGCTTAGTGATCTAGGATTTCATCCTTACAAAATGTCCATAGTGCGACAATTAAACACTAGATATTATGTCTAGCGGCTAATTTTGCACGAGAAATGGAGGTCATACTTAAGCAAAATGCCATTTTTTTATGTCTGTTGAAGCACATTTCCATTTGAAAGGTAAATCAGCAGGAATGTCGTTATTGGACCAATGAAAATCTAAAAATAATAGTACATGAAAAACCAATTCTAGTCCCAAGGTAACAGCCTGGTATGCTGTAAACAGTAGAGTTGTTATTGGTCTGTTTTTTTCCAAGACTATAACGGAAACCCTTTAACTGTAGCCTCGGAGCGTTATAAGCAGGTAATCACTGAATTCTTTTTACCTGAACTAAAAAGAAAACGTATTGCCATTCAGCGAGTATGGTTTCAGTAAGACAAGGCGACAGCTCACACAGCAGAAATTTAAATGAAGCAATGTTTTTCGTGGTTCCGTGATTTCCTGGTTTGGTGATATCAATTGGTCTACATGTAACTACGTTTTTTGGGGTTACCTCGTCACGTGTATAAGAGCATACACCACGCACACTTGAAGAAACGAAGAATGCAATTCGTCTGGAAGCCGTTCAAATTGACAAGGCAGTGTTAGAAAGAGTGGAAGCCAACTTCCGAGAGTGCCTTGTGAAGTGAATCGCTCAAAATTGCCGTCACCTGGCAGATGTATTCAATGCAACATTTTAGATGGTAATTTTCTAAAATGGCAACAGTATTATTCTGTAAATAGTTTTTTTTAACAGGTAAACTATATAGTGTTTTTTGCCTCAACCTATATTTATTGTAGATTTTATATATGTGTGCGTGAAGATCATAGAGAATGTATTTTAAAACCTGCACACGGTTGTTTCATTTTTTTAAATACTGTTTTCTGTATAAAGTACTATCGGAAAATAAATGGTTTTTAAACATGATCAGGTCCGGTAATTCCTGAAGAATTGGTTGATAAAGACGTTTTTTCTAAATTGAGGTTACGTTTGTAGTGTAATATTACGTCTAAACAGCTATAATGGTTTGCAACATTTAAAATCACTTTATTCTTGTTTAGATTGTATTTTTAGCAGCATATGTAACAACGAAACTAGGGCAATTTAAGTAAAGTACCAAATTTAAAGTCAAGTACAACATATTCAAATGAAATAATACAAAATAAAAGAAATGAAGCAAATATTTCACCAACCAAAAACATTAAATGAAAACAATTTATTTCCTTAGATACAAGATATACTAGATACGTTTGTATTTTGTCTCTATGTAAACGTAATATATGTTACACATTCAAAGTAATAGCTTTTGAAAATATTTACATAGCCTAACCTGTAAATGAAAAGAAAATCAGCTGTTGTGTGAAATCATGTGTTATATGAATTGTGACAATCAGCTGATGGGAGGATACGTTGCAATGTGACGCTCTCGCAGTTTTCCCCATCAAAACGTGCACACTGCTGCAATACAGGTATGTATGCACTTAACAAGTAGGGAAGTTTCAGTCATGCGATATTTGGCCCATTGTAAAAGTTGCGAGGTGGGAGGGGAGTTGCAATGTTCAGCCAGATGGAGTTGAACAGCTGCACTTCGCTGCATCCAGTCTAATTTATATTCATTAATTTACCTTGCGAATATGTTATGTAGGGAATATAAGTTCGTTGTTGCACACTACAGAATCTTGATCGCATCGTCAGCACTTAAACGTAATGCAAAAAATTTAATAACAATAATACAACTCGTAAACATCGATTCGCTGAATAACATTATTATTTAATGTTTCAGAGCACAAAATGTTCAGTTCATATTAAAATAATATTCACCCAGCTTTACCATTTGCTAATAACGCCTGCGTGACCCGCATGTGAGGTTCAGAGCCAAGTCTTCAAATAATCCCCATGGATTACTTTCTTTTACCCGAGTCTGGGAAACCCTAACCCCGACCAGCCTTCGTGGCAGCTATCTCTCGCCATATCCAGAAGCCTCCGTCTGATATGCGTATGCTGTTCCCTATTGCCAATGAGAGGATCAGAATTGGTTGCCCATGTACCAAGCTATTTAGCTCCCTTCGTGGAGAATCGAAAGCCGTTGAAGGAAAATAGTAAGTTAAGTGTCGCGTGAAGAGCAGGATGAAAAAACCCTCTAAGCAAGAACCTATGCCAGGAAAACCCCAGTGATAGATCTTGCAGGAACCGTGGTGGCTTGGATATCTTTATGCTAAAGGTTAAGGACGGGTATTACCTTGCACAAACCTTGAGTGGTTTCTCAGAGGGCATTCTGAAACTGCGTGTGGTCTAGGTGTGTTGATAGATAGTTACCACTCGCTGTTCCGAAACTTCCCCACATTTACAAGCAGCCACCCGATCTAACCAAACTTAGCCCCACCCTATGGTCTTACGGTAAATTGGTCTTTTTGACCAAGTTTTCTCATTTTTTTACCGATTGTAAGAGTAGGGTGGTAATGCTTTGTATTTTTACTAAACGCCTTAGTTATCAGTGTTCCACAGGACAACACAGACGAACAGGTTGGTTGCGGAGGAACTAGACCCAGCTCGGCTAGATGGTCAACTATTTCGTTTCCTCCTATTTTGACAAGACTTAGGATGTGTTGAGTTTTTTTTAATTCTTCTCATGGTTTACAAAGAAAGTCACTTTTAAGAACCATTTAGTTTTCAAACAGTGGCACTTAAACTATAGCTAAAGTATCAGATGGTTTAATTATTGGATTTTTCAAACAGTATCATATAGAAGGGCTCGGCCCTGAGCCCCTCTTGAAGCATGAAAATAATCATTTTAATAATACATATTTAAATAAAATTTATTCAAGGTGAATCGAAAGTAACAAGGTATACTATTGTCTAATGTATAATTTTTGTTAGTACGGAAAAATTAATATTAGTTAGAAATTATTATTATTCGTTTTAGAAACTAATGTCGTTTCATGAAAAATATATTTTTAAAATTGCTTGTAATCATCTCCATTTCACTGATTAAATCATAAGTAGTTGTTTGAAAAACTAAGTTAAAACTATTAACTTACTAAGCTGTTGCGTTTCGAAACCTAGTTTTTTGACGAAGCCTAAACTTTATCCACGTCCTTGAGCGTCCTTGAACGCGTCAGCACAGCAAGTAAATAGTTTTCACTTCGCTCTTGAAATGATTATTTACCATTTTTTTTATTGCCTGTAGTACATGTATCTCAAAAACTTACAGACAAAGTATAACTTATTGTAATATTGTCCAAGAAAAAAACTATTTCTTAAAAAATCGAAAACGAAATAGAACATAATGTTTTCATTTTTTAGAAGAGTAGAGTAGAACCGCTTCTCCCCCCGAAATCAAATGTTATAGGCCCCTATACGCCACTGATTCCAAAACATTAATGTAATAAAAATAATTAGACTATAGTACAAATCGGGTCGATAGTAAAAATCAACTCCAGCAACTAAGTGACGAAATGAAGCTAGTAAGTAATAATTTATTGACCTAAACATTAGGTTTTTGTGAGTTACTAAATCCAACTAGTATTGCTATGCGTGCTGACTTCCTGTCTCGGACAGGAAATAACTTCGTACAGACAGTGCTTCCTGTTTTGTAGAATCAGGAGCTCTGTATCAGGGTTCTCTATTTTTCAGCTATTTGTCCCTAATATTGGAAGAATAATGTAGGTCCCACCTCCCATATAAAATAAGTAGTCTGTATCAGTAGTACAATCGAAAAATGGAACTGAAGCTGGTAAATTTAGCTTAGCATCATATGAGATATGCTGACTTGGTGTGAGCTGCTTAGGTTACGTTTGGTGGCTGTGTATGCTGCTTAGGATAGGTATCCTGGCTTGATATACGCCTATGCCCCTTAGGTTAGTTTAGTTTATGTTAGGTATGCTGTATTGGTGTATGCTGCTTAGGTTAGGTATCCGGACTTGATAAATGCACCTTAGGTTAGTTTAAGTTAACTTAACTTTGGTTAGATGGAGTATGCTGGTTGATGTACGTTTATGCTGCTTAGCTTAACATAGATTAGGTATGCTGATTGATGTATGCAGCGTAGCTCGGTTTAGTTTAGGTTAGGTATGCTGGCTTGGTGTATGCTGCTTAGGATAGGTATCCTGGCTTGATAAATGCTCCTTAGGTTAGTTTAAGTTAACTTCACTTTCGATAGATGGGGTATTCTGATTGATGAACGTTTATGCTGCTTAGCTGAACTTAGGTTAGGTGTGCTGGCTTGGTGTATGCTGCTTAGGATAGGTATCCTGGCTTGATAAATGCTCCTTAGGTTAGTTTAAGTTAACTTCACTTTCGTTAGATGGAGTATGCTGGTTAATGTACGTTTATGCTGCTTAGCTTAACTTAGGTTAGGTGTGCTGGCTTATTGTATGCTGCTTAGGATAGGTATCCTGGCTTGATAAATGCTCCTTAGGTTAGTTTAAGTTAACTTCACTTTCGTTAGATGGGGTATTCTGATTGATGTACGTTTATGCTGCTTAGCTGAACTTAGGTTAGGTGTGCTGGCTTGATATATGCTGCTTAGGATAGGTATCCTGGCATGATAAATGCTCCTTAGGTTAGTTTAAGTTAACTTCACTTTCGTTAGATGGGGTATTCTGATTGATGTACGTTTATGCTGCTTAGCTGAACTTAGGTTAGGTGTGCTGGCTTGATATATGCTGCTTAGGATAGGTATCCTGGCATGATAAATGCTCCTTAGGTTAGTTTAAGTTAACTTCACTTTCGTTAGATGGGGTATTCTGATTGATGTACGTTTATGCTGCTTAGCTGAACTTAGGTTAGGTGTGCTGGCTTGATATATGCTGCTTAGGATAGGTATCCTGGCATGATAAATGCTCCTTAGGTTTCTTTAACTTAACTTCACTTTCGTTAGATGGGGTATGCTAATTGATGTACGTTTATGCTGCTTAGGTTAGGTATTCTGGGTTGATAAATGCTCCTTATATCAGTTTAAGTTAACTTCACTTTCGTTAGATGGAGTATGCTGGTTGATGTGCGTTTATGCAGCTTAGCTTAACTTAGATTAGGTATGCTGGCTTGATAAATGCTCTTTAGGTTAGTTTAAGATAACTTAACTTTGGTTAGATGGAGTATGTGGTTGATGTACGTTCATTCTGCTTAGCTCAACTTAGGTTAGGTATGCTGGCTTGATGTACGCTGCTTAGGATAGGTATCCTGGCTTTATAAATGCTCCTTAGGTTAGTTTAAGTTAACTTAACTTTGGTTAGATCGGATATGCTGGTTGATGTACGTTTATGCTGCTTAGTTTAACTTATGTTAGATATGCTGGCTTGATGTATGCTGCTTAGGTTGGGTATCCTGGCTTTATAAATGTTCCTTAGGTTAGTTTAAGTTAACTTAACTTTGGTTAGATCGGATATGCTGGTTGATGTACGTTTATGCTGCTTAGTTTAACTTATGTTAGATATGCTGGCTTGATGTATGGTGCTTAGGTTAGGGCAAGTGAGCATAAATTTGGTTAACCGGGGTATGCTGGTTGATGTACGTTTATGCTGCTTAGTTTAACTTAAATTAGGTATGCTGGCTTGATATATGCAGCTTAAATTACCTTTGCTTAAATTTTGTTTGGTGTCTTGGCTTTATTTAAGCGGGTCAGGTATGCTGAAAATTTTCAGATTTATTTCAGTTGTTGAAAAAAATCAACCAACAACCTTACCTTTCATAGCAACTTGTGGATGAACAGGAAATAAGCCAACAGAAATATTCAATAACTTTGTTTTAGGAAGTCCGCGTTTATCTGACGGTCACATTTAAGAACGTTTGCCTGATCTTGAATATAATCAGAAAGTATATTATAAAGGCATTTACGCAGATTATATAAAGCCATCTCCTCAAAACTCCCACTTCTGTGAACTTAGCTTGTGCAAAATAACCTAAAACATTTTTTAATTTTAATGCTCATCAGTTTATTTCTTAGACTAATTTAAGATTTTTTCGTCAAGGAATAAATCAATTAATACTTTTATCAATCAGGTTTAGACAGGATGATAAATTTGGTTCGGAACTATGAAGGAAGCATTGCAAAACAGGGTTTCTTTTCTATGACACCGTCAACACTAAAAGTTTTCAAATTTTTTCCAACCCTGTACACACAGATTAGAAAGTTAAATTAGTTAGGTACAGGATCTGTACACTTTCTGTACACATTTTTTTGTCTCTAAAACATCGACTTTTGTTTTCAGTTTAAGCATATACACTCTTCCAGTATATAGACCTTCTAATGACGTCAGATATAGGGTTATAAAGAGTTATGCTAGAAACCAGCTTAAGTGTGCAAGCAGTTACACAGAGAAGCTTATCTCGAATATCGGAAGTAACGTTCGTTTCTGTTCACCCACATAATAACTAACAGTTATACGTATCAATAGGTATTCTGTCCATCTTTCATCACGTACATAATATTTCCATTAGGTAATCACAGAGTCAGGTGAAACTCTAACACAAGGGGTGCACAGCCCGTTACCCGCGGGCCGCATACGGCCCCCAACGTGTTTATTTGCGGCCCGCGGGTCACTCTAAAATGTTGCTTTTGAATGTAGTTAAATGTAATGCTATTCCATAGGGAAATCCATATGAGCACATTCTGATCATATGTATATTGTACAACCAATACTGACGTGGTTATGAAAATACGAAAAGACGTTGTAAGTGTGGGGCACCCAAATGAGAAATCGAGTTTTGGTTAATTTCCCTTCGCTTACAGAGATGAATCAACAGATGCTGAAGATTTTGACAACAGATTTCAAAATCTTAATAAATTTGAAACGTTATTTGAAATATTTGCATCGCCGTTCAATGTTGATTGTATGGATGCACCACACAATATTCATGAATTTTGTAGTCCTTTACGTTCGGTCGATCTTATTAATCACTTAAACAATAGTTTATGACTATTTGAACTTTGAAGTTAGTAAATTTGTTAAAACTTACTGAGGCAGAACGTTTTCGATCGCCATATGCCTATCTTCATCAGTGTCTTCAGCTTGGAGATGTTGGGTCAAGCGGTGACGGTTTTAAAGGTAGGTTTTCGATAGTATCAAAGAGTATGTGTGATTTGTATTGTATTTGTTCGTTTAATATGTTTGTACTTTGTGTTTTTGTGTGTCTGTAAATTTCATATTGTTCTAGTGTGTTGAGATGTGGTCCTTTTTTGTTGATGTGTCTTGTATCTTTTTGTGGTTGTAAAATGTTGAGTTGGTGTTCTGTTTGTGTTCTTCGATTCTTTTTTTAAAGCTGCGACCTGTTTGTCCAATGTAGAATTTGTTACATTCGTCGCAGTTCAGTTTGTATACGCCTGGTGCTTGTAGTTTATCCTTGATCTTGGTGTTGTGTTGTATTTTGTATTGTAACTTGTTATTAGTTTTGTATGCTATTTTGAATTCTATTTTTTGAAATTTGCGGGCTATTTTGTTTGTTGTTTTGTTTATGAATGGTAATGTGATGTATTTGTTTTCCCTGTCATTAGTGTTAATTTTAGTGTTTTTATGTATTTTGTACCATAGTTTGTCTATTATTGTGGTGTTGTATCCATTTGTGTATGCTAAATATTTAATTGTGTCTAGTTCTTTGTTTATGTTTTCTGTGGTCATTGGGACTTCTTTAAGTCTATGGAGCATGGATCTGAAGGCAGCGTGTTTGTGTTGGATAGGGTGGTTTGAGGTGTTGTGGATAAGTGTGTCTGTCGTTATGGGTTTTCTGTAAATGTTAAAGCTGTGTTTTTGTGTGTGGTTTTTTATTATGGTTAGGTCGAGGAAGTTTAGGGTTCGGTTGGTTTCAATTTCTGAAGGGAAGTGGAATTTTGGGTGTTGCCTCTGTAAAGTGTTATGATATCATCGACGTATTTGTGCCAATTAATGATTTTGTGTGCTTGTGTATTGTTTGTGAGTATCTTGGTGTGCTCTATGTGTTGTAGAAAGATTTCGCTTAGGCCACTACTGATAGGACTGTGAACAGAAGTTTGAGTTGTGGGTGAAATAGTTTTGTTTGGTGATGGCTTGGATGATGTTTATGATTTCGGTAACGTGGGTTTTAGGTATGTTGTTCTGTATTAATTGGGTTTCTAGGATGTTGAGCGTTTAGGGTATGGGTATGTTGGTGTACATATTTGTTATGTCGAGTGATAGTAGTGTTGAATTGTATGGTATGTTTATGTCTTTTATTTTATTTATGAGGTTTGTTCTGTTTTTTATGTGTGTTTCTGTGTTTAGGTTTATGGATTGTCTGATTATTTTGTCCATCTATTTTGTTAATTTATGTGCAGGGGCATTCTGGTAGTTGATGATGGCTCGGATGGGGACATTGGGTTTGTGAATTTTGGAAAGGGCGAGGAGTAGGTGCTTTAGGGTGGATTTGTTTTAGGTGGGATTTTTTGTTTTTGTTGATAATGTATTTAGATGTATTAATTAGTTGTTTGGTGGTTCTGTGATATTCCTCTGTTGGGTCTGTATATAGTTGTACTATATTATTATTTATTATGTAAACATTGATTTTGTCATTTAGGCTGTTTGTATTAATAATTACTGTGGTGTGCCTTTGTCTGCTGTATTGAGTGTAATGTTATTTCCAAACCAAACAGAAAAACATAACCAACAAAAACATGAACAATGAAATTAAAATCGCTGCAAACATAAAACAAAAATCCTAACAAACAAACACGAGGTGACCGTCACGGCACAAAGTGTACCGGCCCTAATAACCTACCGAGCTCATTTAGTCTTACTTTTGCTTCACCCATAATCATAACATTTTTATTTCAATGAATATTGTATGTCAAAATCAGCGATACTACAAAGATATTTTAAAATGCAGTACTACTTTCAAAAATAAACATTTAAAACGATACGAGTACATTATTTAGTCACTCGAATATTATTAAATCTATTATTCACAGTAACCTTTTTACTTTAATGTTTTAACCATTTACAAATTTATTACTTCTTTTATAATTTATCGTTAATAATTTATTATTGTACCAATGTATTGACTATTGTACTGCTTTTTACATTTTTTATTGTAAATTGTAATGTATTTCGGATTTGAAAAGAACATCGATTCTGTTGTAGAAATAACGTTGTAATAAATTTAATTGTTTCTGACTCGTTAAAACAACATTTTTGTACTTAACTTTATTTAGAGTAGGCCAAGAGTATTTGTAAAAACAATTCGTCTGTGATTTGTCATTAACCTAAACATTTTTTTATTCTGAACATTTAAAATTCTATCTTGAAATAAATAGTCACTGAACAAGGAAATGTTTCATATTCTGCGGTTAGAAAAGGTTTTTGCAAAATGTCAAAGTTTTTTCGGTAGGTTATTCCAGAGATCTGTAAAGCTTTCTTTGTGTCTGTTGCTGACGTCATGCCCTTCAGCCGGATGTGTGCAATTACGCAATAACATATTGTTCCCTTAGAGCTAAAGTTTGGATCTGTGACGCTTTGATCTGTGTAGCGACCATCAAAGCGACATTTCCCTTGAGTGACTCGTTTGTTTCAAAATCCAGTCAATATTCTCCATTTTGAGCCGATATACCCCTGCTATATCCTGCTAAATTGAGCCGTCCTGCCCCACCTAGACACGGATTTTTCTAAGGACTAACGGATGTCTAAATGTGGAAGTGCGTGCACTAAACACTGAACTTAACGGACTATACGTCGTTTTTCCAAATCGGTAAACGTCACCGGAGTAACTTCGCATCCTGCTGGCAGTATCGCTCAGCTTCTCGCACATAACTCGCTCCTCATAAACTCACATAATTTTCTACTATCAAGACACATTCTGATCCAAAACCAAGTTTGTCCGTTTTGTTTCAGTCCAAATGCAGAACAGAAAGCGCTCAACTTTAAAGTCGAAAGCGGAAATGCCATCTATAGCAGTAATTTTACCTTCTTTCAGTTTATAAAATTACTTTTGAAGAGAAAACGTTTTATCGACGCTTACAAAAACTTATTGGATGGACATAATCATGCGATTTGGAGTTAGTTTAACTTCCGTCAGGTTATTAGCGTCAGTATAAAATCCATCAGGTTACGCTACGAGTCACCTCAAAGTTAATTAAATGGCAACATATGATTTCATGCATCAGCTGATTTTATGTTATACGTTACGTCGTAATACAATTGTTTATACACGTAGGTTATGTTTCGTTATTTATTGAACGTTGTTAAGTAAAAAATTACTTGTAAATATTTTGATTAGTTCATAAATATATAAACATTTATTTAAATTTTGACAAGTCTTAACACACATAGTGCAATATAACGATAGCAATAAGTTATGTATTTTTAATCAAATTTTTTAAATGAAAACATCCTTAAGCGTGTGTGATAACAAAAGCTTAAGTAATTTTTCATTACGAAATACTAAATGTTTTTTCAATTAAAAACTTCTGCAAACGTGGCTATAAACATTTTCACTTCTGTCGTCATCCACCCTCCCCCCTCCCGAGTGCTACAAACTAATATTTTTTTTTAAAACCACCCCTGTCCTAATTTGACACTTTGTTACTATATTCCAATGCAGTATAAAAGTATATTTTTTTATTTATAGAACGAACTTAATTATTTATAATCTCATATGTGTGTGTGTGTGTATGTACTCGCATGCGCGCGCGCGCGCGTGTGTGTGTGTATGTACTCGCATGCGCGCGCGCGTGTGTGTGTGTGTGTGTGTGTGTGTGATTGGAGCCCGTCGTGTGCGTAGAGCGTGTGCGTAAGTATGTGTATATACTCGCGTGCGTGTGTGTGTGAGTGTGGGTACGTATGTGTTATAGTGAGTATTGTTATAAATGTTTAGGACTTGCTGCCAAGTGTTATTCTGTTTGCCGTGTTCCAGTCACTTTAAACATCCCCAAATATATTTTCTGTTGCAAATCAGATCAACATAAGTGTATATACTGCAATGCAAACCTCAGAAATAAAGAAAGGTTCTTCTTACCTCTTAATTGGAGACCCAGATTATTAATAAACAAAAACTTAAAGTCACATTTAAATATTATGTTTTTAAATACATTACTTCTTATTTTTCCTTTAGTAAATTATTTCTCTGTAAGTGGACATTTTTTTCAGAACGGTAAAAACTCTCAAAGAACTAGTTCATTATACTAAAAACATGAAAAATCTCTTCTTTAAATCCATTTATTAGTAAATTAAAGATTTTATTCTGTTTCTATGTGAGATAAATTGCAACGTTTTTTCAAAGCGTGTAAAAACAAGTGACTGATGTAAAGGATTAAATAGATGCTGATGTTTGCATTTACCGGATAAGCCCTTCAGAGACACAGCTGTCAGTGTTTGTATTGTGAGTGTTTTATAAAAGAGCCTGCTTTGCCAGAGATATTTAACTATCCTCTACAATTAGATTTGACAGCTTGCAGAGCTTTAATCTTGTCTCGTTGTTGTGAAACTGTCATTTCCTTTCAGTAAATGGTTTATTCTAAAAAAAACATTTAATTTTTACAGAAGTAAAAAATACTTAGACTACAATATTATATTAGGACGAGTGGACTTGTGGCTAGAGTACTGGACTAGTAACCTAGACGCTCTGGGTTCGATTTCCGGGACAGACCAAAGATATTTTACATGCTTCTATAGCTCCTACTTTCGTTCAGCCTGCTGAATCTAGTGCTCTTAAAGTCTAACAAAAAGGGTTTAGCTCGCCCAAGTAGACTGTACCTAGTCCGAGTGCTCTTAGCTAAGGCCAACCAATGATGGATTGAGGTCGATTACTACACCGAACGAACCTATTAGAGGTACATTCTGACGGAAAACCTGTAGACTTTTCGGGTGCGATTCCCGGTTAGGACCAAAGGTTTTTTTACTTGCTTTTATAACTCCTAGGTTGATTCAGCTTGTCGAATTGAGTGCTCCCGATGTCTAACGGAAAGGGTTTTGTGCGCCCAGTACCATTTCCCTAGTTTGAGGGAACAGCCCTTAGCTAAGGCCAACCAATGATTGATGGAGATCAGATTGCATTACTTGGAACGAACCTATCATTAAGATAATCACACAAAAATCCGGTCGGTAATTCTGAAAAGTAATTTACTCGTTGGTGAACTCATCTCATCCCAGAGGCGGACAGGTGATCAGATTAAGCCTTAAAGTAAGGCCTTTAAGCTCTTACTCTCTGGTAGCATGGATCTCGATATCAAGGTTCTTGAACCTGGTGACTCTTTGTAACAAAGAGATTGAGTTTGGATTCGGAAACGCCAGTTTCGGGAATCTGCTTTCCCTAAAATAATCTTGCACCACTTTAAAAATTGACGATTCTTTTACATCAGTGATAAAAGTTCTAGCAAAAATATTTCCTCTGTAATTATCTTTAGTTCATTGATAAACCTCACATGAGCTAGTAGAATTGCTTTGTTATCAATCACAGTATTCATCAATCAAAAATTAGAATGTACTTGTTTTCAACAAATTGGTGAGTTTGGATTCAACTTCCGTGGCCATTTTGTCAATTCCTCTTGAAACAGTATTCCTGCTCAGAGGAACCGATTGACTTATGTCTATTATATTACTAATCCTCACGTCTACCATAATTTCAACAATTTTTTGGAAGCTGGTAAAACAATAGTCTCACTAATTATGAGAGGTTTAACACACTTAGCGATAATAAAGACACCTCGTAAGAAGACCTTAATCAAGATTGGTTGCTTATTTTTTAAATTATTCACTCACATTAGGCAGTTTATGAGTCTTAAGTTTGAGGTGTTGAAAGTAACTAAGTTCCTTACAGTCGAATCACTTTGTGAAAAATCGGGGTGTTTGTGAAAATCAGGTGCCAGTGCGCATGCGCGTTAGGGTGACAGCTCTGAGTGACACTTCAGTTGGTCGTGAAAGCAGCAGGTGGTGGATCTACACGTACCTTTCCAAAAACATTTTACGGTGTTTTGTTTTGATATGTGTTTGATGTTATCTTTTGCATTTTATAGTGCACGTGTTTTAGTTTCTTTAAGAAATGGTACAACCGGGTAGTGTCCGGGTTCTTTCTCTTGATGTGCATAAATGATTCAACTCAGCTGAAAGTATGTAGTCAGGCTAGTAGCGTTTCAACTTAGAACCTTCTCTTCCTCCCCTCCCTCGCAAGCGGCCAGACCCAACCCCTCACCCCTGCATGCCTTCGCGAGGCGATTTTTGTCAAACTCATTCAACTGTACTCACTTTATCACTGTGCACTCTAGATAAATGATCACTCATTTGTTAGCTTCGTGGCTCCATTACTAATAAATGTTCTATCGCATAAAAAACAATGTGGCTGTAGATTTTGTGGTGTCGCGATGAAACCGAATTTTACGTACTCAGCTGAGTATTGACGAAACTTCTTCTTTTTTCAATCCATTATGAAAGAACTTTTATACTTTAAAACAAACAAATGAAAACAGAAAATACACATATAGACCGATGATGAATCACTCAAACGTAGGTGAAAACTGAAAACGAATCTAGGTAAATTGCAAGTGTGTTCCAATGGTACGAGGGGGAGGGGGTTTACTCATCAGTCGGCCGTGCACATTGAAGCATTATATATGGGTATAGAATAGACTATATGGCGTCTCAGGTTACGTTGTGGCAAGCCAGGTAGCTGGGGAATTAGGACCGGCCTGGAAATATCAATAGTCTGGGACAGCCCGGCGAAAACATAGTTACGCATCGCCAATTGCTCCACTTAAATACCTTAATCTAATAAATACGCATCATATGAGAAAAACGTTGATACGTTTTGCTTAATTATTAATAAAACAAACAATTGCGTGTTTGCCTCATGTTAATCGGCCGACTTTACGTGTGATTACCGGCTACGCTTCGTATAGCGTAACTTTCCTTCGATATAGGTAATCGCACTTAAAGTCGGCCGATTAACATGAGACAAACGCCCAATTTAATATCTTAAATATTAATATTAATAGTATCAATTGTTCTCACATGTTCTTGCATCAAAAAGAACCAACATGTTCACGCCAGGTTATTCCAGCCTAATGATAGGGCCAGGCCGATCATAATCCCCCAGCTGTCTGCCTTACCTCAACTCTATCTAAGACGCCTTATAGACTAGAGCTTCCTATTAGATCATCAGGCAGTGAGGGAGCCCTGACACACCCAGCGCAGCTACAGAAACCCTCTAGTTTATTCTATACTCACTGTCCTCGTTAAACTACAGCAGGTGGGGAGTGTGGAAAGGGGTGAGTGGAGTGAACTCGCTGATAGAATAGACAGAGACCAATGCTATTCTGTAACCTCTACTGTACAGTTTCTACTTCACAGTACTAATTTAATTTCCCGCCTTTAAATACTCATCGCCCCCAAACCTCACACCGCCTATTTATTACCCCCTGATAACTTAAATCCTTAAGCTTAAGGCCGGGGGCGATCGCCCCCAGGTTGGGAACCAATGATCTAGGATAATAACGCACGGTTAAACAATGCGCGATACTAACGTACTGGACATTATCTTCTTATACTACCGTAAGGCTCATAAGTCTATCTATTAAGCCATGTCCTATTATAAAGGAACACGTTATTATTATTTTCAATTTTTTTATTGTTATTATTATTATTATATAGCTGTATCATATACTTTAATACATTCTATTAATTTTTAAATGATAAAAAAGCAGTGAATATGTGGCAATAAATTAAGAACAAATCCTAACAATCCTACTTTTTTAAAAATTAAAAAACAATATATATAAAATATTTACTCTTGTTGATTCAGACAGGACTCGCTCATATTCTCTCCAGAAATTTACAACAATGCATTCTACTAATCCTGCCGTTTCAACCGATTCCTCAGGGAGTTGTTCCTCTCCGTAAAACACCTGCGTTCTGCAGATTGTATGAACAAGTTATATCATTCTATGTTAAATTTCTGTGTACCTTTATATAAAAATTCTGCATTTTTTTAATTATGTAAATACTTTGAAAGAGGCTTTAACAATACGCAACAGTAAAAACTGTTGTCGCTTGATTTATGTACGCCCTAGAATAACGTGTACTTCTTTATTTACAACGCGAAAGTAGAAATAGGTGTATATTTGAAGCATCCAACATTATATGAAGTTAGAAAAATTAAGTTTACTTTAGTAAAATTTAAAAAAATCAGTTGACTAAAATTTATACCAGCTGTATCACACTAAAACACTTTTCGTCGGGTTTTAAATGTTTTCAGTTTGAAACAAATATTATGCTTAATTATATGTTTAATTATTTAAATTGGTATGTTTAATTATTTATATTGTTTTTGTTTCAAAACTTTTTCCATTTGTATTTTATGTTGCAAATATACTTTAATCAGTACCTTAAACTGAGCATATACCGTTTACTAAACGAGCACAATTTATGAAATTGTGTTTACTAGAGGAGAAGGTTTTAATACCTTTGGCGTTTTAACCTCTGATTGATTCCAATATGGAACACAAGGTTTCTATGGTGATATCCATAAACATTTTTACACGTCCATTCTGTCCCAAGAATAAGAGCATATTAGTCATGGCTAGAGTCGCCTCATTACCGTCAACTGACTACTTTTTAGTTGTGTGTATGAGCATTTCCACTGGCTGTTGGTTTGGTCGTCCATTATCCTCTACACAATAATCCTTGACATTTAAATACTATAATAAAATAATAATAAGTGCAGATCAAACTCTATTGCGCAGTTATTCATTGTAAAACTGTTCTGTAGAACCATTCCTCACTCATATCTCATCATAAATCTCATAGTTACAATATCAGACACTCGTCACCTTTATTCACATTCTTATGCAAATTGTCACAACCAATCAAAAAACATAATATTAGTAGATATGAAATATTGGTCATTACCGAGCAGTTATCGTATCATTGAGACTCTAAGATATTTTCTGACAACCCATTTGGGCGTTCTTTGGCCACTAGAGATATGCTTCTGTGGTTCTGGTGGTAGCCGAGTCCCGTGATGTCATGACTGCACACATGGCATACCGAAGATGCATCTCAGAAGCGATTCATCTGTGATGTAATAAAGTCTTGTGTTTATACATAATAAGCTTACGTTAACAGTTTTGAAAACATTGTAACATTTTTCCCGACAGGTTGTCCAACATCTCATAATAACCGTTTACCGATGTTTATAATTCGATGTATTTTCACAAAATTTGTAAATATGGTTCCCAAAAGCTTGTGTTCACTCTTTCAAGCTCTAGCTGTTTGTACTCCCTCCAACGTTTGAACGTTTTTCGTTACACACATAATCTATCTCTTCAACAATGAGATGAAGCCACCTAACCTATCATATACAGTAACACACAACCACTCTCTTCTACTATGGGATGTTTATATATTTACCACCTACCCTACCCTAACCTACACAATGTAATGTTTTTCTACATTTGCTACCTAACTTAATCTAATCTAACCTATTTTTCCCAATTGAATGGTATTTCTTTGTTTGCCACCTAACCGTATCTAACCTAACGTACACACGTAGCCTGTCTCTTCCACAATGCAATGTTACATTTGCCCCCTAACATAACCTAACCTACGCGCATAATCTATCTTGTCCACAATGAAATGTTTCCTCATAACCGTGACGCGACCTTATATAAACCAACATTTGGAGATTTTAAAATTTACCTTTAATGAGAACAATGTATAGAATATTACTTATATTTTAACTGTTTTCGAAGCAGAACATAACTCCCATTAACTTTACATATACGAAGCACGTCGTGTGTTTACGATCCCTTCTCTATTAGAGAAAATATTTTTTAAAAGGCTCATTTCCTTTTGTATTGCGATTTTGCGTATCCTTGTATCTTCTAGCGAATTTGGTCACCCTCGCAAACCAATTCAACAAACTAAAACTTTAATTAATTATAGATTCTAATGTAAATACGATGTAGCTTATATGTACCTGCCATTACTAGCGTTAGGTGACTACTTTCGTGCTCCGTCGACTTTGTGCGAGAATTTGATGCTATCACGTTGCCACCACTGACATTTGATATCTGAAAAGCATTAGGGTTCGCGCAAAGCACTTAGCTCTTATTGACTTTCTACGTATAAGCATTTGTATATAGTCTATAGTCTGCTGTGGAATGTTTTAGCGAGACGAAACACAGTTTTTGAAGTGGTTAATACAATAGCTGGGAGCTATATTTCTGCTAATCATATAAATTTACATTTGTCTATCTGGGATCTAACTCTTTACTCTCCGTGCCTATCTGTCTCTCTCCCTCTCTCTCTCTCTCTCTCTCTCTCTCTCTCTCTCTCTCTCTCTCTCTCTCTCTCTCTCTCTCTCTTTAGCCCTCTCTGTCTGTCTCTCTCTCTCTCTCTTTCGCCGTCTCTGTCTGTCTGTCTCTCTCTTTCTGTCTGTCTGTCTCTCTCTCTCTCTCTCTCTCTCTCTCTCTCTCTTCTCTCTCTCTTACTCTTCAGTGTGTGTGTGATAGATTCTTTCTTTAGAAAGTCCAAGTTACTTAGAGTTTAAAATAAACTGACATTGATTTGCAATTTATTTTGCATTTATAAATTTTGCGTTATTTTCATAATTTCCCATTTATGCCTTTAGTCTCGGTATTGAACCTTATTAGAGAACAAGGTTGCTCTAACTTTTCGGCAAACATTCTATACAATGAGGGTGAGGAATTATGTCTTTTGGTTTTTACTATGTGCATGAAAAATAGCAGAACATTTACAGTTTGCTGTAAAGAAATGTTTAGAAAAACTAAGTTTTTAATATTTTGGTTTTTCTTGTACACTTCGATAATTAGGTAACGGATGGACAGCTGTTTTTGCTTCTAGTTTAGAGCTTGTCTACTTCAGTTAAACTACTTTCCCACATCAGTACAATAAGCTCCATATTCCCATTAAGACCGCTATGTAAAACCAAGCACTTCAAAGCCCTTATTAGTTCTGAAAATACCGTTTTAAATACTGACAGTGCAAACTAGCGACATCTCATCTGGAACAACAACTTTACTACCTGTGAACAACGTCTCTGAGGTCATTATTTTATTTTATTTCTTGCAACAAAAAACCACCTGTAAAGGACGAAATTAATGGGGTCTGCTACGTAACACCAGACGATACGTCTGTTTTGTCACTAAGTTAATACTATCGTTTGGTTAAGCACACAATGTTTAAGGACGTTTGCTGTCACATCCTTAGCCCTTCAAGCTAAGCCGTTCTATCACTTAGTCGAAATAGTTTCCCTCTACTTCCACTACCACAGATCACTTCCGTAGTTCCACCATATGTCCCTTATACTAGAAAGCTGGTAACATTAGAAGAGGGAAACTAATTTATAATCACAGATTGTCCAGTGGCCGCTGAGTAACAGAAAACACTTTTGCGCAATTAAGTCGAGTATTTATAGTGTTTCACACGTCTAATGCTTTAGCTCTAAATGTAGTTGGTGGTCTGATATTAACCATTTGTTTACATAATCTTCTTCGTGATGTTAAACAGGATGCTCTGTGTTGTAAAGTACTGCATGTTTAGCTACAATATTTATTTTTTTTTCCTTCAAGTTCAGAAAAAGTAGTTTTAAAAACACGTATAAATTCTCTGCAGCCAGCGACACTACTGGCCCCGTCCCGACCGGTAGTGCTAACTGCGGTGGCGCCAAGTTGCGACTGCAGGCGACAGTCGGAATGCATGCCATAAGAAATCACCTAAACCAGTCATTTCGTCGTTGATCTGTCACTACTATCTACAGTCTGCGGTCACCATCGCTTTAACCTTGGCTCTAATATGGGTTGTGATCGTTAATTTACTCTTTAAAGTGCGAGAAGTAAGTCCACTTCAGGTAAGCGATTCTACCATTTACGTTAAATACATTTCTCTTACTCCAACTACCACAGACCTTTATAATACTTTCTTCGTCCTATCTTCATATTGTACCTTCAACCCTTTCTTACAATGATTTGCTACCGGTAATCAACATTTTGTAACCCCAATAGAGAGTAAGTCCACTTCAGGTAAGCGATTCTACCATTTACGTTAAATACATTTCTCTTATTCCAACTACCACAGACCTTTATAATACTTTCTTTGTCCTATCTTCATATTGTACCTTCAACCCTTTCTTACAATGATTTGCTACCGGTAATCAACATTTTGTAGCCCCAATAGAGAGTAAGTCCACTTCAGGTAAGCGATTCTACCATTTACGTTAAATACATTTCTCTTATTCCAACTACCACAGACCTTTATAATACTTTCTTTGTCCTATCTTCATATTGTACCTTCAACCCTTTCTTACAATGATTTGCTACCGGTAATCAACATTTTGTAGCCCCAATAGAGAGTAAATCCACTTCAGGTATATGACTGCACACGTATTTCATTACCATATCCTTTATATTCGATATAAAGGTGTTTTATGGTTTTAACTTGGTTCTATTTATTAAATGCCTTCTATTAGCGCACACTCTCTTGATATATATCTTGTACAAATTTTCAATCGTTATTAAAATATATTTTTATTCATTTAATCAAGTTCAAATACATTTTTTTTAACCTGTAGTGAATGACAATTGATGTAAATACAGTTTTTTTTAATATTTATTCAATAATTAATTTATAAAATTTGTGGGGTGCAATCGGATTCGAACTGAGAATTTTCTTGTTCGAAGTCTAGCGTGCCTTGGCATTGCGTTAACGTTTCAATACCTAGATATATTTTTCTCAAAGATGTATATGAATTCCCCCCCCCCATCTGGTTCGAAACCTTCATTGTAAAACTTTAAACTGTTGCCATGGTTACCACACAATATCATAAATAGTGCTCTAGGGTAACTAAAATATTATTATTTTTTTTTGCTAACCTCAGTAGGAATAAACTTACTATTAATTAGGAATATACTGTGGTTGAATTTAATAATAAATACACAAAAACCTCTTAACCACAAACTTTGTGGTTAAGAAGTTTTTGTGTATTTATTATTAGGAATAAAATTGAAAAATAAATTTTATATTAATTGTTATTTAGAATCCTTCCCTACATTTTATAGCCAATAATAGATCTATCTCTTAGTTAAAAAAAAAAATACTATTCTTTCTGCATTTTCATCAAAGATCCTTTTATTAATCCACACCACGTGTTTACTATACAAATAGCACACGTTTCTATCTCGGCTAGCTTCACATCTGGCGAAGCAAATAACAGTAACTTTCCTTTCGAATTTGGGGCGAATATTTGCTTTATGACGTAAATCATTAAAAGAAGCCGTTTTTGCACGTAACACTGAAACCCTATACCACTGCGTTGTAATGAATGTAATTTATGCTAATTACAATTATACACCTATAATGAAGGTAGAATTTAGCGATAGACTTCCGCATAGGCTTTGTAGCAGGTATCGGCGCGTGTGTGATAGCTAATTAGGAACCTCTAGTTTGCCGCACATTGTTCACACGGTTTTTAAATATTAATAAAACAGAATTAATTTTAAAATGCCTTTTCGGTTTGTACACCTTTCTGGACCGACTCCACAACAAACACTGAAACGAGAACAAAACACTTAATCTCAATAAACATTTGCTGCATTGTAACGCTGCTTCCTAAAGCGATCGATCGAGGTAGTATCAGCTGTAAGGAAAGTAAGAACTCTTACAACATATGCTGCATTGTAACGCTGCTTCCTAAAGCGATCGATCGAGATAGTATCAGCTGTAAGGAAAGTAAGAAATCTTACATCATTTGCTGCATTGTAACGCTGCTTCCTAAAGCGATCGATCGAGATAGTATCAGCTGTAAAAAAAGTAAGAAATCTTACAACATTTTCTGCATTGTAACGCTGCTTCCTAAAGCGATCGATCGAGATAGTATCAGCTGTAAGGAAAGTAGGAAATCTTACAACATTTGCTGCATTGTAACGCTGCTTCCTAAAGCGATCGATCGAGATAGTATCAGCTGTAAGGAAAGTAAGAAATCTTACAACATTTGCTGCATTGTAACGCTGCTTCCTAAGCGATCGATCGAGGTAGTATCAGCTGTAAGGAAAGTAAGAAATCTTACATCATTTGCTGCATTGTAACGCTGCTTCCTAAGCGATCGATCGAGATAGTATCAGCTGTAAGGAAAGTAAGAAATATTACAACATTTGCTGCATTGTAACGCTGCTTCCTAAGCGATCGATCGAGGTAGTATCAGCTGTAAGGAAAGTAAGAAATCTTACAACATTTGCTGCATTGTAACGCTGCTTCCTAAAGCGATCGATCGAGATAGTATCAGCTGTAAGGAAAGTAAACAATCTTACAACATTTGTACGAAATACTTTTATATATTTTATTCATCTGATGTTAAATTTAATTAAATAGGTTTATCTACAACAATATACTCAATTAAACGTCTTATAGTTTTTAATTTAACTCACAAAGCTTTGAAACACTATGGTAACCGCTTCAAAAGGCTAATATTAAATACAAATATCACAAATATATATACAAATTTAACAATCACAAAACAAACAAAAACAAATATTTTAAATAAAGTAAAAATAATATTACCACATTAACTAACAAATATTTCATTTCAAAATACATGAAGTCTAATCAAATTAAAATTTCTACATATTTTCATTTAAACAATTTTATTTTTATTTTTCTAAGCTTGATGTGTTTTTCTATTGTAGTGTTTTTATTTTTGTGGCTATACTAATTTGTTTTATTAATAATTTGTGTCATTATTTGTTTTTGATTTGTTTAAATTTGAATATTTTTTCGGGAAAATTATTGTATTCAATATTGAAATTGATACTCCCTACATGTGATACCATAGTGCATTGGAACGTCAATAATTATATTAAAAACTTAATGACGTAAAATTGTCTATTATTAATATTGGAACATCTACTTAATTTTATATGAAATAGTTCAGCGGTTTTCCGAGTCGATTAAAAGAAAAGATACTTATTTTAATAAGGACTTGAATAAAAATTGGATTTGTAAACAATACTTCATAATAAGTTGAAGGTAAACATTTATATACTTATTTATGTATATTAATGTAGTTCTAAATAAATCCAAAAGCCAATGTTACAATTGCTATACCACTGTTACTGTAAATGTTAACGAGGCATCCAGAATTTTGTTAAGGAGGAAACCAAGAACATCAACAACAGTGGGGGTCATCAACTCGGTTGTAATATTACCCCAATCAGTCAAGTTACTTTAGGACGCAAACTCAACAGCTGTGTATTTTTAAGGAATATTCCTTAAGCTTTTATTATTGATGCTATTAAATACATTTACCATTTTAATTTTCTACTAAACTCATACTCCTAATTCAAACAAAACTAAAAAAATGTACTAATAACACTTTCTTATTGTTCCGTCTTGGTTGTTAAATTTATAAACGACGCATGCGCACTATGACTTTTCCAATGAAGAAAGACGGGTGTAATTTTTTTTCTTTAGAGGGATGGCCTTCGGTGCGTCACAGGTGAGTGTGCTGTAATAATTGTTTCGGTTCCTATTTCTAGGATTGTACTAGAAATTATAGGGAGGTAGGCCTACTAAATGCTTTTAATAATGTTAATCATAAATTGGATATCTCTAAAGGGGTCTAAATAGCTATATTACCTTCCTTTAATCAATGCAGTTTCACCAAATACTTCACATGGCTAACACATACTTCCAATTCTATTCATTACAGGGCTAACAATGATATTTTAGAGTCCTTCAATGTTTTACATCAGACATGTATAAGTATTTGTCTAACTATACAGATTACCTTTTCTTATTGTTTTATTTAAATCTGATGGAAGTTATGTCTTCTTTAAATTCTGCTTTCAAATACAAATATAATTTTAAAATACCTAATATATTAGTATTTTTATAATAGCTATGGTTCATATTTGTTAACATTTCGTCATTATTATTAGTTTTTTTAAAATTATTATTGTTAATAGTGATTGGCGTTATCTCAAGTATTGTTTTGCAAGAAGACCTGACTGACTTGGTTAACTATGGTTGGTGTGTAACAGGTCTGGGTGGGCGTCTGTCCTTTCCATTTAACCGCTTTGGATGAATTTGTAATGGTATCACTCTGAAGATGACATGGTCTCCAAAACCCAAGGGTGTAATTAATTATAGGTTTGTAAACACATTATCTAGTACTAAAACATAGAGGTGAATGAAAACTTAGGATAAGACTAGATTAGCTTATCGTTTACCTTTATCTAAATTTGTTAAAAAGGCTTTGGAGAAAAACAGTAATGTAAAAGTAACGTTAGTTACAAGAACTAACCTAAAAAGTCTATTAGAGAATCAAAAAGATATAATAAAAAATGAAAATAAATAGGGAATTTATAGTTTGCAGTGTGATATGTGCCAGATGAAATATATTGGACACACTAAAAGAAACATACAAGTTAGAAAAGAACATTTTCCCCATTTTAAATATAATAGGCCTGAAAGGTCAGCTATGGCAAAGCATTGTTTGGACGAGAAGAACGAGTTTAAAAGTACAAATATGTGTACAATATTTATAAATAGAAATAAAAATAAAATTGTTAATAATGAATTAGGACCAATTCAAAAATCAATATTATTTTAAATTAATTTAATGTTAAATATTATCTTGTTTGAGTTATTTAAATAATTTTGTTGTCATTATGTTTTATTAATATTATAGGATCATCAAAATTAAATATTTTTAATCATCATACGTTGTTCAATGTAAATATATTAGTAGCCGTGGTTGTAAATTTGGCATTGCCTATATCTGGTTTTCACTTTTGTTAAAACATTATAGGTTATGTTTCTTTTTTTTATTTAAGTTTAATTTGTGTAGCATCACTGAGGATGATGACAAATTATCATTGAAACGTGTATGATAATAAAGTTTTTATAATTGTGAGTCGTAGCCTATTTATTCTATTATTTATACCTTTCACTCACAAGCCAGCTCGAATATTGTTTATACATTATTTAGTAATTTGATTTCTTTTTTTTGTTATGATTTAGAGTTTCATGGTCGAATATATTATTTTCTTGTAGTATTTAGTAAGGGTTGATGTTCTAGAGTAGACGAAGAATGAATAGTTCAACAACCGAGGCGCTTTACACATGACAAAATGGTTTGAGTTTATTAACTTTTGTCAAATTGGCTCCGGGTATTTGAATATATCACAGTGCACAATAAGACAACACCCATTTTCCTATACAGCTGAACGCGTTGATTCTAAATACTCACTTTTGCTTAACTGAAAATATAGGCAACATCAACACACTGGCAAACACACCAAATCTAAATACACGAAACATATAAACATGTATATTTCATCCAAAATAACAATTTCAAGACCTATCAATACCAGTTGTCCAAAACACTGTTTTTCTGACAACACACAATCAAAGTGGAACGGATCTGCCGTAAACGATTTCACAAAAACAAAGGCACTAATTATACAAACGGCCCCGAGCACAGCGGGGAGAACAAATTAGGTAATTAAAATATTCCCATTCTTGTTGTAATTTGTTTGTGTGCAGTAATTAACGTTGTCCGTGTTTTATTTGCAGTAAAATGTTTTGTCAAAATATGGCCAACTAATTGGAAGCTCGCTTCGTCCTTTCGCAGTTTTAATTGCCGCCATATTAAAACTGTCATCCTGCTTCTATTGTTAGGCTTTAATGTCAATGGGTGATGAATCTAGGCTAATAGGCTCGTGTTTAGTGTTTATTAGTTTGAATCTGTGAATGAACTTCTATACTGGCAGACTTAAACATTAGTCATCTCTGCAACTACCATTACTTCAGCTTTTCTTAATCTGTTACACACCTTTCCTTTTTCATGATACTAATTCCTTAATAGTTATTTCAATTTTACTAAACATCTTTCTTTCTTTTCCTCAAAACCCTTTTCCTACCATTCCTCCTGTTTTATATTTCAACTTTCCTTTCTCTATCTTTGTATCCTTAGTATTAGTTTTTTGTTTAACAATATATCTTCTATTTCTGCTCCTCATATTCTTTTTAATCAATTTGTTTGCATTATTTTTCAATTTTGTTTCTGAAAAGACATCAACATATCTCCTTTTATTTCAGTTACTCTTTACCCTTCTACGTTCCAACTGATGTATACATCAGTATTCTTTTCTCAGCCTCCTATATCATTATTAATCATTTCAAGTTCATTAAATATTGTCTTTTTCTATTCCTAATCTTTTTTCTGCGTTCCTTTTGTTATACATTTCATCATCACCCTTATATGCTATTAATTTCAGTTTCACAAAACATCTCCCATTTCCCAGCCTCTTTTATATCGATCTTTTTGTTGTGTATTTCTTTTTTCTTTCCTCAGCCTCCGACATTCTTAATAAACATTCCCATTCCACCAAACGTTTACCTTCTTATTCTTGAGCCACTTTTCTATAATTTCTTTTGTTGTGTATTTTATTTCCCCCTTATTAGCTTTCTATGTGCTTAAAAATAATTTCATCAAATGTCTCCTTCCCATTTCTCATATCGTTTTTCTGTTTTGTGTTTCAACTTTCCTTTCTCTAACTCTTACATCCTTAGCAGTAATTTTCGTGTTACCAAATTCTCAGCATCTTTTCAATCATTCAATATGTTTTCCATTTAAACATTTTCCAGCCCCTTCCTATTTACTCTCCCTCTTCTTTGTTATGCCCTTCCTTTTGTTGTGTATATCATCTTTCCTTTCTCAGCCTCCTATATCCTTAATAATCATTTCAGTTTCATAAAACATTTCTCTTCCTATCACTTACCCTATTTTCTCTTCTATATTATTTTTTATGTTGTGTATTTTATTTTTATTTTCTCCGATATTCTTAGTAAACATTTCAATTTTATCAAAACATTTACTTTCCTATTCGTCTTTTCTTTTCTATCATTGTTTTGTTGTGTATTTCATCTTTCTTTTCATAGTTACCTGCATCTTCATTAATCATGTCGGTATCATCAAAGATCGGCCTTGCTATCATTCCTCGTCCTCTTTTCTCTTCTAAAATTCATTTTCCACATTTCCCCTTTCTTTTTCAGCTTGGTATATCCTCAATAATATTGTCTGTTTAAACAGACACCACCTCTCTCTTATTCTTTGTATTCTTTTTAGTCATTGTTTTCCTTTTGTAATTTCATTCAGATTATTCTTGTATCTTTTAATGTACATCCTCCAACTGATCTTTTTAATCAATATCTATTGAACCTAATCTGTTGCTTACAAAATAACTCCTTCGGTCTTTGCAACCGCTACTTACATTCACAACAAATCTCAAAACCCTACTCATTCCCATTTCATCAAACTCGTTTTATCTTTATATTCAATTAGGTTCGAAAGTGTCCGTCATCACTTTAACATTTTATTCTCCTAAATAACTATATTGTCTAATGTTTTCACAGATAAATGGGATATAATACTTGACACAAATTTTATAATCGTTCTTAGTGTTGTTTAACAAAAGTTCCGCCTGGACGAACAAAATACCACACGCTTCACTGCAAAGAATGTAAATTTATAGGACGTTTTTAGGTCAGCGCTTGGGGAATGTTAAGGCTGGGATATTAATGCAATATATCTTTATCTGCAGAAGACAAGGAGTTCAATATTGGTTAGAGAGTTTACCTGCTTTGTGACGTCATTTGGGGCTGATTTTATTTGTTCAGCCCTTTTCAAAATTAAAAAAAATAATTTAATGTGGAAATATTCTTATAAATTAAACAGAGCTTAGAGAACTATAGAGTCGTTATAAAAACTGACTTTGAATGATATCAATTTAATAATATAAGTAACACCGCTTTAACTATATAAAATAATAATGATATGATACTACAGTCCTGCAATAAAATATAATGGTATAAGTACATATGAATAGCACTAGACCATTAATACTTTAAATAATTTATTTTGCCGCGTTTCGACCATGATTACATCTAACAAACTTACAAAAACTTCACATCTTTCAAACAAAAAAGTATTTTTTTTTTTTTGCGGGTCTTGTCCATTGCCCGAGCCGGTCTACTGATAATTGTCAGGGAGTAGTGGTTTTTGCAAGTAAATTGATGTGTTAGGCAAATACCTCAAGATGTACCAACCCAAAAATTGTAAAATTTTTATTGTGATATTGTTAATGTTTTTTATGCTGTGTTTATGATTACACTTTACTACGGTCACGGTTCAGAGAAATGTCAAAAATGTTACGTAAAAGCATTTGTAACCTCAAACCGCCCTTAATTTTATAACCCTCAGATTTGTTGCTACTCTTAGATCGTTCCATAACAAATACTAAATTATTTTGAAAGTGATGGATATTTAAAAAACACATATGTGCTTAGAGTCACGTGTACATTGCAGAGAGTGATGATTATATGTGTAAACGTTTGCTTATGTGGAACTTTAACACATTGGAAGTGTAAACCTAACATTACAATATCTTTTAAAACACAATTTTACATTTAATAAGTGTTAGGTAAAGTTCATACATTTAAATTTATTGCTATACAATACAGAGGGCAATGTAGTTATATAATAACCAAATGAATAATTATTTACTATTAGAGTTTTAGATTTTAAAATTATCCTAGACAATATTTATTTAGATTTTAAATAGACACTGATAAATTGGGATGATAATTAAATAGGGCATCTGCTGCTAGGATATGCGTAACTTGTTTAAATACACGATACTTTCCCATGTATTGGAAGCTACCGTTAAATTGATTTAAACATTATCTCTAAATTAAAAGGACACGACCGTTGCAATGTAGATGTGCCTAGTGAAGTTGCAACGTAGAACTAGCCCTTTAGAAGTGCATAGTGACCCTTTAAATTTCCCTATTGAACCTATAGAAGTTTTTGGTGAGTCTGTAGAAAAGCCTAGTAGGCAATGTAGGTGCCTTAGCCAACAGAGGTGCCTGCTAAGTATTCAGAGGTGCCTAGTGACCGCTTAGAAGTGCCCGGTGAGCCTATACAAGTATTTGGTGAGCCTGTAGAAGGGCCTAAAAGCCTATGGAGGTGTCTCATGACCCTACAGAGGTGCCTAGTGACACTTTAGAAGAATTTGGAAAGTCTATAGAAACGGCTAGTAGGCTGTAGAAGTGCCCCATGAGCCTACAGAGGTGCGTGATAAACCTACAAACGTGCCTGATGAGCATGTAGGGGTGCCTAGTGACTCTTATATAATCGGTGATCCTATATAATCTTAAGTATTTGGTGAGCATGTAAAAGAGCCTAGAACTCTATGGATGTGCCTCATGACCCTACAGAGGTGACTGATAAGTCTGCGTAAGTCCCTGAAGCCTACAGAGGTGGCTAGTGAGCCTTAGAATTATCTGATAAATCTACAGAAGTGATTGGAAAGTCTACAAAGGTCCCTTGTAAACCTTCAGAGGTGCTTGATAAGTCTACGGAAGTGCCTGATGAGCCTAAAGGGACTATAGTGGCACTTTCGAAGTGTTTGGTGAGTCTGTAGAAGGGTCTATAGACCATTGGTTCCCAAACTGGGGGTCCCGCCCACCTTTGGGGGCGTGAAGGAAAGTAAAGGGGGGCGCGAGACAAGTTGAAAAATAATAAATTCTCATTTAGTTAAAATTTAAATTCACAATTTTTAAAATTTAAAACTAAATTTACACCTCAAATTTTTTTCACATTAGTAATTTTATTGACCGTGATATTTATACAAATTTAAATGAAATGTATCCATTTACAAAAGAAATATAGTAAAGATAGTGCAAATTTTGTAAACTTGATAATAAAGTAACATTTCGGCTTGAAATGAATACTAGCATTTTCAGCACATGTTGCAATCAAACCAAAATGTAGCAACAAACCTGATGTTGCTAATGACTTGCTCACGCTATGCCTTTACTAAAATACAACCTCAAATAGGTAGTCTTTGCTAGTGGAAACAATTTAAACTCGTCCATCTTTCTTTTATCAGTTAAAATTTACCTTGCAAATAAAAACTTGAAATGTTATATCATGTTTCTTGTAAACGTATGTAAGCTATAAATAAATAAATTGTTTTCAATATATATATAATATTTGTATTTTCTATAACATATATAATACAATATTTGTATATAATATTTCATATGCCCATACATTTCTTTATTGTGTAAAGTGGAGGGGGCGGGGAAGCCATCATTTCAAGAGGAGGGGCGTGGTTCCAAAACGTTTATAGACTGAAACACATTTAACACTACCCACACAGCTTATAAAATAATTACATTTATTTTTAAACTCACTGTTATGAGGAAGCTATTAAAATATGATGAAGCTACAGCTTCATTAAAACTAATAAATGGCAGCCACGGTACATTCACACGCACCTACTCCGACCGCCAAACTGACAAGAAATTACGCAAAACATAAATCAAAACAGGACAGTTCGGAAGTTCGCGAGGATTTCTGTCTTGCGTTTGACATCCTCATCCTAACAAGAGATTAATGACTTCAAGTTCTCCATCTCTGGCTTATTAGGAAAATCTTGGCTAATCTCTTATAAAATTGTATGCCATCTCTTGGTTTTTCCAAGTGACTATGACATTTCCCACTGCCATAGGTTTCTCTTCCTTATGGTAAAGGTATTTTATGAGTTGAGCAACATAACAGTTGTTTTTACAGGAGACTGGCGCGTTAACCGCTTCTAGAACTA
The DNA here is from genome assembly GCA_036971475.1 of Prosapia bicincta. Lineage (NCBI taxonomy): Eukaryota > Metazoa > Arthropoda > Insecta > Hemiptera > Cercopidae > Prosapia > Prosapia bicincta. The sequence continues at coordinate 64,861,830 of JBAIZL010000006.1, read as the reverse complement.
CCTGTTAACATTGAAATTACGCCTTTATCCACGGTACTTCTAAACAACTCTATAGGTGGCAGCACTCGTGAAGGCTGTATATATCACAAGTTCCTTAGTCTTCTCGGAAATATAATAATAAATTATTACAATTATTGATTTAGTTGCCTTAGTTGCCTAAGGCTGAATAAATACCGCAGCAGCGAGAAGAGCGGCGATGAATAGGGTAGAGCAAAGTGACGAAACTAAAATAAACAATGAAAGAGCAGCACGCACATACTGAGGAGCTCACAGTCGAGCAACTCATGGATTTATTATTACACGACAATTCATCTTTAAAATTGTGGTATTTATTGAAAAATAAAACTATAAAAAGTATTGTTGATACAATAAATAAGAACCGACATGATCATTGCGAATTCCAACATTTATAGAAGGAATTACTCAAAAATCCAGAAAATTTTCAATCATAATATTTTGAATGAAAATTGCAACTTTTGATTATATTTTGGAGCATATTCAACGTAAGCTAATTAAGGACTGGACAAATTGTAATATCAACCCAATCGGTCTTACAGAACGCTTTGTAGTCGCTCTTTACGGAAAGACAGCAGTTTATTTTTAGAAATTATAAAAATTTTTGTTTTAAAATAAAATTAATTATTAACTGACGTTGACTTTTTTTTAAGTATCAATTTGGCAATCCATTTATTTTAATTATCATGAAGTATAAAATACAACGGACTATAAGTTTGAAACTATTATCTAAAATTAATCACAATTTTTCAAAAACTGTTTAAAAAATCACTGTACAGTTGTTTACTTTATTTATTTATTATATATTCATAATGCCATTAACAATTCATAAACTATCCCAAATCAACAATTGACGTATCATCAGAGAAATTGCTCAAGTAAGATGAAATTGAATTAGGATTGGAGTAATCTTATAAAGTTGAAAGTTTATAAAAAATATTTATCATAATTTTTCCAAAACGAAACGGTTGTGATGTAACACGTCCTTCTGGTCCCAAATTGGTTTTCTGGAAAAAATCACATCCAATAAGTGCATCAGCATCCATTTTCTATGAGGTGAGTTGTCGGTGAACAGCGATTAATTAAAGAGCAAAGAAAACAAACTGGCTTGAACGCTCTGCTTCGCTCTATTTTAATAGCACTGGCGCATCGCTACCCTGCGCTTCTGTATGCGCAGGCTACCATGATTCAATCAGTTTGTTTTCCACACTTTGCTCTATCCTATGAGAGCCGCTCTGCTCTTCAGAATGTTTTCAGCTCAAGTCAGCGGTTTCCAACCGGTAGGCCTACGTCGCGACCCATTAGTGGGTTGCGTAAGGCTTTCAGAAGGGTCGCGACTCCATCCTAAAACTATCAGAAACCAAAAAATAAACCATCAGAAAATCTAAGAAAATCGTATTGTATTCTTCTAGCGATATTCTTAGGCCCTAGCAAATATTTTATTCGTAATTAAAACAGCAGTTTTATATATTGATCCATTGTGATAACAATTTTCTCAACTCTAATCATATCAAAGCTTCATGAACTTTCTGCCTGAAAAATTAAAGTGGTCTTTGTGTACTTTTATAATTGTTTTTTTTTTTTTGTCTTTACGTCTCAAAACCGACGTAAACCGACATTTTCGAAAAAACTCAACTAAATGTTTGTTGACCTTAATGCTTTGTTCAAAGTATCGTTTAAAACAATCATACACACATCTAAATATTCCCGCCGCGTCGCATGACTGTTCAAGCGGTCGACAGGTCTGAATGCTCAGGCAGCACTGCCAATCCTCCTTGTCAGTTTGGATTACGCGAGTCGCAAGTTGCCGTTGCTATGACAGCTTACTGCAACTTGATATTAGAAGACGAACACTCCCCGATGTATATAATTAATTCCAAGCCTGACATTAGGAGTGAATATTTGTCACGTTAAATTTTCCTCTATTATGTAGATTTGTAAACATATTATTTCAAACCACGCGAATATCTGAATTGTTTGATATTACCTATTCGGTGGTTTAAAGTTAACAAGTAATATAGAAAAAAAAATGTTACGTCAATTCTTACTTAGGTCGACAAAAACAAAATGTTTAGATAATTTTTATTTCATAATTACAATTAATATGAATATGTATATGCATATGACAGAACCAGAATATTAAGTACCAAAATAGATATAGAATTTCCTTGCGATTTTCCATTTTCCTCCTTAGTATATGGCGTTGGACTATTATTTTTCGTTATTATATTTATTCGCTTGTTTCGTTTCTAATTTTTGAAGGTGATGGTGGTCTAAAATTTCTCATTCTATTCACCTCTTGCAATGCTTCATTATTGCAAGTAATCTTTCTCCTATAATATCCTATACATCTTTAAGTAATTGACTTCTAGCTATGGGAAAGTTGGCTCAGTGCCGAAGTGTTGGATTTCAAACATGTAGTTCCTCAGTTCGAATTCAACAGAGTCATCAAGTTTTTTTAAATTTAAATAGTGAATAAATATTTGAAAAAACTGTATCAAGATCAAATGTCATCCAGTATAGGTTTACAAAATGTATTTGAAATTTATTGGATGAATATAAACGTATTTGATTAACGATCGAAAATTTGTACAAGATATATATCAGGAGAGTGTGAGGTCATAGAAGGAATTTAATAACATATACATTTGTACAAGATATATATGTGTGTGTGAGTGTGTGTGTGTGTGTGTGTGTGTGTGTGTGTGTGTGTGTGTGTGTGTGTGTGTGTGTGTGTGTGTGTGTGTGTGTGTGTGTGTGTGTGTGTGTGTGTGTGTGTGTGTGTGTGTGTGTGTGTGTGTGTGTGTGTGTGTGTGTGTGTGTGTGTGTGTGTGTGTGTGTGTGTGTGTGTGTGTGTGTGTGTGTATAAGGAGAGTTTACGTTAATAGAAGGAATTGGAGAAAGAAAATATAGATAACAAAATACATCGGACATATTGTAGCTAAATTCAAAATTTCCCTCAAATAATTATAGCTTATATTGATTTATAATTAGGAATAAGGCGTTAGGACGCTTCCATGAACAAAGTTATAAAAAACCAAAATTCAGAGAACATTTTCTTTATGATAACGCCTCACTTTAAATATATTTAACCTACGCTGGCTCACCTTTCCTTTTCAATTAATCCTTTACGATTCTTTCTTCAGAAACTATTTTATTTTACTACTGTTTAGGCTTCGTTTTCTAACTATTCCTTTGGAGCAGCCTATAAAAAATTGCATCCAAATATATCGGTTGACACGTAACGTAAGTAATACGAATATGTAGGCCTAACAATCTGAGGGTTAACGTATTTTATCTCGTGGATTTCTAAATGCAAAAGATGGAAATTTAAACAGTTGTTTTATTTTCCTTAGAGATTGTTTGGAGGTTATGATTGAATAACTTTCATATGCAATTACCAACATATTCAGAAAAACCGTATGTTTGATTAAATTATATGAAAACCTGTAATTCCATACAGCAACTGATTGCATTGCATTCTGTGTTTTGCATTATCAAATCGTAAGTAAAAATGTATTTCTAAGGAAAGATTTTAATTTCCTAATACATTTACGGTAAATATAATGACTTTTCTAACAGAATATAACTTATAGAGTAGAGCTTATCTAATGCAAATTAAAAGTAATGAGAAACATAAATGGGTTAAATTGTGGGTAAAAGTGTTATATTTTAATCTAATAGTATGAAGTTATAATGATAAATAATTTAATGTTATGTTCTGGTATTGTATAAGTTTGACCACTTTTATAGAGGACATTATAAAATACATTAAATATACTTTTGATAATTTTCTACTTCTCCACTAGGATTTATATTCTAATTTTTATTTCGAGTATCATAATTACCCGCTTATCCTAGCACTGTCACACTCCCCGCTGATGAGATTCAGAGCACCTCCATCAGTCAGATGTTATTATGAAGTCCTTATTAACTTCTATTAACTCCTTATTAGAATTCACAATAAGTTCTGACTGATGGAGGTGCTCCGAAATGCGTCAGCGGGGAGTGTGACAGTGCTAGGATAAGCAGGTAATTATGATAGGGCTACTCAAAAAAAAATAATAACTACAATAAATATCTTAAGAAAACTGTTAAATACTTTTATAAGGTAATATTAATCAATTCATAACGACTTAAATAATTTTATTTTATAAGTAAAGTTATTTCAGTACACTTCTGTATAGCATCGCTATTTTTTTCAATTTCTCCTTCCGTCTTCTATTCTCGCCAGCCCTTTATTCCAACGATAAACTCAGACATGTTCACAATAATGTTGCATAGAGTCCGAACCTGCGACATTTTGCGAGACAAGGAACGGCGGAATGGAACCATTAATCACGTGTCTGTATTAAAATGTCAACACAAGACTAGTTCTTGCTGCACTCGGTCTGTTTGATTTATGTTTCGAAAGTCTATTTTAGACAGACTAAAATATCGATGGTAAAATATTTCCCGACGTGTCTGTTTCAGCAAGTTCTTCGCGCAGTTTTCAATATAAAAACCTTTAGCTTTCTTCGTTCATTCAACTTGACGTTCGCTTTCTATCCTTCCTTGGGGGTCGATAAGTTATTTAACAATGAGTGCAATGTGCCTTACTTGTACACAGTAGCATGCAGGACTCCTGACTTGTAATTTGATTCGGCGTAAATCATTTGCATAATATTGGTGTAATAGCCTATTAGTATTAGAACATTATTATTGTTGTTGATATAGAATATATCACTATTGTAGGCTAAAGTTAAATAATACAATAACATATTCATAAAATATTATAGGTTAATATTTTTGGCATATTTGTATAGTAGCATACTATTATAATAGATAAATAATACAATAGAATACTAGTATAATAGCATAATAGTACAACAGAATAATCGTATCATAGTATTATTGTGAAGCAACATAATAGCATAGTAGAGCAATAACATAATAATGCAATACCATAATAGTATAGTATCATAATAGCATAGTAGAGCAATAACATAATAATGCAATACCATAATAGTATAGTATCATAATAGAATAGGCTTAATAGTAGAATAATGCAATAGCATATTAACATAATAGCATAAAAGTGTAGTAGCATGAAACCATACAATCACAATAGTATTATCGCGCAAAAATACAATAGCATAACAGTTCAATACCATAATAATGAAATTGTACAATAGCATTATATAATAGTAAAATAAAAGTCGTACAATTGCATAATACAGTGAAACCTGTCTTAGACGTACCCTGTGTTAGGCGGGATCCCGTCTATCGCGGAAGACTTTTAAAGTCCCGACTGTCGCCTATTTAATTTACCTGGTTAATAACATTCATAAGCCGGAAACTGTCTAACGCGGAAGCGGAATAAGTAAAAGGATGAGTGATACGTATTTACTACGTCTTAGTTCTGCATAAGCCGGAAAATCTGATCATATACATGCTGTAAAATATAAAGTTACAATGACTTCCGTTTAGATAAAATACAGTTTATAATATATTTTTTTACCATAACAATTCACAGATAGGTCTGCTTAGTTGTAACAGATCTTATTTATTTCTGAGAATTCTGTAACAACGTTAAGGATTGCTGATATGCACAAGATAACGCAATGGTATACAAACATCCATAATTTACGATAGGCTATGTGTCAGCACTCGTTTCCTTCAAGATAACGCAATGAATCGTTTACTTTATGCTACTTTATGGACAATGCAACGTGTCATCCTCGTGAAGTTACTCTCACATCAAATTAGCGTTTTTTCCGCCCAACACTACTAGTGTTACTCAACTGATGGATCAGGGCGTTATTAAAAATCTTAAAGTCCACTATAGAAAACATGTTTTACAATCTCTATTGCTAACATAAATTCATGCTCGTCAGTACAGGAATTAACCAGTAATATCTCTGTTTTGGATGCTATAAGATGGATATCGAGTTCCTATGAGAAAATATCAAAATCGTGTGTTCAAAATGCATTCAAAGAAGCTGGTTTTATCCTACAAGAAGAACTCAATAATGCTATTGAAATGTGGACGCAAGACATTATCTTGCACACGGTGAAAGATTAACTGACAGAAACAGGACATTCTACTTTATCTGCTGAAGAATACGTAAGTTTTGACAATGAACTGGCAACAGAAGAAGGTCTAAAATCTCTGGACGAAATTATTGAAATGGAAACTAATGCGATTGTAGAAAGGGCCGGTCGTAGAAAACAAAATAAAAACATTTGGTGAGGCTTTAATGAAATTTTGTGAGTTAAAAGATTTCGCGGTACGTATTAACAACCCGGAAATGCGTCACCATTTGTTACAACTAAAAACAATAACTAAAACAAAAGCAAGTAAAACTAACCTTTTAAAACAAAAGTCAATGCTAGATTTTTTCAAGCCTACTTGATTTTCTTTTATTTTTACGTAAGCCTACTATGTACAGTATTTAGCCTAAATACAGTAAGAGGAAAAATATAGTTTTCAATAAATTGCATCATTAATTAATAAATTTTGTTGACAAGCATAAAGTGTTTTAGTGTTATAGTTTTAGTGTTTTCTTTTAAAAATGTTTTGTGGAGAAAGATAAAAGGATGCTGCATTAAAAGGTAAAATTTTTATTATGTAATGTAGGTTTTAACATTTTCTGTAGTGTGCATAACCAAAACCACCTAGAAAACAAGGTTTGCGAGTTGTGACGTCACAGGCTACCGGCTGTCATTAGGCAATCAAGATAACCGATATTACTGTTGAATGACGTTTATTTACGTTAATATGTGATAGTTTTCTTATGATTTAAATACACTTGATATATACGTTGAAGTGTTATCTCTGTAGGAAATAAACAGTCAGTACTTAATCGGAAATAAATAATTAAATTTAATACTGTATTAGAACAAATGTAGACACGATGACAATTGTCCATTATCTATGTGGTGCTGGTACAGCGCCATACAGCTGATCAGTAGAAATAATAGTCTTATAGCTAAGAATCCCCACGCCTACCCTCACCTCAATGCTAAAAATAGACTCGGCAAACGTTTCATGATGTTACCATCATACAGTACACTACTACTGTATAAGCCGGAAACCTGTCTTAGACGGAAAAAAATGCCGGTCCCAATGGATTCCGGCTTAAACAGGTTTCACTGTAGTTTAACGAAATAACAGTATAATAGCATATTAGTACAGTATTATAATTTTACAATAGCATAATAGTATATTAGCAATTGTGCAACAGCAAATTAATGCAAAAGTATAACAGAATAATAATATAATGGTATAATTTCATACAAGTATAATATATTAACATAATATTCATTATGTTCTAATTATATTCAGTCTGCTCCAAATAGACCTGCTATCCAAAACATAATGAATCTCTAAATCTGACTTTTCGAAAGAAACGAATCTAACTTAAGCTGTGTCTACACTATGCCGGTGGGCAATGTTCAACTACATGGTCGGCTTTTTCCCCTGTCCACATTACTCAGTATTTGTGGACATGTCGAGTGGCACAGGTAAATTTTTAATAAAGCGTAGTTTAAAAAATAAATGGTTATTTCAAATTTATATTAAAATTAATTTAAACATATAGGCCTAATAATGAACGATTCGGATGATACTGCAGCGGCGGCGGTTGCAATTATCATTACAGTTGCTGGAAGTCAGCTGCGTACACTCATAGTGGTCGTCACCCAAGAAGGTTTTGGGTTAGGTTTAATCTTGTATGTACGAAGCAGAAAAAAGTATACTACGGAGTAGTTTGTGAAGGATTTAGTGCTAGATGACGTTGATGAGTTTAACTTGCAATACAGATGTGGCATTAGCTTCCAAACTTCTTTAGAATGAACTTACTCACTTCTTACTTACTTCTTGCTGCGGACGTCCAGGGTCATGTGACTCCGAAGGTCCGATGTTCATAATACGTTGCTGCAGCCAAGGTCCAAAACGGTTTATCGATTAATATTGTTTTGATGTTTCCCTGGCTTCCCAGCGCTGACAGCAGAGCTGCTCTTGGTGGAATTGATTTCTTTAGAATGAAGAATTCTAATTTTGAAATCTATTAAGTATGATTGCCCCAAAAATAATTAAAAAAGAACACGCTACTCATACAGCTATTCCATTGAACCAGCGCCTTGCATAACGCTGCGTTTACTGGCAACTGGTGATGCCTATGTCTCATTAGGCTACCTGATCGAGATGTCAAAGCAAACAATATTGAACATTGTACCAGCAAGCTGTAATGCCCTGACAGCAGCGCTACAAGAATACTTCAATGTAAACAACTAATTTCTGGTCTGCCTATAGCAAATGACACCGTGGTTTCCATTAGGCAGTTGTCTTGTGTCGTTTAATTCGATTTTTTGTACTCTGGATTTGTAGGATCCCAAAGTAAATAACCTTCGCGGAACATATCAGTGAATGTTATTGTTTCTTTATCACTCCAATTCATAACGTATAAATAATAATAAAAAAAATAATAAATACACAAACCAAAATACTCACAACAATAGAAAGTAGACTGAACAGTCGACCTGCACGTCCACACTGCTTTAGTCGGTTCGATTTTCTTTGATCCTTACCGACTTCAGTCGGTCCGACCTAGAATCATTCGACAAGGTAGGGCGGCTCGTCCATACTGGTTCGACATTGCCGATTGTCGATCGGCACCATTCGGCATAGTGTGGACGTAGCTATAGGCTTGTCGAACACTGGATCCATACAATTCAGTCCGTTCTGTTCAGTCCGCTCAGCTCAGGTCAGTTCAGTCAGCTCCGTTCCGGCAGCTTTCCCACACATTACATCCGTTCAGTCCGCTCAGTTCAGTTGTTAAGTTTGAGCGCCAACCTCCAGTGGACGACAGACACTGTCAATGTTCACATGTAAATTATTTGTGTCAACTTTTTCGTTTCTGCGATGAGTTTCAGCAGTTATGGCGAAATAACTACTGTAATAGCATTGACACTAGCTTTAGAAGAGGATGATCAAGTATCAAGAAAAAAAAGTAAAATTTGGGTGCACAGTATCAATGCCGCACGGGATAGTGAGGGAGAGTATCCACCTTCATTGTAATATTATAGTAATCCTTATGTGACAGGTCGTACAACATTTGATATGCCTGTACTGCTGAAATAAGTCATTCATCAAAACTCATCTTAAAAATAAATAAATCAACAATCCAATAATCACAGCACTGCGAACATGTGTCAGACCGCCCGAGTTCAGTTGCACAGAACTACTTACTATCTGTATTCTGCGCAGGCTGAGACTGACGGAGCGGACTGAACTGACGGAACGGATACTGTGTGCTGTTCTACATTTGATTACATTGTTTCCGAATTTTGGCGGAAGCGACTGAGCAGAGCGGACTGAACTGAACTTATCCAGTGTGCAACAAGCCTTACAGTGTTTGAGATTAGGCACGTCGAACGGTTGCAATTTCTATTTATATTTACGGTTGTACAAATATACAGTATTGTGTAAGTAATTTGTTACGTGCAATGAGTAGGATTATTATTACAAGACCTAAAGAATGGGTCTTCCTTGCAGCTTGTTACCTAGAATGTTTGCTACTCTTAAATATTATATTTTTGTATGTTTCGAGGCTTCTAATAATAAATGTTATTCAAAATAAAATATTTTAAAAAACAGGATTCTTGCAATTGTTCATCATCTAAAAATCCTGTAGTACAGTTTGCCCCCCTATACAGATTGTCCTCTATACTGTTTGTCCCCTATACAGTTTGTCTCTTATACTGTTTGACACCTTGACACTTTGTAGTATGATGCCAAATTTGTATCTTCCTGTTGTATACCCTCAAATAATAACGAGTTTATTGTGCTTTTATTTAAATAATTAAAACATTAACAATATAAACCTGTTGTAAATAGGTAAAACCCATACATTTTGGTTTGTATTTTGATGCACAAAATAAAGCAAAAAATAATTAGTGCAAGTAGAATCCTCATTTGTGGAAATCCTAATTAAAAAAATAAGGTAAACATAACGTTCTTCGCCATCTTTGAACGTTTATTCCTTAAAAGTATACTTTACAAGGAACATAAAGCATATCCAGGGCCATCTAACTCTAGCGGCAACTTAGAAGGCTTCAGAGTAGAAGCATTTACCAAATTAAATGAAGCCGTCGCCAGACTTTATTTCCGCGCACAATAAATCCCCTGTAATTGGAGACTTTGTACCAAGCCGGGCTCACTGCTTTTATTTATAAATTACACTGAAATTACGTGAAGGGGAGGCGACGTGAAAATTGTAATCTGCCGTTTTTATGATTAGAAAATGGATGCGGACCGATTTGACATGTTACATTTCTGCATGACTAAGTTTATTGGAACAAATTTTGATTCAATTATTTTCATTTTTTTACAATATAGAAATTATAGGGGAATATAGATTTCGGAAAGTTATATATTGTAATAAATTATAGATTGTAGGATGAATTTGATGTAGAAAGTTATAAATTGTAAGAAATTACAGGCGGAAGACCTATATAGACTGTATTGTAAGAAAATATATATTAAATATGAATACAGACTGTATTGTACGAATTAGAGATTGAAGGAAAATATGGACTGTATTGGGAGAATTTATAGATTTAAGGCCAAAAAATAGACTGTATTGTAAGAAATTATAGACTGAAGACCTACATAGACTGTATTGTTTGAGGTTATAGATTGAATGATAATATTGACTGTATTGTAAGAAAATATATATAAAATATTAGTACAGACTGTATTGTAAGAATTAGAGATTGTACGCCAATATAGTTAGTTTTGTAAAAACTTATAGATTGAAGGCCAATATAGACGGTATTGAAAAAGTTATAGATTGAAAGGTAATATAAACTCTATTGTAAGAAGTTATAAAAAGAAGGTTAATATAGACTATATTGAAGAAAATGTAGATTGAAGGCTAATACATACTGTATTGAAGAGGTTATACATCGAAGGCTAGTATAGAATGTATTGAAGAAATTATAGGTTGAAAGCTAATATAGACTGTATTGTAAGAAGTTATAGATTAAAGACTAATATAGGCTATATTGAAGAAGTTATAGATTGAAGACTAATATAGACTGTATTGTAAGATGCTATAGATTGAAGGCTAATATAGGCTATATTGAAGAAGTTATAGATTGAAGGCTAATATAGGCTATATTAAAGAAGTTATAGATTGAAGGCTAATATAGACTGTATTGTAAGAAGCTATAGATTAAAGGCTAATATAGGCTATATTGAAGGAGTTATAGATTGAAGGCTAATATAGACTGTATTGTAAGAAGCTATAGATTAAAGGCTAATATAGGCTATATGAAAAAGTTATAGCTTGAAGGCTAATATAGACAGTATTGTAAGAAGCTATAGATTAAAGGCTAATATAGGCTATATTGAAGAAGTTATAGATTGGAGGCTAATATAGACTATATTGAAGAAGTTATAGATTGAAGGTTAATATAGACTGTATTGTAAGAAGCCATAGATTAAAGGCTAATATAGGCTATATTGAAGAAGTTATAGATTAAAAGCTAATATAGATTGTATAGTAAAAAGTTATATATTGAAAGTTTTAGATTGCAAGGAATTATTTAGAACTATTTATCTATCTATGTAAACAATTCGTTGTCGACTACCTAATTTAAACGTATTTTCCAGTTTTGATTTGAAATCACAAATCGGCTCTAACAACCTACCAGGAGGGGATATTTTACGGTGAATATGAGTAGGGTCATATATTTTTGTTAATATTAGTAATTCAACAACAAAAGAGCCATGGATCGCTTTTTAAATCTACCTAAAGTGGGCTATAGAGAGATGTTTACCAGATACACTTTAAATGTTTGTAAGAAAACAAAAATACATTTATTTTTTCATCTAAAGGTAGTAACAGATAATGGACAATAAACTATGTGTTTGATGTTTAATGCAGTTTTGTATTTAAACATATCGAAAAGGGTAGTAAAACATCTTCCCTGTGTCTACACCGGATCGATAGTCTGGAAGGGACAAACGTAAAAAGAAACCTCTTCCAACTTCCGCCAGTGGCACACTGCCAACCTAATTTCCTAAACACAAAAAAGAACGGAACAAAGCCTTCTTTGTTGCCGTGGAGAGGAATTACAACAATGGCGGCGACAACAATGACTGAATGAACAATTAATCTCTTGAACCGTATCCTGTAGAAGAAAAATAACTTACCAGAAAAACAATAATAGAAAAGAAATTTATCTTCAAATGGTACACTATTTTTTCCTAAAACATATTCTGTGTATTTTATTTCCAACCGATACCGCTAATTAAGAAGAAACGAACCCATTACGAAAATATGATTAAAACCTGTCAATTCATGACAAGCAACAATAAGCTCAGTGTCGGATTTACTAAAACATATTTGTTATAATTGTTTAGTATTCGAACAAATTAAAACACATTGGATTAAAAGTTAACGAATTTAATCTCAAAATACGTTCAATTGTACATGGATCTACGAGCCCGCATGGAGAATGTAACCTAGCTACTAATTTGAAGTGCCTAAAGGTACCCTGATCCGACATCACATAGTCCCGCTATCTACACATTAACACATAAAGCATTGACTTATATATCTACCAAACAAAACTTGTACCTTTGGAAGAACAAATGTAGCTTACCCCAAATGTACTAGATATATCTAAATTACTCTTGAACCGTAATACTGATCATTTAACGTTGAAAATACAAAATTTTATTTTAATGATCTTTCCTAATCAATAATTCATTTTAACTTCATTTTTATTTTATCGTTTCTTTGTTAACGACTTGGCCTTAATAACTCATTTTTTATTTAAATGAATGTCTTATGCTTAGGTGGCCGTGTTTAGGAATTTATAAATCAAAGCGTAAAAAAACACTTCTAGAACAATCTACATTTTAAAGTGAAAACATCTACAGCGACGCCTACAATTATTGGAGGACAAACAATTACGCGTCAGTATTATTTATGTCAAATTATTAACGTCAGTATAAATTCCATCAGTTTACGCTAAGAACCATCTCAAATTCAACTATATGATTTCATATATCACATGATTTTATGTTATACGTTATGTTGTAAAACAACTGTAAAATAACCTTTTTAACATGTAGGTTGCATTATTTATTGAACATTGTTACAGGAAAAGGTTATTATTAAATAGTTTTAAGCAGTTATTAAATATAATAATTTATTTTAATTTTCATAAATCTCTACACAAAAAATTCAATACAACAATAACAATAATAAGTTATGTATTTTAATCCAATTTTTTAAATGAAAATACTCATTTGTTACCAGGTATGTCTCATAACAAATGTTCAAGTAATTTCTCATTACTCAAAATTAGGGATGGGCCGATTCCGATTCTCGATTCCAGGAATCGTCGATTCTAGGTGGTATCGAGGAATCGTCGATACTCGATTCTTCATCATAAAAGTGTCGATTCCGATTCCACACGATTCCGAATATTTATAAAAATACGTGTCGGACCAACTGGCCCAACATAGTTTTTTCCTACCGTAAATGAAACGTAAATAAACTCCGTCGGACCAATTTACCCGACATTGTTTTTGATTTAATTAAATTTTATTATCTGTGCAACACTGTTTTGATATTTTTTGTGTTTTGTGTTAGCAAGAAACAACAAAATCACAATTTCATGTCCCGGCTACCCAAATAATAAACTGACTGGTGATAAAAGTGTTTTTGCGCCTATCACTAAGACACGTAAAAGTGTCACATGTGATTGATTTGTGAGTTTATAAATATTTTGGATATAGAACTAAAGTGTAATATATTCTCTCTCTGATAAGTTATGCTACAGGTCCAGTAAATACTATCCAAGATTCATATTAAGTAAAAGTTTTAACACCAAATAATTTACTTGTTAAGGAATTTACGTTATAATTTACTTCCTAGTAAGGATGTATCAATGTTTGTACTTAACTTTCACAAAGTCCGTTTTTAAGGACTATTTTACAACTAAATATTTAGTCAATATTTCCGACTTACTTTTAAGGTTTTGTGAAATTTTGAAAACAGTAGTGAAAATCATTACAATACGTTATAACAAATATGTGTGTCGGCCCGTAACTACGGACAAAAAGCTCTTAGAATAACATCATGTTTTTAATCCCGTCGGCATTTATCTATCAAACAAAAACCGTCGTAATTACATCTGTAAGTAGTGTGAAGCTTGGTGTTAAATACTGTGCCTTAATTTTTCCAAAAGTAGCAACACCAGCTGAGTAGTACTAATAAACATAAAGCGTTAAGAGGCCTGGCGGTATTCGGTTCAGGGTACTGGCCGTCGCGTCAATTCGATGACGGTTAACAGAAACTGACGGTGGAAAACCACATAATATATCAAATATGAAAAAGCACTTAAACAACATTCATTTTGCCCAAATTTATCAACAAAAAACATCTATACTTGAAAAAACTTTATCCTCAGACACAGGACCTACAAGTGATAGTCGGTTAAAAATCAACTGGGATTGAGTAATAAATACAAAATAGGCCTGAATCAGTTGCACTTGTTCCAGACACCTGCAGAAAAAAAGGTCCCACCAGATGTGGAGAAGGTATGCCCCACTAATCCAGAATGTTGGGGAAGAATGTACCCCAGGGGAATTGACAGTAGAAGAAGAAGTGAACAATTATCTGGGGGAACCATTAGCCAGTCCAGATTGCGATGTTGGGAAGTATTTGGCAGTACAAAGTGCCAAATACCCTCATTTAAATGCAATGCCAATAAAATACATGTCTGCCCACTCGCGACAGTGTTTTCTGAAAAACCTTCAGAAAAACCTCGAGCTATATGTGACTAGCGATGAAACTAGCTTGACCCACGTGTTCAAATGCTTGTGTTTTTGAATAGAAATGTATATTACCTGCCAGACTTTTAAATATTATAAACTATCCTATTTGTATTTTTACTTTTTATGTTGTTCGTTTGTTTTTAATTTTTGTTTTGTTTGGGAGACAATGTAAATAGGCTTAGGAATTTTTTCAAACATCATAAAATAAGTAAAGTTCACATTTTTAACTCTAAAATAAGTCATTACTTTATTCTGATATGTTTTTATGTTTAAAAAAATTCCTATTGATAAATCAAGGTTGAAGGTTTTGTGTAGCCTATTACATTAAAACAGAACTTTTAAAAGGTTTTGCCATATGACCAAGATGTTAACTAAATTAATTATTGGAGAACTAGAATGTAAGCTAATATAACTTGAAAGAATCGAGAATCGACTAAAGAATCGAGAATCGAACGGAAAATTTTAGAATCGGAATCGGAATCGAAAATTTTAGGAATCGGCCCATCCCTACTCAAAATTAAATGTTTTTCTCAAACCAAAATTTCTGTAGAAGTGGCTATAAACGTTTTTACTTCTGTCGGCCTCTCCCGAGTGCCACAACCTATATTTTTTTTTTTTAATTGAAACAAACCTGTTTAAAAATTTAGAGGTTTATATTCGAAAACAATAATAGTGATAAACAAAAAGTTAATTTTTCTTGCTAAGTCGGGCTACGAAAGCGTTTGAAACATACACACTCTACAACACCATAACAATATCCCTTTAAACCTATCTGTGGGTTACAGCTCAACTCTTATTCTTAGGTATTCCTTAACTCACTATAATTCTAATGAACTCGAGTTCTTGTATTAAATAAAAGACGATTCAATTGTTTAACCCTTAAGAAATAACGAAAACGAAGTATACAAATTTACTTTAAGACACAAGAAACAAATAAATGAGAACAATAATAACGAAACAGGAAAGACGTGTGCTAAGAAAAACAAGACAAATATAAAATTCATCACACAAAATGTTTAAAAACTGGACAGGTTTATATAGTTTTAATTCTCTTAAAATAGCAAACAAAAATTTAGTTGGAATTTTGAAATTGGTAAAACGGTATAGAGTAAAGTTTAGATACAAAAATTTTAATAATTTTTCCTCCTTCTATATTACATTTGAAAGTATTTAAATTACAAAGGAATTTAGTAAACTTATTTTCTCAACTTTAATCCAATTCTTAACGATAGTACATGGTACGTTAATATTTAATTTTCAATGTTTTGTCTTGGAGCTATAAATTAGCTCCCAGTCCCTATGGAATGCCAAATCCCTCTGAAGGGATTTGCTATTGCGCTACTGATATACCGAAATCAATAGGTAGTCCTTCTGCCTTTTAAATATATTAAATAAACGGTAAATTAAAACATTCTGTTTGCATTTTACAATAACTAAAACAACATTTAATTTAAATTTCGTTTTACAGTTCCTTAGAATAGAAACCCATAACTATTTTCCAAAACCGTAATAATTCGTAAACAAACATACATCGAACTTTAATAACTTTATCAAAACCGGAAACTAATGTCGGCAGTAAATCTCGTGGTTTCCGGTATCACGCACAGTAGGCCAACTTCCGATTTCAACTGATATGGCAAAAAACTTTTCCTATCAGCTGATATCTTTCACATGATATATTGACGGCAATAACCAATATATCCAAATCAGATGTCTATATTTCCATTCCATTTCATCTTGTATTATTATGTTTTTCATTTTTCCATTTTGTCTATTTCGTGTAGGGATGTCTATTTCGTGTATGGATATCTTTACAGGATTGAGTACATCAAATACATATATATATATATATATATATATATATATATATATATATATATATTTGTAGATTATGCAACACTGTTTTCTTGTATACACATCATATATATATATATATATATATATATATATATATATATATATATATACATAGTTACGTTCTTAGAACTATATCGGTTTTGTATTACTAAACGCCTACTATAATCACACTGAGGCACTCACAACGCTTTCTGTAGGATGTTTTATGTATTAGGTCTTTAGTTAATAATTGGAGAAACGGCCGGGGTCTTTGCTGACTGACTGACTTCCTGGAGGTGCAGTTTTCCCTTCATCCTGGATTCAAAGACGAATTGGCTTCTCCGAGTTGTGAATGGGTACCTGCAGGAACACTTCAACTAGGTGCCAGAAGAGGATGTTCACCCTTTCATAAAACGAAATGTAGAATCTGCTGCTCAGGAGCTAAAGTCCGAAAGGTTTTTGGCTCTATTAACTCATCGGCCTTGAAAAACGTCCCTCATTTCTCACTTTTTCAACTTCGTTAACCGCTTTCCAACTTTCCCCTCCGTTGAAAAATATCTGAACTATCCTCCTCTTAAAGCATCACAAATCTCCAACGCTTTCCTGATAGTTACCGCCTCACCTTCCTTCTCCCCTCCATCTGCAAACTGTTTGAACACCTTCTCCATTCTATCATCTATCCTGCTCTGGACAGGACTAATTCGGTTTCAGGAAGGAATACTCAACTCCCCAACTGATGACGCAGTTTTTTTTAACCCCAGTAAAGCCTTCGACAGCGTCTGGAGTTATAGACCTCTTCGCAAATTCGCTACCAATCCCTTTCTTCAACACACCGTCTTTATTCTCAGATCCTACCTCTCCAGCTGAAACTTCACTACTTCTGTAGGCCAATACCTCTTTACCCTCCGACCTAACTCTGCAAGTGTCCCACAGGGTTTAGTCTTAGGCTCTCCCCTCTATCTCGTTTATGTAAACGATATCCCGCTTCTTCTTGAGCTATCCTTATGTCTTTACGTAGATAATGACATGCCGCTTTCATTGCCGTTCATGAAGTGACACTAAAACTATGAATGTCCTCCATAGTCAGCTGGATATCCTATCGCCGTGACTCCAGTTGAGGATTCCATTCAATACAGATATATATATATATATATATATATATATATATATATATATATATATATATATATAAAAGATCACCTGCTTCTCAAGGAAGCGCATATAGCAGAGCTGAGCCATCCCTCTTGATGGGAGGTCCATCACCTGGAGGTCCTTTGTTAAATATCTTGGTATCATTCTCGAGAAGCGCCTCTCTTTCTCTAAGTTTCCACCGTCCTCATTAAAAGGAGGTTCATCACCTAGAGGTCCTTTGTTAAATATCTTGGTATGATTCTCCAAAAGCGCCTCTATTTCTCTAAGTTTCCACCCTCCTCATTAAAAGGGTCATCGGTTCCAAGCTCTCTCACTTATCTCATGATGAAATCCCCAAAACAAACTCCTTCCCTCAAAAATAAAACCTCTTTCACTTACAAATGCCCTCCTGAATCGGACCCCAATACAAAAACCAATATTCCTACCTGTAGCCATTGCCGTATAATCGACTCTGCATAACCTCGGGGGCCATCCCTCCTCCTTCTCTTGTTAATAATTTTGCGTTTTCGTCCACAAACCGTGTCTTTTATTTTACAATCTTGTTTATTTTTTCAGATATGAAAAAACAAAAATATGGCTTCTTTCAGCAGATTAGTAAATAGATATTTATTTACAACAGTGTGTAGATGGCGAAGAAGTCATGAAAGAAAATACTACCCAAGCGGAAACAAAACCACGAGAATGAGAAACGGTTGCTACATTTCGCCATTTTGCAACAATAAAGAAAATGAATAAATTTATTTTACTCCCCTTGTTAATGATAGTAGTGTAGGGTTATGGCTCACGTGGTCAGGGTCGCTTGCTTGGAAAAGTCATAATATCACTTTAAAATGAATACTGTTTGTTCTTTCAAAGCAATGAGTCACAGACTATTTCTATTTGCCTTAATACTTAACTTACGCGTGATACAAAAACCATTTGTTATTTTCAATAAACAAAATATGTTTTTTTAATAAAACTGTTGAAAATACTGTAGGTAAATATATTTATATTTCAGATTTCTATAAAATACATCTCCGCATTAACCATTCAATTCAAGGCGGTTTTCCAAAGGTTATGGTCTCTCGGTCGCTACATTTTATCTACAGTAAAGGTATGTAAAGGCAGATAGTACTAGCCTGATTACACAATGAATGCCGTTGATTCTAATTGCATACTCTGTCACAACTTTTAGAATAAATGTAGCCAATTAGTTTTACTTCGGGTAAATCTGAGAAACTTCCTTTTTTCCGATTAAATATACGTTTCAGTAAAATGTGTTGCTTAAAACTTAGCCTCTGACAAATTTTACCAATTTATTACAATTGTTTATGTGTAGTAATCATTGACATTAGTATAAAATGTTTTTGTATTCGATAAAAAAAACCTGAAAAAGGGATTTTCGTGGTTTATTCAGTCAGAGAAAGAGGGAGCTTATAGGCCCCACGGTTTTGATGCAACTATCTTTTACGATTATTTTGAATAAATAAAAAATTTTAACCAGAAAAACGTTTTATTCAAATCCTTGTCTACATTTCAATTGCAAAGCCATTATCTTCAGAGGTAATTGTTAGAAGAATAATTGAGTTACAACAATAAGCATTCTTTTAATGATTTTCTCATAAGATGATTGCTTAATAGAAATGTTTATGAGGATTTAAATCAAAAGTTTTTGTGGTTAAAAGGTTTTATTTATTTATTCGAGTACATATTTCTGCCTCTCCTAACATTACAATATTTTCCTTTGTTGGCGCTTTTCGGAATGACTCCATTTACAAAAGGAAATTGTAGACTACTATTTAGGTTCTTGAATTACAGTCCATTACGTTCGGTAAATCTTATTTAGGTTTTATTTACTATTTAGGTTTTGTAAATGGAGCCATTCCGAAACGCTTCAACAAAGGAAAATTTTGTAATGTTAGGACAGGCTGAAAAATGTACTGGCATTTATACAAATATTCCCAACAGAAGTGAATATGACTATATAAAGAATTTCTGGTTTTATTTATTTAAATAAAAAAATTACACAACAGTAGCTTTGTGTTGGTATGTTTTACAATGTCTGAGGGTAGGAATATGGGATAGAGTTGTATTTAATGGCTGTGGGTAGGAATATGGGATAGGGTTATATTTAATGGCTGTGGGTAGGAATATGGGATAGGGTTGTATTTAATGACAGTGGGTAGAATATGGAATAGGGTTGTATTTTAGGATTAGGAATGAACTCTTTCGAGTGTTAAGTAGTTTGGTCTCGGGTACGTGGGTAAATAGGTTTTTCCTTCCTCAAATCTTACCCAAGAGAAAGCGGACAAAATCCGCAAAGGGAGGAAGAGAAAGGACTCCAGTATGAAAAAAAGTTGAAGATGTGTATCAGAGATTTCAACTGGAAGGATTCGATACGTCTTGATACAAAGTAATCACTAGACCGGGGCGGCGTAGATGGCGACACGACGTGCCTGTCTGTTAATAACTTACGACAATAATGGGTAAAGTATTAAATGATGTTGAAGAACCTTAAAATAATAATAATTTGAAGGAAGTCCCGAAATAATAGAAAGAAAAATCGACACAAAAATTTAAAAAAAATTAAAACCAAAACGTAATTTTACAATTATTATAACAAAAATACGATAAAACATAAATTATATGTAGTAAGGCGCGTTTGTTTGTAGAATGTATTTAAATTACTCAACGTGTAAAACACAACACTAATGGCCTGATGTTTATCCAAGATACAAACCTACAACTGAATGCACACAATACTACGCTGCGCCCACAGTCTCGCAGATTTGCTCATCCGTTCGCTTCAACATATCGATTTCCCGTCTTCATCTGTCTTTGTAAGCAATAATGCTTAACGATAGGTTTCGCTTCTGTTTCTGTTTTTCTACGCTAACTTAATTTTTTTCAACCGTAAATTTCAAATTTCGTATTAAAATCAAAGTAGCTAGGATTTCCATAAACATTGCATTTAAAACCAATAATTCTTTTGTGTTTTAAACAAAGTATGTCGTGCTGTTTATGAAAGTTGCTCTCTGTGTAACAAAATTCCAATTTTCTAAAATTAAACTCAAACTTTGATTAAAATTAAAACTTGTCGTTTCTCTTAAAAGGTTTCTCTTGTTATCTTCACATTCGACGTCCATGAAGAACTGTTATATTTTTATTTAGCAACGATAAAACATTAGGTCTCCAATGGTCCTTAATACTGTATTACGTGTTACGTTCTTCGACGTTGTTTTAGACTAAATAACCATTTATTTATACACTTTTATAGCTACTATTATTTAAACTTGACATAAATAAAAGCGTTTAAACACAACTTTAAATTAGCTCTACTCTAATTATAAGTACTAAGTTCAGTAGTAGTATGATAACGCTTACACGCACTGTCACTAGGGCTTTACTCTCTTCACTACATTGCAGACACTCATCCCGGTCTTCACGCTTAACAAAACCTTTATATATCGACTTGCCGCTTTCGACTAGTTAAACTCGACTAACATTTTGTCGTAATCTCTATCCAATTTACTTGTAGAAGGTTATGTCAGATAATCAAATCAAGGTACATCAAGATTGAACCACTTCAGTTGTCAAAAGGATTAGCTCGCTTTGGAAAACTGTAATTGTTATTTTTAACTAAATTTATCTCAACCGGATACTTTTTAGCTGTACTGTATGTAATGTATATAACACACCATAGTACTCTTTCCTATAAAGAAGTCTTTTGTTTATAAAATGTTGTGCATTGTAGAGTGAGGCTATTTTTGCTTTTTGTATATTTAGGGAGTCTGTATCAAGCTTTATTATGTTTCAAGTTTTCATGAGGACTTTCTCGTGCTCCCAAACTTTGTTAATGCAGTATCGATGACGACTGGATAAACAACCTCAATTAAGACGCCTGTAATAGACTCCAAAAAGGAAACAATATCCAACGGTTTTTATTTATTTGTAGTAGGCTATTATTTGTGTGTTATTTCATATTTAGTATTATTTGTTTTTGTACTTATATGTTGTGTTATTTGTTTTTATATTTATTGAAGTGTTATTTGTTTCTTTATTTATATGTACTGGCATTTGATTATTATTTATATCTAATGGTACTTGTTTCTTTATTTATATGTAATGGTACTTGCTTATTATTTATATCTAATGGTACTTGTTTCTTTATTTATAAGTAATTGTTATTTGGTTCTTTATTTGCATGTTGTTGTATTTATATTTAGTGACATTTGTTTTTTTATGTTTTATATAAATATATATATATATATATATATATATATATATATATATATATATATATATATATATTAAAACAACATAAGTTATTCAAATACAAGAATATTTATTAATTTATATCCAAAGCTTTTCGTTAGTAAACAGTACTAACATCATCAGGAATGAAAATTACAATAATGTAAATACAATACAATAATTACATTATTGTAATTTTCATTCCTGATGATGCTGGTACTGTTTACCAACGAAAAGCTTTGGATATAAATTAATAAATATTCTTGTATTTGAATAACCTATATTGTTTTAAAATATATATATATATATATATATATATGTCGTGTTATTAGTTTCTTTGTTTAAAAGTAATTGTTAATTTATTGGTTATTAATTTATATACAGTGTTATTTAGTTTTTAATTTATATCTAGTGTTATTTGTTTTCATTTATGTGTAATATTATGTTTTTGTTTTTTTTAAATGTAGTATCACTTGTTTTTTATTTATAAGTAGTGTTATTTCTTTTTCTATAAGTAACAAACCTCTAACCTCAGAACAGACAAAAATAGAACCCTGAATAAGGAACTCTTCATCGTATTTAAATGGATTTTTCTTATTCACGTTTATTTCTGTTTTTTGTTTTTTACTGTCTATGTAAAAGCCCTGGTTTGTTTTAAATCTCCGGTAATTAGATTTAATGCATGTTGGCAAAACGACCTTTTGTTTATCTTTAATAACCAAGACTTTTTTTGTCCAAGAAATATGCGACAATTCCGCTGCTAATCATTGTCTCTATTCCTAAGCTTTAATTTATACATTAAAAACTGTTGTAAAACATTCTTGATTTTTAAGAAATTACTTGTTTTTAAATACAAGCTAGAATATATGTGATGATTAAATTTTGATCGTGTTTCACACATTTGTAATTATATGACACTTTTATAATTATAAGTATATATTCTACATAATTATTATATATACTTTATTATTAGAACTGTATAGTATAATAATTTCAGCATAATAGTTTGGTAGCCTAATTTGTTAATCGATTTCTTTAGCTCAGTGGATTAAATTAGGAATAACAACTGTGACCTAATTTGTTTCAATCAAATCCTAATACAGTATATAATTTCGAAGGCTTAATTTTGAGGGGAAGATTGTGGGAGCTTGGAAGGTCGTACAGAGCTGGGACATGGCTCAAATTAAAGGTATTTGAGAAAAGAAATAATTTACAGTACTGTATTAACGGTTAATGTATAGAATGTTGCTAATAGCCTTTATAGTTTTTGTGTTTACATTATTTATTTTATTGTTTAGTTTATTATGAACGTAAGAGGAAGGCTATGTAGAAGAGGGATGGTCTACAGAAACAATGCAGACAGAAGAAGAGTTGTTTGTGAAACCAATATCATTGCTCGACAGAATGACGTTGACAATGGCCCACCAGAACAATATTAGCCTCTACTTGAGAATGATATAGATTCACATAATTTAGGCTTGATAAATGAAGAATGGATGCATTTTGGGGCACTCCATTTTCACGCCGAATTCACAAACAATCATATCATGTCATGTTATCACAATGGCTTAGTTTACCTATCACAGCCAGAAACTCATGCAGAATTTAGACGTTTGAAAATGATTTGTAGCTGTTTAAATTCATTAGACAGTATAACAGTCCAATGACTTTTTCCGCAACAAACATCCATCGCTTTATATCTCCCTTACTACCACAAACTGACAAAGATCCCTGTTATGGCCAACTTTACTTCATAGACACTTCCAAGGCAACTGAAATTCAACAGAGGCGTAATGAAAACTATCACTTGAAACCTGATGTACTGTTAACATTAGCTGATATTTTATAAGGAAATTTTGTTATAAAACACTTGAAGTATATTAAATTTATTTGTATTAAAAAATAAAATTATCATACAAAAGTTTAAAATTTGTTACAATATGAATAGGGGCATGTGCCCCTACAAGCCCCTGGTATTAGTTATAGTCTAATACTGTAATATACTAACAATTGACTAATTTGTATTTATTTTTATATGATGTATATGTTGCTCTAATACCTCTTTTAGTACTAAATTGTAAGATTTTGAGGAAAATGTAAGTTCTACCGGGACCTATAGTATTAAAAGTCCGAATTCTTCTGTGTTCATAGCACATTTCAAACGTTTACCATCGTAGTCTTAGTGAATCTTAGGTTTTACCTCAGAGACACGGTAAGTGTTACCTAATCTAACCGAAGGGTCGCTCCCTTTGCTATCAAGAAAACTTATGGAGAAATTCTCATTATTTTATTCCCAAAACCAACATTTACCACCCATCATTGGTAAAACTTAACATCGCCCAAACTAATAGTATTAGCCTGAAAAATCATCTATTATTTATAAAATCCTTACATTTACCGATTCAAGATGGTTAATCCCAAAAAGATGTACTTGTAAAATCCAAGATTTGCCAATAGGCCTACACAGGCTTTTATTAAGTCATAAATATTAAGTCATTCAGCATGTGTACGACAAACATGTATGTATACACTGCTGACTCAAAAAGACAAAACACGGCGCAGTGTAGGCAATACGTCAATGGTAACCGTGATGTAAACTGAAACGAAATTGAACTTGAGAAAAGAATACGAAATACATTCAACATTTCGTCATAGTTGTCAAGCATTTTCGTATGACTCGTAACTTCGATATTTTCCGCACTCTTTCCCTTTCTGTTCCTGGTTTTCATTTTTATAATTTTTGACATATCTAAAGTCCTTTTGACATATTTGTTGAAAACAAACTCGACGATAACATTTTATCAGACATTTTTGTAAATAAAAGATTCCAGATGATTGTCATTCAAGAGCTTATTTACATATGCGATTAAAGCTAATCCTTTAACTTGTGACGCAACACACAACTTTCCCCACGCTGAGCCAGAGAGAGAAGGAAAATGAAACTCAGTATTCAAATTGACTTCAGTCGAGTTACGTATCGCGACGTCTGTCAGGTTCCTATAATCCCAGGTTTTGATTTCTCCAAGGCTTTGTAAAAACTGTCTGCCTCGAGGCTTACAGGGAACAGCGAAGCTTCATTTGACGCCGGTTCCATTGTGACGTTGTACACACACACACACACACACACACACACGCACACACAAACACACACACACAAACACACACACACACACACACACACACACACAGCTGTTATTCAGTTATATTTATTTTGAAAATAATTTTCTTCCAAACAAAACCATATTATGGTGTCTTTTAAAGTTCTCTTTATACAAATCTGTGTATAGGCCTATTTGTTAATTTTTTACTAGCGTTTGACCCCAGAAACAATCCCCGCCCTCATGATGGCCAACTCGTGTAGGGCGGTGAAAGGTGCTGAACCCTCCTGATTTTAAACTTATTGAACGACAAACTCATCTAGAAATAATTCTGTGTCCAATTTTTTTTTTTAACGGCTAATTTCTACGAACTTAGAAGAAAGTAGTGAATACTCGTAAATTTCAGATTTTAAAATAGGGCGAAATGTTACAGAAGGCGGCTTCGAATAAATGTTTTAACTCCATGCCACTTACCGAAGGTTTTGATCTCTAAAACACTCCATTTCAATAAAATCATTTGCTATTAAAGATATTACAGGCCGAACTCTTCAACAATGTCAAACTCCACAACAATTCCGAACTCCACAAAAATGCCGAATTGTGCAAGAATAAATTTGTTTAAGTCTATAATTAATTAAGACAGTTCATTAATATAGTAGAGATAATTTATAGTGAAATTTTTAAACGTACAATAATTTACAAACTTTAAATTAAAGTTATGAAGTTTAGTTATGCATTTAATCAGACATCCGGATAAACTGTATCTAGAGTCTACTGATTATAACTTGAACGTTCGTCACAGATTATGGCAACATAGTTGCTGAAACATGTCTGACGATATTAAAGCCTGTGTTGTGAAAACTTTACGGTAAACGTAAAAGGTATAACATTTATTAATTGAAGAGTGGTTAGTAACAAATATGAGGATCAAAATATATCCCTCGCACATGCGTCAGGCTAGTACGCATCTTCTTCAGAAAACATCTCGACTAGCTGTAACAGTTGAGGTTACTTGTTAAATAATAATTGGAGGTTTCAAAATACAATGTTATACACTTTATTAATCAGTGACAAATTATAAAAGAACAAATGACACCAATGTGTCGAGTAATTTACTTTTAATTACTGCTAGTTATTCCATACATTTTAATTACTTATTAACCATTAAAATTATATTTATATCGACTAGATAGTAACTTAAGTTTTTCGATTAAATTTTTAGAAATTAATATTAAAGGGACAATTTCTACCGTTCATGTGTTAACCGTTTATCAATTAAAAATTCTTCAACTTAGTTAACATTAAAATACATTTTCTTTATTATCATCTAAAACGTACCTGGTGTGCACATCACTTGTAAAACACTTTAAGCACATCATTAATTATTGCACATCGATTTTGTACACTTGACACTTAACACATCGCTCTTGCAAATCAGCGCTCATTAAACAAAAATTATATAAACTTTTACTTATTTGGAACATACGAATAATCGCTTCTGACTTCTTCTTTAGTTACGTTAATAAAATTTGTTACCGGCCTTGACATCTTAAATTTTGAATATTGGAAGCTTACAAATTTCTAAATTATGTCCGAAAATGCCATTATGTGTGTTCTGTTCAAGAACCTCTGGAGAAGTGGGCATTCTGAAGGGGCACGCCAACGGAAATTCCCACCCTCGGTTATTATTTTGAATTTTTTGATTGGTCCGTCAGATCAGGCGATATCAGACCATGCTTACGTTACATCGGGTGATGTCAGTTTTTTAACTTAAGCTACCAACTCGTACGATATTTTACATTTTTACCCACTAGGGGCGCTACGAAACTTATCCTAGAATTACAATTGTACCAAGAAAACAAACATTTTCTTTTATATTCGGACGATACAATTATTAAATAAAAATTAAATATATAAATGAATTTATATGGAACACCTTATTTTTAAGAGTGTTGCATAGCAATTCCTGTTCCTCTTCGATGACATCGTCTTCACGCCTAACTAACAGGCGCCACGCACCCATAGAGTCTTAACAACTCAGCCAATTCTAATGCCTTTACACTTACACCGGTAGGGAGATGTTCAGACAGAATACTTATGTTTTATCTGGACAATCCGTCCAGGCGTCCTTCTAGTTGAGTAATCGTCCCATTATTTATACCTCCGAAATTCTTTTTTTCCAGAACTAAACGATGGTGATTCTTTAGGCAAACAGGTGAACACCTTCTTGCAGGGCTAAATGAAGGTGATCCCTTAGATAACGATGTGATCTTTTGCTGTCGGCAGGTTTAGGAAACAGCATTAAAGAGTTGATTTTCTCTAAACTCCCTCAGAAATCAAATTTTACTAATAAAGTATCCAATCCTTAATAGATAAATTACACAATACTGGTTCGAATATACATATATAATATACGTGTGTTATATAATATATAATATATATATATATATATATATATAATATTGGCCTGACTTATTGGTTCAAAAATACTAAAATTTTTAAAAAACGTACTGGCTCATATTTTATTTATATAAAGTAATATTTTTTCAGGGTATCGAACTTGCGTTAAACTTTTGTCTTACAAATATTTTACGAAAATCTCACTTGTCATTGTTGTGGATCAACTAAATTAGAAGATCAAATTGTTTTGCAGATTTGGCTGCTTTTAAACGGAAGGTGTTGGAAAGGACATCTATTCGCAAAAGTATTCAGATCAACTGTTCCTATGGACAATCAGGGCTAAAGCCGAGCTAAGAGAACTCCTGCGGCCCAGACAATATCTCTGTAACTTCGGAACAAGTAGCCTCCGATGGTTATGCAGTATAGGAATAATATTTTTTTAATAAATTGTATATCGCATATCAGAGACGAGCTATTAGTCTAGTGCGTAGAGCACTTTACTAACCTAAAGATCTCGAGTTCGAATCCCGGTACTGTCAAAGAATTTTCTAGTGCCTTTTTTAGGCCGAAGTCGACTCAGCCTGTGACAATGAGCATGTAGTCGACCCTAGATTTGACAACCTACGGTAGTAACTGGCAGTTGAAGAGCAGCGCTAACCACTCAAGTAGGGTACCTTCACCCTCCCACTTCTACAACTTGTCTCATGGTATAAAATGGAGTCATAATATTATATGATACATCAGGAGATACGTGCAGGTGAGGATGAATAATCTTGACGATATCCTGAGGTAGGCCAACTTCCAGAGGACGTATTGGAAAAGTATAGCAGCCAATAGACCTGAATAGCTTAGAATGGATCAAGTGCGTTCATTGGTAAGAATAGTTCGCGGTCTGTAACTGCTATTAGTAAGTATAATATATAAGTAGACTAAGTGAACGCGTAAGTAAGAGGTGGAGAACCTGCCTACCGTTTATGTATTTATTATATTCAAATAAAGATACATATTTTATTATTTATTAATAGTATAATCATAATAATTCAAATTATTACCTAGTGAAAATACCCTAGTAATATTATTATTATTTTTATTATTATTATTATAATTATTATTGCCTGAGTATCTCCTACGGATAGTACGAGACTACCTTAACAACTGCTATCTGATATACGAGACCTTAGATGAACCTAGAAGGAAGAGAGTAACAGCAGGAGCAGCTCAAAGCTTCATTCTTGGCCCGGACCTCTGGAATGCAAATTACGACAGTATTTCCGTATAACAATGTCAGATGGAACTTTCCTGGTGGGATACGCAGACGACATTGCTGCGATCATTATAGCGAGAAACCAAGAGCTCGCCCAATTGCGAGTGGCGCAAGTAATGCGTCGTGTTAACAGCTGGATGATGAAGCATGGTCTGCTCTTGGCTCTGGAAAAACTGAGATTGTTCTGATATCCAAGAATCACCTTACTCCTAGCCCTGAGATGCTCGTGGGAGAGGAAAAAATAGCGGTTAAAAATGCCATTAGGTACTTAGGTATCATGACTGATAGGAAGCTGAGTTTTCAAAATCATGTTAAATGCGCAGCTGAAAAAGCGACCAGAGTCACAACAGCTATGAGTAGGCTTCTGGCTAACGTTAGGGGCCCTACTCAGAGCAGGCCCCGTCTTCTGATATCCGTGGCGCTATCTATAATGCTGTATGGAGTGGATATTTGGGCAGGAGCTCTCAAAACCGAGAGGAATAGAAGGCGGATGGCCTTAGTGCAGAGAACAGGGGCACTAAGAGTGGCGTGTTCTTATCGAACAGTCTCGGAATCGGCTGCTCTAGTGGTGGCGGGAATAATTCCTATTGATCTGCTGGCACTAGAAAAGAAGACCATTTCAGAGCGACGAAACAACATGAACGATAGGGATAACAAAAAGGAAGCGAGAAGGACGACGATGACCAACTGGCAGGAAAGATGGTCTGCAGAACCCACCGGAAGATGGACAGCCAGACTAATCAAAAACCTATCCAGTTGGACTAACAGGCAGCATGGAGAGGTAAACTTCTACACTACACAGTTCTTGACAGGGCACGTATGCTTCCGGGTCTATTTATATAAAATGGTAAAGATGAATAATCCCAATTGCTCACATTGTGTTGAAGGGTCACCCGATAACCCCGAACAAACCTTCTTTTGTGCAGAAGATGGCAATCGGAGAGAATAACGCTGGAAAGCAACGTCGGGCCAATAGACCCGGACAACATTGTGGGCAAGATGCTGTGGAGCGCATTCAACTGGATAGAGATAGCGATATATATCGAGAGCATACTGCGGAGTAAAATGAGACAAGAAGATGGTCGAGGTCAAGATCAGTGACCAGGCCAAATACATTCAGTTTTAGAAATAGAAACCACTGGGGTTAATAAAGGGCCTTCTGACCAGGAAGAATGGTAATACAATGATACCCTGGTCAGATCTACAAAGGGCCGGAAAGGAGGAAGGGTTTGATGGTGCGTAAATGCATTCCAACCTCCACAGAAAAAATATATATTATTATTATTATTATTGCTAATACAGTAATACCCTGGTCAGATCTATAAAGACCCGGAAAGGAGGAATTGTTTAATAGGTATTCGCACACCATGCCCGCATTAGTCCCACACACCATGCTGGTGCGTAACTGCATTCCAACCTCCACAGCAAAACAAATTATAAGTATTATATTACTATTCTTAATATTATTAACATTGTTATCATTGATATTATTATTATTTGTGTTATTATTATTGTTGTTGTTGTTAATATCATTATCTATATAAATAAAACTAAATGTTTGTCTGTATATTTCTTATGCCTTCATCCGATCGACATGACACTTTGGGAAGTTATTAAATACACTCCGGGGAAGGTTTTGGCGTATTTGTATCCCGATTGGTGGCACCAAAGCCGATTGGGGGAAATTAATATAGGTCCAACTAATAATCAATAAATGGCGGTAATCACGCTATGACGTAGAACTGATTCTTGAAATAAGTGAAAATAAGATTTAATACAACAATTTTAATGTGTTTAGCTTAGTTTGTATAACAGCTGTTTTAACGCATATGTTATATTATTTTATTTACTGTACAATATTAAGTTAAAATGTTATTGGTTTGAAAGTGCTTTAGTTTATAAGTTAATAAATATATATTTATTTATAAAATAAATCTTACTAAATTATTTTAATACAATAAATATAAGTTATATTACTTATTGACGTATTATTTGAATGTAATAGATATACGATTAGACGTAATTGTTTTCTTTTAAGAATTAGTTTATTATTTTTACGTCAAAGTCCTAGAAACACTGATTGAAATTTATTTAGTAACTATGATGCCATACCGAATGATTTCGGTGGCCAGGTGTCTACAGTTGTTTTTCAGTAACCATATGTACATGGTTAGATATGACGTAAAATAAATTGAATATTGTTGTACATTACATGTTTATAGGTAAGACAATACATCTTCTGTCGGGGCAGCTATTATGTTCATAAATACTAGATTAAGTTTAGCTAAATAAGTTAGCTAGCTAGTTAGTTGGATAAGACGTTCGCCTGGCCAACAGTTGATAATAAATATTATAATTATTGACAGTAATGATTATTATGGCTATTGATAATAATAAACTTGCGCGTTCGTTTTTATATTATACTATAAATATATTTAGAGCAACATATGTCAGCCGATACACAACAACACCTAAGCTTAGTTTTGCACGACACGAATGACAGATAGCAATATTAAAAACTGTTCTATGGTATTTCACGGTAACTCGCGATATGAATATAGTCCATCCGATAAAAGATGGCTTTGTAGTTTTCAATCCGTCTCACAACACAGTATGTATTGCGTGTGCGGGGAGAAACTACAACTCCTCCACCAGATATGGTATTCAAATTAACGTCTGCCCGGGGTAAGGAAACGTAACGTGTGTCAGGGAAGTGTAATACGTTTTGAGGTCTCTAAGGCTTTGTAACAACGCACCGCCTCCGGGATATAAGGGGGAGGAGGATGATATACGAAAATTAAATAAATGTTTCATTTCAACTGTTTCACTGCGAGTTGTTGAAATATTTCTTTCTTTCAATATGTCATTTAAACTGGTATTTTTATCGTACATTTCTGCCCGATTGAACTGCGAACAAAATCCATAATCGAATTGAAATATCATGTTTGGTTACTTTTTAACTTATGAACTTGTTCAAGTTATTAAAAAACAAACATATTGCTCGTTTGAAGTCAAAAAGTTTGTATTGAACGCTCATTTTGAGTTTTTAAATTAATTTATGGTTTCTTTTTCATATTCACCATTTTTCGTGTCCTTCATTTGCTATTCTATATTATAGTATGTATGATCTAACCTGACTTGTGTATCTGGATGTGCCTTATCACTTGTAGCCCCTCATAGCTGTTTCCTTAATTTGTCACTTACTAGCAAATCCATTAAGTAAATTAACTTTCCAGCCATAATTATGATTTGCACGTTTCTATCGTACATTTGAAAATTGTGTAAAAATATAAAAAGAACGATACGAAATATGTGTGTGTATGTTTGTGTTAATATATATATACACCTCCCTCCCTCCCTCCCTCTCTCCCTCTCTCTCTCCCACACTCTCTCTCTCTCTCGCTCTCTCTCTCTCCTTCTCTCTCCCCCCTCTCTCTCTCTCTCTCTCAGTATTAGGACACATATCTTCCATATAACCACCAATACCTCATCAGAGTCTTTTGACGGTGACATCAAGGTACAAATAATAAGGTTTTTGAATAAGGTACAAATAAAAATCGCAACGAATGAGAAAAAGAGGGCTAGTGACCCCCGTGGGTTTGCAGCGTGTAGGTAAAAAAACTGAAACAAGACTTTTTGGTTTGTGCTGGTAATTAGGGGTGTTTGGCAAAATGAAAGGACGTTTATTTATTTCGGACGGAATAATGCATTGTTTTGCTGGAAGTCTGTTTTTAAATTCCTTCTATTAGCTCACACTCTCCTGATATATATCTTGTACAAATTTTCAATTCTTAATCAAATAGGTTTTTATTCATCCACACAAGTTGAAATACATTTTTTTAACCTATAGTGGATGTTAATACAGCTTTTTTCAAATATTTTTTTAATAATTAAATTATTAAATATATTGGGTCCAGCCGTATTTAAACTGAGAATCTTTATGTTCGAAGTCTAGTGCGCCTTGGCATTGCACCAACTTACCAATACCTAGAAATATATTTCTCAAAAAAGTATATGAATTTTTTTCCCCCATTTGGTTGTCGTCGAAACCTCCATTGTACAACCTTAAACTGCCATGGTTACCACATATCATAAATAGAGTTATAGGGTAGCTAAAATAATTTTTTCTTTGTTAACCAGTTTATGGATTTACTTTAAAAGGTTTTTCATATTATTTGTGTATTTTCTTACCACCGGAGTACTGACTGACTAACTAGTTTGTTTTAATAAGTATACGTGGTCAAATATTCATTACCGTCGGAGTCTTGACTACATCCTATGAATAAATATCTTTCTCACACATTCGTCTTAGCAAGAAATATTTAGGCCATCCCTTGCTGCACGTGTTATGAATTGACTTATTTACCTTTCTGCTGATTTTAGTGCCAGTGGAAGCTATAAAATTGACAGACCCCCCCCCTAGTGTTTATTTCCTTTTCGTTCCATCCCTTACGTTATTCCCTTATATTACATTCCCGCACGTATCTAAAGGTTTCATTTCATTTTCTATTTAATTTCAAAGGTTTCGCTCATTTTTCATTCAGAATTCTGCTTAGTATACAGGTTTCAACGCTATTTTCGATTTTATCTTTGTAGGCTCAATAAATTTTCCCTTCAGTTTAGGCTGTGTACTATATTTAGCAATTTAAACACAAAACATTATCTGTTTTGACAAAATTTGTCACTTTCCCCGACGAGTTTAAAAAGTTAAATTAGTTTGCCAAATAAATTACCCCAACACCAAAGCCCGACATAATCTAGACTTTGTAATTGCTTTTAGAGGGAAATATTTTATCCTACAGTTGTTGCAACTGCACATTTATGTATTAAACTTTGTACGTTACGTGCTTCTTTTGAAACCAGCGAAACTAAAACAATATGGCAATGTTTTATCGCGTAAACATACACAAGATATACAGATTACCCCGCAGGCATGCCAACCTTGTCGAACGACAATTAATACGTTGAAAATACATTATCAATAAGAAACTCATTCCTTATTTTTATTTGTAGTTTTACTATATTTTATTACATCTCATTTGTTTTTTGTTTTGAAACGTAAATTATATTAAAAGTGTCACCTGCCATGGTGATGGTCGGGCGTGGTAAATAGGGATTGGCATAGGATTGGGTTCTGAAAATGGTAATAGTATATTGCTAATGGCAGGGGGGTAAGTTCGTAGGCAATATAACATAAGGTCAAACAGAGATGTCTTCCTGTTGCACCTCATATAAAGCAGGCCGATAGAGATACGTAGGAATATAACAATAGGCAGGAGAATAGGAGGAACACGTCGATCCAGGACTCACCGCATCAGGAGAGAGAGAGAGATGCCTTCCTGCTGCATCTCATACAAAGCAGGCCGATAGGGATACGTAGGAATACAACAAAAGGTAGGATAATAGAAAGAACACGTCGATCCAGGACTCAATGCATCAGGAGAGAGAGCAAGAGAGATGCCTTCCTGCTACACCTCATATAAAGCAGGCTGATAGGGATACATAGGAATACAACAAAAGGTAGGAGAATAGAAGGAACACGTCGATCCAGGACTCAATGCATCAGGAGAGAGAGAGAGAGAGAGAGAGAGAGAGAGAGAGAGAGAAAGAGAGAGAGACAGAGAGATGTCTCCCTGCTGCACCTCATATAAAGCAGGCCGATAGGGATTCGTAGGAATACAACAATATTCAGTAGAATAGAAGGAACACGTCGTTCCAGGACTCACTGCATCAGGAAAGAGAGAGATGCCTTCCTGCTGCACCTCATTTATAGCAGGCCGATAGGGATACGTAGGAATACAACAATAGGAAGGAGAATAGGAGGAACACGTCGATCCAGGACTCACTGCATCAGGAGAGAGAGAGTGAGAGATGTCTTCCTGCTGCACCTCATATAAAGCAGGCTGATAGGGTTACGTAGGAATACAACAATAGGCAGGAGAATAGAAGGAACATGTCGTTCCAGGACTCACTGAATCAGGAAAGAGATACATGCCTTTCTGCTGCACCTCATATATAGCAGGCCGATAGGGTTACGTAGGAATATAACAATAGGAAGGAGAATAGGAGGAACAATTCGATCCAGGACTCACTGCATCAGGAGAGAGAGCGAGAGAGAGAGATGCCTTCCTGCTGCACCTCATATATAGCATGCCGATAGGGTTACGTAGGAATACAACAATAGGAAGGAGAATAGGAGGAACAATTCGATCCAGGACTCACTGCATCAGGAGAGAGAGCGAGAGAGAGAGAGAGAGAGATGCCTTCCTGCTGCACCTCATATATAGCAGGCTGATAGGGTTACGTAGGAATATAACAATAGGAAGGAGAATAGGAGGAACAATTCGATCCAGGACTCACTGCATCAGGAGAGAGAGAGAGAGAGAGAGAGAGAGAGAGAGAGAGAGAGAGATGTTTTCCTGCTGCACCTCATATAAAGCAGGCTGATAGGGTTACGTAGGAATACAACAATAGTAAGGAGAATAGGAGGAACAATTCGATCCAGGACTCACTGCATCAGGAGAGAGAGCGAGAGAGAGAGATGCCTTCCTGCTGCACCTCATATATAGCATGCCGATAGGGTTACGTAGGAATATAACAATAGGAAGGAGAATAGGAGGAACAATTCGATCCAGGACTCACTGCATCAGGAAAGAGAGAGATGTTGACCTGTAAAACCTCAGGTTAGAGTTAGGGACAAGTAGGTATAAGAGAATGTAGGTAGGACTATAGTATCTAGACATAACGAACTCCTAACATACGTGTTTAGGTCTACGCTAATGTGATAATTATCTGTCGGGATCAGAGAGAGCCTTAAACATGGGGATGAGTAGGGATACGTGAATGTATGTTCGATAACAGTAGGGACATAACGAATCTCGGACTTACGTGTTTAGGTCTACGCTACTGTGATAATTATCTGTCTGGGTCAGAGAGAGCCTTAAACATGGGGATGAGTAGGGATACGTGAATGTAGGTTCGATAATAGTAGGGACATAACGAATCTCGGACATACGTGTTTACTTTCTCATCCTTTATAGAGTAATCATCTATTGGCTTAATAGAGAGATGCCGACCTCTTGCATCTACAATCAAGCTACGTCCACACTTTGCCGAATAGTGTCCACGGGCAATGTCGAAGGAGTATGGACGTAGCTCCCGGCCTTCTCGAATGATGCGGTCGAACCGACTGACGCAGTGTGGACGAGCAGGTCGACTGTTCAGTTTACTTCGTATTACTGTGAGTCTTACTTTTGTTAGTTTTTTGGTTTCCTTATTTAATTTTTGTTAAATTATTATCTATACGTTATGAATTGGAGTGATAAAGAAACAATTTAATTCATTGATATGTTCCGGCGCACATTTAGGGTGAACTTGGACCTCCAAAAGATCTAAAATTTTGGTAACGTGAAACTTGCTCAAGTCAAAAATAATTTAAGGCTTTTGACAAGACAATGTGGATCACTCTCTTAATTTTCATATATCTTGGAATGTACTTTTTGTTTTGCTCAATGTACGAAGAAACTCGAAGATGCTCTTCATTTCAATTGAAATGAAATTTTTCCCACATATTTTCGTATAACTATATGTTTTACTTGATATTGAGACATAACACTTTCATACGACACTTCATGTTTCTAGGCTTGTGCGAAGATGGTAGCACTTCTCGCAGTGAGTCTACAAACTATAACCTACAAGTGGGGTTAGACGTTGCTATTTATAACGCTGGTCACTAATTATACTTATACTTAGGCCCAGCGTCGAAGAGTATTATTACAAGTTAACACAACTATTACGTATATCTAAGTCTGTACAGGATTACTTAATATTAACCCCTCTAGATGTTTCAGGCTATTGCCGGCGATGGGTGTAAACAGCAACATTTTTTTAAAATAAAACACTTATTTAATTTCGTACATAAAGCATACAATGGAAAAGTATACCATTAACCCATCCGAAGCTATCCTATTAATTATTCCAGGGTTAAAACTTTTTTTTAATGAACCCTGAAATTATCCATCGCATAGGCGGTAACGTGTTATTTTTCCCTTGAAAGACTCTTTCGAAAGGTCGCTATTTTCAAAGGCTAATTGTCCTCCAGCCTTCAATAACGCTCCGTTGCGTTTTGTAATTACTCAAATTCTATCCTTTAGTTAGTTTCTTCTCAAGTTACATGTTCCCGGCTAAACATGAGAAAATTTCTATGTATACATGCGCTTGTGTGCGTGTATATATATATATATATATATATATATATATATATATATACACGTCTGTATATATATATATATATATATATATATATATATATATATATACACGCACGCGCGCTCACATTTATAAATCAGTTTACTTGAAGATTTGCAACTTTCAATCTTGATATTATTCTCTGAAAACTCTTAAAATGAACATTATCGAATTATCTCTCTTAAATAGTGAATATATAATTACTTGCTCAACTCATGGATGTTTTTGAGCTTTTCATAGACAGAAACGCCCGAGTTTCTTCATAGATGAAACGTACTTTTCAGCCATCGACACAAATGCGAAATTTCAGCGAAATTCAAATGCATGAGTAAAAACCCAAGTCCATGTTTGGTATGTTGCCTAAGTCGCCAGGGACTTTTGGTTTGTTGTTTAGGTTACCTTCATACATAACTGTACCAAATTTCAGAACTAGATCATATTTTTAGCAAATGTCCTTTGCTACCTGGGCTATGTAGGATGGCAGAGGTCCAACTATATCAAATGCAATCCAGTTATTTGAATGATAGACAATTATATTGACTGTGCCTAGGAACAGACACT
Organism: Prosapia bicincta; assembly: GCA_036971475.1. NCBI lineage: Eukaryota > Metazoa > Arthropoda > Insecta > Hemiptera > Cercopidae > Prosapia > Prosapia bicincta. Next base: position 64,824,185 of record JBAIZL010000006.1, on the reverse strand, counting down.
TAGGGATCCTTACATCATGGGAGGGTCGCGTATTGAATTCTACCTATACGTGTCTGCCCGTTATACCCACTTACTTGTAATAAAAAGTATAAGCAACGTCCCACGGAATTAGAAAGAAATATGGAGAGCATATAGTCGTACTTGGTTCAAGAAAAGGTAAATTATTACATCCCATGGGGAGGTTTGCTCAACTAAAGAAGCGAGAAACGCTGAATAATTTAGCGCATGTTAGGAACAATACAAGTATCAAATCATCTCGATAGCTTACAATAGTTAACCGTCGTTACAGCAATCATTAAATTCCAGACGCCAATTAGGGGCAGATTTATTCAAGGAAGGCAAAGCTAACCACGTCATGAAAAGTCGCCTGTAGATATTTAATCACGCACAGCGTATAAACTAAATTTCCCAGTTAAGCTGTAAAAGCTAGTTTTATTGCTGCCATATCTCACGTGGAATTCTTTAAATGAACATAAATGTGCTACTATTTATATGAGACGATAAAAGTTAAATTATTAAGACGTTTTTATTTTCCCCGCCGTAGAATAGGTAAGCAGGTTATATGTGTAAGGAACATTATCCCGCGAGTGCGCGTTCGCAGGCATGTGAGTGCGTGTACGTATATATATATATATATATATATATATATATATATATATATATATATATATATATATATATATAGAGAGAGAGAGAGAGAGAGAGAGAGAGAGAGAGAGAGAGAGAGAGAGTATGTGTGTGTGTGTGTGTGTGTGTGCGTGTGTGTGAGAGAGAGAGAGAATATGTGTGTGTGTGTGTGTGTGTGTGTGTGTGTGTGAGAGAGAGAGAGAATGTGTGTGCGTGTGTGTGAGAGAGAGAGAGAGAGTTTAACGTGATCTTTACTAAATCACCGATTATGGTGATTTTTGGTAACGCCTATCTTAAGTAAAGAAAAGGAAATTCTTATAACTTAGGAAAATTTGTTCTTATCTAGTAACAAGGTATTTTTTAATTTATTCTATTAATTCACACTGCCCTTATACATCTTGTACAAATTTTCAATTGTTAATCAAATACTTTTTATCTATCCAATCAAGTTCAATTACATTTTGTTAAACTTATTATGGATGACAATTAATGTAAATACAGTATTGTTTAAATATTGAAATCTTGTTGCTGTTCATGACGAGCTGGTTGTAAATTACAAATTACAAATTCAGCTTCGTGTGTGCCGAAGAAGTCGTAAGACGAAAACGTTTCCTCCAAGTGTAAGTTAACATTTAACAACTCTTAGTTAACAAATAAATGTCTGGTCGCAAGTAATAACAAAAGTGTAATTTGTGTTTAAATATTAATTCAAGTGTTAAATTTAATTAAATAATTTTATTTTTATATGGGAGAAAAACTTTTCACAAAGGGGGCAAGGTATGCAATATAGTTATTTCGTACTATTTGACTTATAATAAGTGATCACGTATGATTTCATAAAACAGCTGATTTTATGCTATAGGTTATGTGGGAGAACAGCTGTTTCAACGCATAGGTTATTACTTTATTTATAACAATTGTAATTATTTAATGAAAAGTAACAAAAATAATTTTTTTTCTTTGTTGACCCAAGTAGGAATTGACGTTTGTTTATATTACTTGTTGTATGTATACACTTAATAAACTTTTTAATGTATGTAGATACCATTGTACATACGTGGTGAGTTGTTAACCTTGGTAACAGTTTCCAAGCAAAATAGGCCAAATTGCTCTTTCGTAAATATATTTTTTAAAATAATTATTAAACAAGTTAAGTGAGGTAAAAACTGTAAGCTATCTATCCTAATATTTCATGGTGTTTAAGTAATAAGGCGTACTAAACCTATTTTATTCAGGTAGGGTTGGCACCCCGTATGACTTTTAAGCCTCTAAAAAATAAGAAACGATTGTGAGTATAGATAGGTCTAAGGCCTCTCGTCCTTTAAATGGGTAAAATATAATCGACAAAGAACGATTCTCGTACGGTAGTAAAATAATAGTGTGAAAAATATAAATTTCAAGGTCCCCTTATTAAAAATGTGTTTTCCAAAAAGTATGTATGAATTTATAGATTTCCGTCTCTAAATCCTGACCTACAATAAAAACTACTTGTCTGATTTCGCTGAAATTCGGAACATTTATGTCCATTCTGTTTAGAAACTGAAAAGTGATTTTGAAATATTAAAAAATACAAAAAACAATTTATAGTTAAACCAAAAACTACTAAAAAAACTAAACTAAACTTTTAAACAATATAATGATCCTCTTTTGAAATTGTTGGTACGTTTATGTGCACTGGTGTCTTATAGATGGACGGTGAGTGATGTTGTAAATTTAACAAAGTTCTCTTTTAAGCAAAAACAATATTAAAAATATCGCATTTTATGTTTTGTATTAATGTGAGAGAGTTTGTGTCAGCTACCTGGTACAGTTTATTTGTAATAACTCACATGTTTTATAATTTTGTGATAGGAATATTACATGAAAAAAATTACCACTGACAGTCGGGGCTTGACTTGACGCTCGGGACTTCAGTGTACTGGGTCGGAATGTGGAAGGGGGCCGCCATCTTGGTTGGGGAAGCCAGCTTCATTGGGCCTTTAGCCAATAATAGCCAATGGTAGAGGAGGCTAGCAGGACCAGTTCAGCAAAAAAAAAACATTTAAAACGTAGAATTGAATAGATTGGTAATAGAAAAATATTATCAACCGAACAATGCCAGAGACATTGCTACCCTGATAACGCGAAAGTAGTGCTGGCATAAATTCAGCTTTCAAGAGTTAACGTTAGAGGCCAAATAACTGGGTCAATGGGTCAGTGGATCGAAAACAGACTATATGATGACAGCAAGGGAGAGAGGTCTTAAAGTAGTGTTTTTCCACTTTGTCATATTGTGCAAGTTTCAGCGCACTCTACAAAAAGCACTCCACAACTTTCTTTCTTTGTTGTCCCTTAGTTTTATTAAAAGCTTCCTTCAACTCTTTTATGGCCGTGTTTACTTCCTGGTTAGTCTTGCGTAGTCTGACAACTATGACGGTCGAATGTTATTTATTGCAGGAACGTATTCACTGGAGATAAATTTTAAATTAAACTAATCATTTGAATGGATTATACGTATAAATATAATTATTTTATTAGGATTTACGAAACTTTATAGGCCTATGGTTGCTGAGACAATCATGTATGTAGTTTTCTAAAGTCTAAATTAAAATACCTGGACAAGAGTTGTTACAACGAAATCATTACAACATAAAAACAAATGACCCAGATATTAATTTCCTAATAGCAATTGCAAGTCCGTTTATTGAAGATTTCAGTAGTGGGGCAAAAAGGTTTCGTCACTGGTGACCATGAGGAGTAGAAAAAGAATGACACAATTTTTAGTTTCGACAATTAGTTTTTTAGATTTATGAATCACAAAGAAGCTTTCTCTCCTTAAATTCATTACAAACCTCAGTAAGTGCTTCAATTGGTAATTCAATAAACGTTTAAGGTTTAAGCTGCAACGTGAAAGGCTGCTACCAAACTTTCATGAAAGATAGTACGAAAAGAGAATGAACTTCTCATTATTGTAGGCAGAAGTTTATCTTTGAAAAATTTTTCGGGAAAACTTAATGAAATTTATCTATGCGTTTTTTTTGTAGTGTAAAAAGGAATTTTTCTCAAATATATATTTTTAATGAATATTTATGAAATTCTACCAATTACAACTTGTACCACTGAAAGATCATACCACACTTTAAACAGATTAAAATTATATTTGTGAAACGTATGTGGACAAGATTGGTTTTAGATATGTGTTACAAGAACACAGATAAAACCAAACAAGAAATTAACAGTAAAATAATTTTCCTCTGTTGATTACGATCGAGCAAATCACAAGTTATAAAACATTTGCCTATATTAGTTTTAGTGTTATGGAACGAAGCCTTGTCGTTTACATTGAACGTAAAGCTACTGACCGCGAGCGCTCAAAGATACAATTCCAAAGCTAAAACAAGACAAGAACGGTGGATGTAGGCGACGATTTGTGTCACTGAGTTGGACAGGGATCAGATTGGCGGATGTAAGTACATGTTAACCTTAGAAGACCATATAACAACATTGGAATGGTCGCTGGAAAAGTTTTTGATGACTTCACTTGGATTCAGTTATCAAAACAGAGATTTTGCGAAATCTGATTAAAAATTCAGATTCTGTAATCCATAAGCTATTTATAGTCTAATTAAAATCTGAAAAATATTATTAAATCGACAGAGTGGCAACTAGCTTAACCAAATCGCCAGTGTCCCAAGTCAAAATATCTACGACGGTTAGAAACCGAATTGAAATGATAAACATAGCAACACTGTTAAAAATTAATACTGGATTTAATCCAATTTTAAAAACCACCAGTCACTGATTGAGGGTAAATAATGAAGAGTCTTCAACCCTTATTTGACATCTGCTAGCAAATACCTTATTAATTTTAATCCTACTATGGTTGGTTCAGCGTTTAACATCTTCGTACTCTTTTGTGGTAATTTTCCGTACTCAAAACTAAAATAGAATAAGGTTATGGTGGACGGAAACTTAAATAGCGGTTCCCTGACTCTCTGATAACGATAGTGCTGAGCTGTCAAGACGAGCGAAGCAAGTTAATTGGTACCGGAAGTAGTTAATTAAGTTGAGATTCCGGTAACTTTGTCGCTGATAGCACTAGTTGACCGTTAAGAAGCTTAGAGCTTGCGACATGCTGTTGCTATGAAGTTTCCGCTACAACAGTTCGGGCACTAAATGTGTGCTAAAGTTTTGAGCGTAACTAGGGCAATTAGGTGTAATTGATGATGAAACTAGTCTAGAATAGTAGCGCAGGCTTTAAATATGTTTTAAAAAATTTGTATAAAACTCTTTCATTAAAGTAACGTTTTACTCAAATTAATTACATATTCATGAAAGTACATTTGTTTTTTTATACTTTTATTATAGCGTTGAATGTTTTCCCAATCCCAATCTACCACTTCCTTATATCTGAATTAAATCTGCTATAATTTGCCGTTCCTGCATGATCTCGGTTATTTCTGTGTCCACTTTCATCTACGCCTTCCTCTTAACATTCTTTCTTGTGGTTTCCACTACCAGATTTTTTGAGGCAATTTGTTTTATATTTATTCTCCTCATCAATGCACTGTTTCTTCTCTATCTTGTCCGTCAGTGTTGTATCAACTTTCATTCTTTCTTTAATATCGTCATTTCCTATTTTATCTATTATGGTATATTCACAACCTCTCTATCACCTTTGTTTATTCTATTCGTTCTCTGATCACTTCACCTCCAACTAGTTATTTTTCAAAGTTATATTTCCAACCATTGCTGGTGTTATTAAAAACTTATTTTTTAAAAAGATGGTTTTTTAGAAAATCAGATAATAAAAGCCTTTTTACATTGAAATAAAAAATTGAAGCGAGAAATGAATTCGACGTTAGAACACATTTTTCCCTGAATACAAACCGTTATTACTGACTTGAAGAAAGCAAATGGCGCCAAGGCAACGTGTCGAGACGAACTAAAGCTAAGCTAGGGGTAGCAGAAGAGGGAGGCTCGTGATAACAAAGGCTCAGTAACACAGGGCTGATGTGTATGAGCGGCGCTGTTTAATATTTATATAGGGAACGTGTTTAGAACGTAAACTAGTTATTTCAGCACCGGAATATAGTGTAAATCGACATATTTAGGCCTAAACTCTTTTATATGTTAACTAGATTATGGATCCGACAGAGTAAAGATAAAATGAAATCATAACTTTACAGAGCTCCTTCACAGAAACTCAGCTACGCTATACCGCAAAGATATAACCTAAGTGTAAGTTCTGTGTAAGTAATATTATACCTTATTACTATAGGTATATTACTATATAGGCTATAACTTACATACATACTATTGTTTCAAGGATTATTATATACTATAAGAATATTATTATTATTGTATACTTGAAGTAAGTAGCCTATAAGTCTGTGCGTGCGTGCGTGTGTGCGCGCGCGAGCGTGTGTGTGTGTGTGTGTTGCAACGTCCCCCCCTCTCCTTCTTTATCGTCCCTACTACCGCTGCTCTACGCGGTTGTTTGCTGTTTGTTGTATCCCTTCTTGCAGAATACTAAAATTTAATTGTTTACAAGAAAACATATTTATGAACAACCAAAAATCTGCCTATCACCCTGCTGGTAAAACCGTGCTAAACTCCCTGAGTTAAGTGTATGTTTCCCGCTCGTAGGGCCAAGCCCACAACAAGCCTATTCCCGCTGACTACTATTTAAAATACGTATAAACACTCCTAAATTAGTTTATCAATTGTGTATGGTCTAAGTATAGTCACACATGTCAAATTAATAGTCAGCTGGAAAGAAACACATTTAGAATAATACACATAATAAACACAGAGTCTTACCACCTGATGATGATCTGCAGAGACAGCAAGGGAACGTGCAAAATATGATTGTGTTTAAAAAATACCTATTTTAAAAGGCTCCTGTGTCCTCTTAAACACAATCTGCCAGTAGATAAATCTCTGGACTTTTACACAAAAAAACAACTAATCTTTAGACTAGCTCATGAAGTTAGTAGAGAGAAACTCTTTAAAACATTAGGCTTTATCTATTACCATTTACTGAAATTTAATTAAGTTTGTTTACTGATTTAATAATCATTTTTATATTAGTTGGAAAAAGCTAAACAGTTTTTATTGGTTATTTGACACAGGATGAATTGCAAATAATGTTGATTTTTATGACATATTTAATTCTATTTATTGAAATAAAAAAGAAAATTTATCCTTTTAGGTATTACACAATTATATTAACAAAACAATTCACTGAGTTACTTCTTGTTTCTTATGCTTTAAAAATTTATACTTTGATTACATTGACATAAACATAAAATTATTTTCCAAATTACACATAATATTTTATCTCCTATATGGAATTGGTAAATTCATATTTTATGACCTTTAATTTTTAAATTTATAATATTCGAAAATTTCTCATTTCCTTTAAATAAACGGCATATGGCCAAAAACCTTTTGTAAGTTTAATATTCATTATTTTAAATATTCTGAACACATAAATTTATTTACTTAGCATACAATTTATTAAAATTTTATAAAGAGTGAAGTCATTGTTTTAAGCTTGCAGATTTGTTTGAATTTAATAAAATTAACTAACTAAATTTGACGTGACTGATATCGAATAAAGAAAATGACTTGCCAAAGATGTTCCTGCCGGTCCTCGGGGTCCCTCGTCTGGATTCCCTGGCCCTTGGATACCGGAAGTCGCCATCCCTGGTTCGTCGGTGTGGTTTCCCTCTATTCGAGCGTCCTGGAGGCTGAGTCTGGAGCCTTCATCCTTTGGTGGTCCTGGATGTCGAAAGCGCTGAGGTTATGGTCCATCCTGGCCTGGTGACGGTCCTACTCACGGTCCAGCAGAGCGTCCCGCGGCACCTCGTGTTAAAAATTTATTACAGACTGTCCCTAAAAGCTTAGAGACCAAGTATATATAGCGGTGAATTTAACCTACCTCACCCCGCCTGCAAAGCTTGCTATCGCTCGATTTATTCCTTGTACAGGCAAGTCGGGCAACGAATCTGTTTTAGCTTGCATGATTTGATAATTAATTTTGGAACACTGAAAAATGTCTATTTTATTTAAACGGCTGTAACTTTTTTGTTTCTTAAGTTTTTTGAATTTTGTTTTCTCTAATGTTCATTCTAGCTTATTGTGGTTCTTTTAAAATGTCGATGAAAGTTCTACGTGGTTTGGTTCGTAATATAGCTTTTTTAGGCACTTAGAATTTTTTCGCTTCACTCCCGATGTTCAAATTTAGTTAGTTATTACAAATTTATTTTATAACATTCTTTAATTTAGCTTAACTATTCTATCTAAGGTTTTATTTAATTTTCCACTCTTTATTATATTGTATAATTCCCTACTTGATTATTTTAAAAACAGCTTTATTTCTAAAAAACAGGAAATTACTTATTTCGCACTTGCCACGGTCTCCAGCCCGTTGCAGTGTGTGTGTGTGTTTGTGTGTGTGTGATTATATTTTCTTCCTAAAATCAGCTTCCTAATAATAAATTTTTGTTTTAAAGCAGACAAGCAAAGGAAATAATGGGTTCTGACCCTATTCTGGCTCCCAAAACCCACCCAGCTTTCGTAACAGTCATCCTCTAGCAAACTGACTCTTGTCTCACATGCGCATGCTGTTAGTATCCCTCCCGCGCGTGGAAACATCCAGATAGATTGTCCATGTA